>CP139502.1:346848209-347111375 GCA_021014915.2 Artemisia tridentata subsp. tridentata | reverse complement strand
AACTGTGAAACTTCATATATGGATCATAATGAAGTTCAAGTTGCACAAAATGATGCTAATGATGAGGAAACCCGTGCTCTCTTTGAATCATTACTGAATAATTGTCAAATTGAGATTGAAAAAGTGAAAAAGGTCAATCGCGATGTTAAGGCCACGAATGAAAAATTGACCGCTGAGCTTGAGAGATATAAGGTTAATGAAAAAGCTTTTGAATTTAATAACAAACGATAGTCATAATTAGAAATTGGTTATAGAGATTCTGTCTTAAGAGAAAAACATTTGCAAATCAAATTTGACACACTTGATGTTACAACTTACATGAATATACCAACCAGTAGTAGCAGCACAAGCAATATAGAGAACAGCAGCATTATTCAAGCAATACAAAATTAGATCACGTGCTCTCACCATGGACCCCACGATCAGATTATTAAATCAAACACAACTGCTGTTGACGCCAATATCCACTTTCAATTCTCCAATCAGATCGAATATCATGATATATTAATTAAGCAAATATCTACTTAATCACCGCCCCATGTGATGCATATAATAATCAACAATGATAAGCGACAAACACAACTAATGAATCAATAGCAGCAACTTTATTGTATCCGAACAATTCATTAAAAAGTCTTTGTAGTACGAGGTAATTTTTTAAATTGAAAACAACAAACCAGCCAAGTTGTTATTCATTGAGATCGATACCAACAAAATAAATAAATTCGTTTATACCTTTTAACAGCCAGTTCGTACATCCTTAAAAACTGCTTCTCTGCAACAGCAAAAACCTTGTAACATCCCTAGATCGAGAGCCCCCCGCTCTGATACCACCTGTTAGAACTTATGTACACCATCATCAAATAAGTTCTTGGAGATTAGGCAGACACACAGGGGAAGAAACACACACACAAAGGATTTTTGGTTTATGTTTTGTTAAATTTTTTATGGCTTTTATTTATTGGTGATGAAGGTTATTCGTTACTTATTTGAAGGTGAATTGGAATTCCTTGGGTTTATGTTCTTATTATATCTACGAATTGACGAACACTTGAAGGAGTTACGTTATTGTGCTCAGTGTTCACATTTTCAAGAGATTGCGATCTCCCTATACATCGGATTGGGTATAAGTCCGCAGTTATATTTAAGACATGAGTTTGGGTTAGTCTACTTCAGCATCGGATGGGTAATGGTTAGTTTTCTTCTTCAATACATCGAGGTTATGCTACATCAAATAAGATATTAAGAATTATAAGTGATACTACTGTTTAAGCTCCCCTATTTGAACTGCTTCTTCATTTGGAACTGCTTGATGTGTCTCAGCTGTTTCTTCATGAACATGACCAGAACCTGAACCAATATCAAAACCTTGATCTTGTTCAGAACCTTCTTCATACCTCCCCTGAGATCCTGATCTATCCTTATCTCCAAATTTCCTCTCTTTACCAAATTTCCTCCCCTGTTTGGAAGAATTTTCATCATCCCCGTCTGAACCATCTGAATCATCATCCAATACCACTCTTGCCCTTTTCTTCTTCAACTGTTCTTCAAGCTTCTTCACCCTTTTTGTTAGCTTTGTATAGACTTTGGCAAAAGTCTCCTTGTGAGCTTTGAATTCCTCCTTGGTTTGCTTTAGCTCCTTCTCCAAAGTATCAACCTTGTTTACTAACTTGGTACATAAAGCCGTCAATTCATTTTGTGAAGAACTACCCTCATCACTTCTAGCTGTATTACCTGCTATGAGAGGTGAATCTTTGGGCAAGGATTCAGTCACAACCCTAGTTAGACTAGGTTTAGACCTTCTCCTATAAGTGATAGGTGGTTGTTGGGTTGTTTCAAATACTTGAGTGGATGTGTGATGGGGATCAGTTGGAACTGCTGAACCTTCACCCAACTCAGTTTGAATCATTTGAGGAAACAATGGAACAGGTTCCCCCTCAAAAAGTCTACTAGCCATAGTCATATTTTGAAAAACCTTTGATTGTAGACTAGGCGTAGCAAAGATTTCAGTTGGTTTTGTAAGCAGGTTTTTCTTTTTATTCAAAATTGTTTGAACAAACCTGGGATACATTAAAAACTTTGTTTTACTATCAACATTTGATGCCATACCCTCAAAAATATATTTTGAAAAGTTAAAAACCCTGTTTGTAGACAAGCAAATGAGAGCAATAGCAATATTACTACTGAATTGTTCCCAAGCAGTCTTTTTATTACTTCAACAGCATAGAAGAGTATGTATCAAAAATCTCCATTGGGGTGAAAAACATGCTTTTTGAAAAGTCAATTTATGTTCTGATGTATCATACCCCATTTTTTTCAAGTTCTTCCCAAATTTCAGTATTTAGCATAGTGTGGATACCATCTGAGTCATTTAATTTAAGATGTCTCCTAAGTATAGACTCGGTAACAACAAACTTAATGCCATCTACTTTAGTATGAATTTCTAAGTTTCCAGCATCACTTGTCAAGATAGATGAATTCTGCCAGAACTGTGTGATGTGCGAAACATAAAGAGTAGGAGAAACAGTAAGAGCATACCTTATGTGAGAGCGGTTGAGAAAATCCACAATCTCATAAAATTTCGGCCCATCTCCTTGCTCTGTTTTCTCTAAAAACGCAACCTGGTTGTGACGCTTAGCAAAATCCAATCTTGCCATTCTTAGTAGAAAATATTAGTTAACAGTCGTGAATAGTAATAATGGTGAGTGAAAAGATAGAAGATGAAAGTAATATTGAGAGTTTATGGAGAGAGTTGTAGGGTTTCAAGTTGACCGACTTAAAGAGTATGGTAACTATTTATTTTAGTATATGAATATAATAAAATAAAAGTTAAAATATCTATAAGAGGATCCCTCAAAATCCGTAATCCATCCAGTAAAAATCACAACAAACCGCCAACGGCTAGTTTTTACTCCAAAATTAATTACCGACACGTCAGTCATAACGGCTAGTTGAACCGTACCAATATTTTGTACTAACCGTCCCAACTGTTGAAAAAATTTATTGAGCCGTCCCAACATTTTGAAATAGAATTTTAAAATAACATGGCTCATACATAGTTTTTAGCAAACTATCAGCTATCAACGGATTTGATATGTCTTTACCAATAGCCGTTTGCTTTGGACTAGCCAACTCTTCACATTTAGATATGGTGAGCTGATAACCATACAATTTTTGGTAAATTGTCAACCATAAACGGATTTGATTAGTCTTTACCAGAAACCGTTTGCTCTGGACTAGTTGGTTCTTATGTGGATAAGACATGGTGAACCAATTACCATTTGTTGTATGCAAGGATCACATACTAAACTCCAGAACACCATTTAGTCCAAAACATCAAGCATTCATAATCCCTTGGTGTTTTCTTTCCAATCCTGCAATTGTTAGTCCAAAAACAAAGAAACCAAATACAAGCATATGACTAACAATGCACATAACAAGAAAAATTAATTTCCTTGTGGAACCTAAGCCAAAACAGACTTAGGCTTTCCTCTAGCATCAACATAATTCATTCTTTTCAAAACAGTCTTAGCACCATTGGGTTGAATTGGTCTCCATACCCAACATGCTGAAGCATTCACTCCATTACCCATGTTTCCCTTAGCAGTGTTTTTATTCAAACCAGTACCAATTACCTTGCTAGCAGTTGGAACTGCTGGCTTGGCAGTTGTTACCTTAGGTTTCCAAACTTGGTTTTTCACCACTGCTTTCTTATAAAAAGTTCTTTTACTAGTTTTGTATGATGGTTTAAAAACAGTTATTGGATTTTGAACCGGTGGCTTTGGGTGAATTGGTCTTAT
The DNA here is from genome assembly GCA_021014915.2 of Artemisia tridentata subsp. tridentata. Lineage (NCBI taxonomy): Eukaryota > Viridiplantae > Streptophyta > Magnoliopsida > Asterales > Asteraceae > Artemisia > Artemisia tridentata. The sequence goes on along the minus strand of CP139502.1, from coordinate 347,107,575 downwards.
AGGTCTGACAGTCGGAACTGCTGGTCTAGTAGTTTGAACTGCTCTAGGTCCAGACCTCAAAAGAACTGATCTGGGTATCATCTTCTCATTCCTAAGAAAAGATTGAGGTCTTGCAATGCTTAACCTATGATTTGTATATCCAGATACCCATTTATCACAATATTCTGCAAGATGATCAAAACTACCACATGAGTAACAAGCTTTCCTATAGCTAACAAAATCCTTTCCTAATTGGTGGGATTTGAGGTCATTCCAATTCCTCTGGTTACCTCTTGGCTTGTTTGTGGTTCTATACATCTCTGCATACCTAACTGTTGGTCTAAAAGGTTTGGCATTAGATCTAGGCCTAACAGTCTCAGGTCTAACCATCTTTGGAACTTTTGGTTCCTCCACTTTATCACTAACAGGCTTAACTACAGCCTGATCATCCTCATCATCAGAAGTCCATTCCTTAATTGTTGGAGCATCTGAGTCCTTAGGTGAGGACCTATCAGAAGACACCTTGTCCTCAGATAGTGACTTATCACTTGCACTTACAAACACAGATTTATCAACTACATCCTTCTTGGGTTGAGGACCATAGTTAAGCTCAGGTAATTGAAATTCAAGGAGTCCTGTATGTTCTAAGTCTATACCTTTGGGTGATGGTATTCCTCTATAAGGAGGTGGAACAGACTTATATCCTATGCCTGACTTAGCTTTATTTTGAATCTGACTCTCAATTATTTTTTGAACACCTTTTGATGTGTATTCTAGTGTGTCTACACTCATCTGTATATTCTCCTTAGCTTTCTTAACCTGTTCTAGCTCATGTTTTAAAACAGTAATTTCATTCTCTCTAAACATTAAGTCTCTCTTAACAATAATCATATCATCAAAAAACTTAGACTCATTGTTTTGATAATGAACAATTTTCTCTTCTAACACAGCTAAAGCTCTCTTATGATTTGCTAACCGAAAAGCAGTTTCTTTTAATTCTTTCCACTGACTCTCATATCTTGTTTTAAGTGTTTCTAGTTCTTTTAAAGCTTCACAAGATTTAGAACATTTTGAAACTTGTACCTCAGAATCAGAAAATGCCATGAGAGCAACCTCTGTAGATGTTTCTGCTTCCTCCTCTGCAATATAGCTCCAGTCAAATCCTAAGCCATCAATAGCAACCATGGCTTTTGAGCTTGTATCAGTAACCTCCACAACTCTTGACTTGTTTCCATATGCTTTACTCTTTCCATCTTGTTGACTTGGCAATCTGCACTCCCTTGAGTAATGACCTTTCTTGTGGCAATTGTAGCACTCAATCTTGGACTTGTCATACCCTGTAACATCATTACTGTTTATGACAATCTTCTTGCCAGTCTTCTTCAAGAATCTCCTAGCTCTCAAACTGAGAAGAGAGAGCTGCCACTTAATATCCATCTCTTCAATATCATCTTCATCAATCTCTTGAAGATCTGAATGAGTCAACATACTTCCATTGTGCTGAGTAGTCAGAAAAGCACAATAAGTATCATCATTCAAAAGTCCACTAGTACTGCTTGAGGTGCTAGCAGTACCAAGATTTGCACTAGCAGTTCCAACTGCTCCACCAACTTGCACTTCTTCATCTGGACTTGAGGAACTGGGAGTTGATACAAAGGCCAAATTCCCTGAGCTTGAGCTTGAACTTGATCCAGCAGACTTTTTAATCTCATGTTCAACTATCTTGAAGTTGCTATATAGATCCATTAAGCTCATGGAATCTATATCAGGCTTGTTTTTCCATACTACCACATGCATAGCCCATTCAGAAGGTAGACTTCTCAGAAATTTAGAGTTGAGATCTTCCCGAGGCATCTCAATCCCTAAAACAGCTAATTGACTCACCAACTTTTGAAGCCTATTGAACATATGATCCAACGACTCATTGCTTGTTGCAGTAAAGTTCTCAAACTGATGCTTGAGAAGGGTCTTCTGGGTTTTCTTTGTGGCTTCATTCCCACCATATCTTGCAACAATGGCTTCAAAAAGAGATTTAGCACACTTGAACTTACTAAAATTCAGCAACTGATCATTGGGAATGGTCATCAGAAGCAAACTTCTAGCCTTAATATCATTCTTGTACCTTGCCTTCTCTTCATTAGTGGTTGGCTTTGTCTGTACTGTAATCTCAAATTTACCATCAACAACAGTTGTTGTTTCTACTGGGGTAAAAGAGTTTCCATCTTCAATGATCTCCCATAGTGCATAGTCTTGCACTTGGAAAAATTGCTCAATACGAAGTCTCCACATGTCGAACTCATTAGGTTTAAGCATAGGAAGCTTAGCAGCAATGTTGGTTGTGGATGGTGTTGTTTCCATGTCCATCTTTGTTCTTCTCGGATCTTCTAAATCTATGTATCAGCAACCTGGCTCTGATACCACTTGACCGGATCTACACACACTTCTTGTGTTAGATGTGATACTAAGAATTATACGTAGTCTAGCACGCGGAATTTACTAGCTAGCACTTAGAAGATCTTATGTGTTTTGTAAGATTAGAATGAACAAAGAACACAGAATAAATAACTTTCAATGATTCAATATTATTAGAATAATAATACGAGTGATCTCCTATCACTAGGGTTTACAACCTTGAATCTTAATAATACGTATGAACTCACACCTCTGTATGTTAACCTAGGCAATCCTTTTATAGACTAAGGATTCCTGTACAAGATAACTATCAATCTATTCTTATACGATATACACAATATATTTTCCATATTTATCTACTTTACATAAATCATAAACCGTCTTAACTTCTTCACTCAGCAGTCTTAACTGCTCATGTCTTCAACACTCTTCAGCAGTCTTAACTTCAATCTTCAACAGTCCTAACTGTTACCTCCAACAGTCTTAACTGCTTAAGCTTAATTTCCTAACAAAAGGTTTAATTATATTGATGCTAGAGGGAAACCAAAGTCAGTGATGGCTTGGGTTCCACAAGGAAACTAATTTTCTTATTTATGTGTAATGTTAGTCATATAATTATTATGTTATGAGATAAGTGCTTTGCAATTTGTTTCTTGTTTTTGGACTAACAATTGCAGGTTGATTGGAGATTGTGAATTAAGTATTTGATGTTTTGGATGGTGAAATGCTTTGGAGCTCAAAGTGTGTGATGTTCTGTGCACACAACAAATGGTTATTGGTTCACCATGTCTAACCCACATAAGAACCAGCTAGTCCAGAGCAAATGGTTTCTGGTAAAGACTAATCAAATCCATTTATGGTTGATAGTTTACCAAAAACTATATGGTTATCAACTCACCATATCTAACTGTGAAGAGTTGGCTAGTCCAAAGCAAACGGCTATTGGTAAAGACATATCAAATCCGTTGATAGCTGGTAGTTTGCTAAAAACTATGCAAGGGCAGTATTGGTTTTAAATCAATATTAAGTTTATACTGCTCAGTAAAATGTTTGTTAAAAGTTAGTACTGCTAGTGCAAAGTTTGTACTGCTAGTGCAAAGTTTGTACTGCTTAACTAGCCGTTGTAACTGTTGTGTTAGAAACAAATTTTTACTTAGAAACTAGCCGTTGGAAGTTCGTTGCGATTTTTATTGATTGAATTAAGGGATCCTCTTCTAGATATTTTAACTTTTATTATATTATAATCTTATCCTAAAATAAAAGTTAACATATTCTTTAAGTCGGTCAATAGAAACCCTAATACTCTCTCAATAATATCTCATCTCACTTTCATCTTCTACTTTCTAACCTAAACTTTCACTATTCACCACAGTCAAATCAATTTTTACTGAGAATATTATGGCTAATTTGGATTTTGTCAAGACGCACAACCATGTCGCTTTTCTTGATGAAACAGAGGAAGGGGATGGACCAAAATTCTATGAGATTGTGGATTTTTTCAATCACTCTCACATAAGGTATGCTCTAACTGTTTCCCCTACTCTTATTGTCTCTCATATCACACAATTTTGGCAAACTGCCATTGTCAAAATTAGTGAAGAGGAAGACATAGAAATTCATTCCATAGTGGATGGCATATCTTTTATTGTTACCGAATCTACACTTAGAGACATCTTAAGTTGCAAGATTCAGATGGTATCAATAACATGCTAAACGCTGAAATTTGGCAAGAACTTGCCAGAATATGGTATGATACATCCAACCAAAAACTTACTTTTCAAAAGGGATGTTTCTCCCCACAATGGAGATTTCTAATACATACTCTCTTACATTGTTTAAGTCCCAAAAGAACATCATGGGGGCAATTCAGTAGCAATATTGCTATTGCTCTCATATGTTTGTCAACAAACAAGACCTTTAATTTTTCAAAATTCATATTTGAGAGTATGGTTGCTAATGTGAAAAGTAAAACAAAATTTCTTATGTATCAAAGATTTGTTCAAAAAAAAATCAATGCATGTGTATGAATATCTACGCAAATATGTTTTGTATGTCCGTCATGACCTTCATTGTTTCTTTAGATGTTTTATGTGTAGATATACAAGCTCGAAACACGATTAACCTCTAAAATCTGTGCTCCACCTGTCCGAATTTTGGGTATATACTTTTTTCCCCAAAACTGATATGTGTTGTCCGTAAAATGGCATTGATAAAGCTTAAAACTTTTTTGTATTATATGTAAATGTGTTTCTCGAGTTTAAATAATGTTTTAGGATCTATTTATTTGATACAGTATGAATTTTAGGATCTATTTAAATAATGGTTTATTCAATTTTAGGGATAAAATTTACTGCAATATAAGTTTAGTTACAAAAACTCAAAATAACTAAAACCTACAACACACTCCACGTCTTATAAACGTGTCATCAAATCAAAACTTAAAAACAAGTTAAACTTCAAAAAATGGAACTCCAATCCCAAAATGGCTCCAAAATCAAACTCCAAGACCCAAACACCCCAATCCAACTCGGCCGCAAATCACTGTCCCAAACACCCGACAAAACAGTCTCCCGTCATCACATTACCTTCAATTACAATACCCAGAAAGGAATTTTGAATTTCGTGGTGTATGGAAAAAACCCCATTTGGGTACATGAATTTGAAAAAGATGAGATTAAGGTTTATAGAAGGGGGGACAATGGGGAGATGAAAGTGGGTGATTCGTTTTGTGTTGGGTTTAAGGATTTTGTGTGGTTTAAGGTGAGGGAAGTTGAAGGGGTTGATGATGATGTGAAGATGGAGTTGGGGGATGATTTTGATGAGATTGGGGAAAGTTTAGGGGGTGGTGATGTTACAGATGTTGATGATCCTGTTAAAGGTTTGTTTTTTAGTTTTCATATATTTTTATAAAACTTTAAATTTTGTATAAGGGGGTTAATGTACAAATATGTCACTAAACTTTCCAAAAAAATGCCCTAAGGTAAGAACTTTCACTTTATTCATTTGGGTTATTGAACTTATAATTTACCCAAAATGTCATGTTTCATAAGTTCATAAGTCCAGTAACCCAAATGAGATAGGAAGTTTAGGGAGTGAAATTGAAAGTTTAGGTGGTGATGTTACAAATGTTGATGAATGTTGAATTTTGTGTTTGGTAACAAGCTTTTGGAGCGTTTAGCGCATACCTCTTAGGGGTGTTTGTTTTGGCTTATATAGATGGCTTATGACTTATTTGGTTTTGGTTTTGGGCTTAAGTTTCATAAACTTACTTTTTGTGGTCTATTTAGAAACTTTTCCCCTTATATAAGCTTATTATGACATGATAAGCTTATATAAGCTGAAATGTTTCAAAATAAGCAACAAAAAGCGAGCTTATGAAACATAAGCCGAAAACCGAATAAGCCATAAGCCTGCTATATAAGCTGAAACAAACATCCCCGTAGTATATTTTGTGTTTGGTGACGAGCTTTTTGGAGTGTTTAGCGCTTAGCTTTTACGGTTGAGAGTATTTTTGGCAAAACTAGGATTAGCCGTTAGCTGTAGCAGCATTTAGCTATTAGAAATTAAGTTATATATAGTTAGCTACTAGTAGGTGTTAGAGTATTTGTTTGTTTCATAAAAGTGTTTGGTAACGTAGCTGTTTACTTAATTATTTAAGTGTAAAATGATGAAAAAGCTACACGCTAACTCTAATGCTATATGCTTCTTCAAATAGCATTTGAAAAGTAGCGTTTAGAAAATATAAACATGGTTTTTAGCGTTTAGAATATAATGCGTCTTTTGCAACGAAAGGTTAGCTTTTGGATTTGTTTAAACACTCCTATGTTGAACACTAATAAAAGAAAGGCAAGTGGCAAGCAAAATCATATAATACTTATAGTACACTTAATAAGTCACAAATCATAACATGCAGTCAAGTCAAATAAATATCAAGCAAAATGGCAAGCAAGGCAAGTGGCGGTCATAGGGACTTGTTTTTATAAAAATGGTTATAGTTTAGGGTTTAATATGTACCTAGTTCTCTATAACCTAGGCTCTGATGCCAATCTGTAACACCCCCAAAATTTAACAGTCGCGGAAGCATACAGAACTTTGAGGGTGCTACGGTGCATAGATTGGAAATCACAACACAAGGTAAACAAAGAACGGAATACATACTCCGCTTTAATTAAATCAATATTTAAGGTTTACAAAAGATAATTCATTGTTTAGATAAAATTTAGGCCCATTGAATACAGTGGTCCCAGATAAAAACAAGTCTCAATTTATTTGCCATTTCTTCAGAAAAGATCCATGACCCTTGCCTTGCCAAAACAAATCAAATTACACACCTGAGAAAAATATGCTAAAAGTCAGCAAAAAGCTGGTGAGTTCATAGGTTTAAATAAAAGTATCAAATAGTTAATTTGGACCAGCATGATCATTACAACACATATAATGTCATACAAAAGTTTCTATCGCGCTAGCACTAAGTTCATGCAACCGAAGCTCGACAGTTTAGTGTGCTAATCTATAACACATAAATAATAGTCAAGGGGCCCTTAGCGAGTGTTTAACCCAATACACTCGATGTCCGACTTGCTATACGTCCGCTTTGACCTGTCTGGCCAACCGAACGGGGGAGTCACCCCAATAGATCTATCTAAAGCAATCGCGCTTCCCAAAGGGAACTAACGGCTCATGAAAATGGGCATGATAGTGGATTCTAGGGCTTAGGCTAACTACGCAATAGTTTTGAGAAAAAGTTATAATATTATGGTCCATAAAAATTTGCATGTTTCTCACCCCATATTTGTAAAATGAGTATAAATAAAATGGGGCTATAAACTCACCTTTAATGGCCTGAACAGTGAATGCTGTGAAATTTAGGAGTGCACGGCACCAACACGCAACCTAGATTAAATAACAATGTCTTAGTTTCAAGTATTAAATTTAAGTCCTTTCATAATTTAGTTTCAAGGTTTTAAAGTATTTATGTTGTTGTCACTTGTGTGGTGGCAAGTGTGGTTACGAAGGAATTCCCTAAGAAATGGTAAGGTTTAGCTCTACGAATGACTTAAACGTAGAATAGTGACGGAATTTGGAATGAAAGGAAATGAACGATTTAAAGCACGAGTGGATATATATATATATATATATATATATATATATATATATATATATATATATATATATATTATATATATATATATATATATATATATATACCCTATATATATATATATATATATATAAGGGTTCTTTTCAGAACCAAATAAAGGTACAGAACTGCGAGAACCAGCATCAACCAATCAGATTTTTTTGAATATTTATTTTTATTATTTAATTCAAAAGGGCATAATAGTAAAATTACATTTTTTAATTTCTTTTTGCTTTTTTTTAATAAAAAAACATTTTTTTTTTTTTTTTGAAATAATTTTTATTTTCAGTATGTATGATTTCAAAAGTAAGGTGCACATGTGTTTTTTAATATAATGTATGTTTACGTATATTTGTAGTGTTCAATTTACGTGTATTTGGTAAGGTGCATATGTGTTTTTTTAGATAATGTAAATTTACGTGTGTTTGTAGTGCATGGAATGGCAAACAAAAAGTATTTTACATGTATTGTTTACAATTTAAAACAAAAACATTATATACAAAATTTAAAATCATGTGATAATACACTTCAAATACAAATTTCTAAAAGCAAAAATGTTGTCATATATGCACATGTATTTTCCCTCGTTGGACACTTTGTATTTCTTTGTATGTATATGTGCACTTGTATCTGCGGCTGCACTTGTGTCTTTAATCTTTAAATCTTTAGCTTAACTATCTTATCGCTAGATAGTATGTACAAAACACATGTGCACTCTTCATATTGCTCATCATACTCGTACCTGTAACCACAAAACACAAGTACACACTTAAAATAGAACTAAACACAAAAAATCTTTATATCATAACTACAAACATATATGCATTCATTTCAAACACGCATGTTCATGACATAAACACATGTGCATTCTTTGTCAATTCATCGTTTTTATTACGTAAATACATGTGCATTTGTTTCAAATTCTCTTGTTCATGACGTAAACACATGTGCATTATTTGACTAACACATATTCAAGAGCAAATGCAACAAAACTGAATCTATATCAAGTGATGTACACGAATTTTTAATGATAGAAATTAGCATAACACATATTCACAATATTTACGTACATCGAAATATATAAATACACTGCATATGTACATTCTTAGCCAAAACACATATGCACAATAGACATCAAATTCACCAGAAACTTCAAAAACACATGCATTTAAATACTTGACCGGATCTCGTGCTTACCATCAATAGACATCAACTTCACAATAGACCATCAATGCATTCAATTAACCCACAGTACACGTCAAACAGATCAAGCAATTTAAATAACCACAACCCCTACGTGAAGATTTGGACCAATAAAATCAATTCAATCAGTACACACAATCAATTTAATAACCACAATCGACAATAACCAAAAACTCACGTCACTCACGGGACCACTTAGAACTTAAAACAAGAGCACGGCACCAAAATTGATTTTAGTTGTTCATATCTCAAAATCACGAACAATATAAATCAACAATGCGTGAGTAAATAATACCTTGTCATTCTTCCTGTTTCGTTAACAACTACGAGCCCTTGTTATGAACAAAAAATAGATTACAGAGATTAATAAATAAAACCTAGAAAAGTTACTTGAGTTGACATAAAAAAATACATAGAAAAGTTACTTTTTATTACTTACTAATAAACAAAAAATTGCAGTAGACGATCCATGGTTTGTTTTCATTATCTAAAGCAAAAAAAATTATAATAATCAAATGAAAGCACCATTTGACTGCACCAACGTAACTAAATTAATTTACATGTAGTTATCAATATATATTTTGATAAGCAATTGCAAAATTCATTGACAATTAATTCACAAAGATGCATATACAAAACCAAGCCACCAATAGATCTCCGAAACCAAAATATATCATATTACATCTTTCTATACATAATTCATCTATATAAGACTAAAATAAACGAAAAGACATAACAAATATTTGGAAAGAAACCTTGATAAAAGTAGATCTAGGATTTTCGGAAGTAGATATTTGGAAAGAAACCAGAAATTAAACCGGCGGTCACTCGTGGCGGCGTAGACTATGGTGTGGTTGTCTGCCGGAAATCGTCTCCTATTTCTGATTAGGTTCGACGTTGATTTGACGGCTAGGGTTTGTAGAAAAGTATAAGCAAATGAAAATGAGAGAGAAGTAAGGCCAAAAGTGAAGATGAGTGGAACGGTTTATTGTTTTGAATGAGAGAGAAATATTAATTACGGAATTCCTGTTCTAACCTTACTTTTATTATATAATTTTACTTGATATTCTATTTTATTACGAATATGCCACAAATCCTAACAGCCATTGATCAATAAATAGATGGCTCAAATCGGTTCTCGCAGTTCTCGACCTTTTTTTGGTTCTGAAAATAACCTTACACTATATATATATATTATAAAATATATATATATATATATATATATATATATATATATATATATATATATATATATATATATATATATATATATATTAAGGTCATGTAGTTTGGTCGTTATATCTAATTATATAGGTAAGTGACGTTTGTTATTTACTAGTTAAATGTTTTGGAGAAAATGTAATATAAAGTTAATTTAACAGAACTTGGTTGATTTAAAAATGAACTAGGGTTTATATTGTTATTAATAATTAGTTATGACTCATTTTTATAAATTATAAGTTTAGAACAATTGATCTCGTCAAATTTGTTTAAGTAAGGTTCATGTTTAATATTTCATTTTCTAGTTTTCGTTAGTGACGTTATTATTGGTTGATTTAGTTTTAAAACGACAAGTATAAGTGTCAATTTATACACTTTCTAACATGTGCTATTGCCTACACTTATTTAGGGATTTGATTTAGTTTCTCTTTTTAGTGTATTCGAGTTTTATATCTTTAACGACACATGTGTGTATATAAAGTTTGTATTTCTTTTGCCGATTTTTTATGTTTTACTATATATGAAATCGTGAGGCGACATATAGTGATAATTATAAACTAAATGGTTCAATTATAGTTGTCGAGTTTTTAAGTCATGCCTATACAGGTTTTATATATATATATATATATATATATATATATATATATATATATATATATATATATATATATATATATATATATATATATATATATATATATATATATATATATATATATAGTAAGGTTATTTTCAGAACCAAAAAAAGGTCGAGAACTGCAAGAACCGATCTGAGCCATCTATTTATTGATCAATGGCTGTTAGGATTTGTGGCATATTCGTAATAAAATAGAATATCAAGTAAAATTATATAATAAAAGTAAGGTTAGAACAGGAATTCCGCAATTAATATTTCTCTCTCATTCAAAACAATAAACCGTTCCACTCATCTTCACTTTTGGCCTTACTTCTCTCTCATTTTCATTTGCTTATACTTTTCTACAAACCCTAGCCGTCAAATCAACGTCGAACCTAATCAGAAATAGGAGACGATTTCCGGCAGACAACCACACCATAGTCTACGCCGCCACGAGTGACCGCCGGTTTAATTTCTGGTTTCTTTCCAAATATCTACTTCCGAAAATCCTAGATCTACTTTTATCAAGGTTTCTTTCCAAATATTTGTTATGTCTTTTCGTTTATTTTAGTCTTATATAGATGAATTATGTATAGAAAGATGTAATATGATATATTTTGGTTTCGGAGATCTATTGGTGGCTTGGTTTTGTATATGCATCTTTGTGAATTAATTGTCAATGAATTTTGCAATTGCTTATCAAAATATATATTGATAACTACATGTAAATTAATTTAGTTACGTTGGTGCAGTCAAATGGTGCTTTCATTTGATTATTATAATTTTTTTTGCTTTAGATAATGAAAACAAACCATGGATCGTCTACTGCAATTTTTTGTTTATTAGTAAGTAATAAAAAGTAACTTTTCTATGTATTTTTTTATGTCAACTCAAGTAACTTTTCTAGGTTTTATTTATTAATCTCTGTAATCTATTTTTTGTTCATAACAAGGGCTCGTAGTTGTTAACGAAACAGGAAGAATGACAAGGTATTATTTACTCACGCATTGTTGATTTATATTGTTCGTGATTTTGAGATATGAACAACTAAAATCAATTTTGGTGCCGTGCTCTTGTTTTAAGTTCTAAGTGGTCCCGTGAGTGACGTGAGTTTTTGGTTATTGTCGATTGTGGTTATTAAATTGATTGTGTGTACTGATTGAATTGATTTTATTGGTCCAAATCTTCACGTAGGGGTTGTGGTTATTTAAATTGCTTGATCTGTTTGACGTGTACTGTGGGTTAATTGAATGCATTGATGGTCTATTGTGAAGTTGATGTCTATTGATGGTAAGCACGAGATCCGGTCAAGTATTTAAATGCATGTGTTTTTGAAGTTTCTGGTGAATTTGATGTCTATTGTGCATATGTGTTTTGGCTAAGAATGTACATATGCAGTGTATTTATATATTTCGATGTACGTAAATATTGTGAATATGTGTTATGCTAATTTCTATCATTAAAAATTCGTGTACATCACTTGATATAGATTCAGTTTTGTTGCATTTGCTCTTGAATATGTGTTTAGTCAAATAATGCACATGTGTTTACGTCATGAACAAGAGAATTTGAAACAAATGCACATGTATTTACGTAATAAAAACGATGAATTGACAAAGAATGCACATGTGTTTATGTCATGAACATGCGTGTTTGAAACGAATGCATATATGTTTGTAGTTATGATATAAAGATTTTTTGTGTTTAGTTCTATTTTAAGTGTGTACTTGTGTTTTGTGGTTACAGGTACGAGTATGATGAGCAATATGAAGAGTGCACATGTGTTTTGTACATACTATCTAGCGATAAGATAGTTAAGCTAAAGATTTAAAGATTAAAGACACAAGTGCAGCCGCAGATACAAGTGCACATATACATACAAAGAAATACAAAGTGTCCAACGAGGGAAAATACATGTGCATATATGACAACATTTTTGCTTTTAGAAATTTGTATTTGAAGTGTATTATCACATGATTTTAAATTTTGTATATAATGTTTTTGTTTTAAATTGTAAACAATACATGTAAAATACTTTTTGTTTGCCATTCCATGCACTACAAACACACGTAAATTTACATTATCTAAAAAAATACATATGCACCTTACCAAATACACGTAAATTGAACACTACAAATATACGTAAACATACATTATATTAAAAAACACATGTGCACCTTACTTTTGAAATCATACATAGTGAAAATAAAAATTATTTCAAAAAAAAAAAAAAAACGTTTTTTTATTGAAAAAAAGCAAAAAGAAATTAAAAAATGTAATTTTACTATTATGCCCTTTTGAATTAAATAATAAAAATAAATATTCAAAAAAATCTGATTGGTTGATGCTGGTTCTCGCAGTTCTGTACCTTTATTTGGTTCTGAAAAGAACCCTTCCCTATATATATATATATATATATATATATATATATATATATATATATATATATATATATATATATATATATATATGTTAGTTCAATACAAGAGTTTTTGGCATGATTGGCTATATAAATTTTATGTTGTGACTAGTATAAAGGTTTTAATAGATTTCGCGTAATAAACATTTGTTGGGTTGCGACCCAACTGGATTAGAGGAGGGGGGAATATCTCGGTAGTGGGCTGGATCGATTTCCTGTAGCCAAGTTGGGCCTGGTGGGCCACAGCTAGTACTCGGCAGAATACATCAAAGACTAGAACAAGGTATTTTAGTTGGGCTAGAAATTGAGTCCTAAGTGGGCTTTATCTTTGGGTCTAGCCTGGAAACAAAACACAGAACATACACATTCAAGTCTTAAGACTTGGTGTGTCCTTCCCTGGGATTTTTGTGACCTATTATTCGACATCACAAGGACCTAGAGGACTCATATCTTGGTAGAAATTTGGGTTGAGTACTACTCAACTCAAATTTCTAGGAGTCTCGGTTTACGTTTTGACAAGGTAAAGAACTAGCTCGAGTGGGACTTAGCTCTTGTGTCTAAGAGTACTCTTTTGCCTCAAATGCTCTTAGCCTAAAAACATCCGAATACTAACAGTCTTGCGGGTTTGTTTTGGGGCAAGAGATTCTACCCCAAGTTGAGGTTTGTTCTCGGGTTTAAGTGGGCACGTTAAAGACTCGAACCAAGAGTATCTCCCTCGGTTCTTGTCTCCTATATTCAGGCTCAAAAGGGTGGGTACGGGATGAGTTGTGAAGCAATCCTTGTTGCTTTCATTGAGCCTTCAATCCCACGGCTAGCTCACATACATGGTAGCTGCCTGGGTGTATCTAGTTTGACAAGAACTCGGCCATAACCTCCCTTGCGTAGGGTGGTTTTTCGGCCTAAGATCACCACCAAAACACCTTGTTTTAGGGTGGTTCTCATTCGGTTAGGGATGGACATGGTGTCCATTCGAATTACTAACGCTAACCTAACAAGAATACATCATTCCAAACGGTTTTGTTACTCAATCTTATCATCAATTATCACTAAACTAAATTCAATACTCGAATCCATGGACTCCTGGAGTCATTCGAATCACAAATATTGTCACAACGACCAACAAGACATGAACCTAATGTCGAGTTCTAGAATTTCTAAATTCCTACGCCACACGAATATAATAACAACAACATTTGACAAGAATTTTTACAATAACAACTATCACTTCTGGACAAATTTTAACAACCGAAAACTAAATAAAATCAACACCTAAATTAACTTTTATTCGGCCTAGGATAATCAGGAAAGATCTAAAATAAATGGATTTGAAAAGAATTCGAATATAAACTCAATCTTTACAATGATTTTGAGAGATGTTGAACTCGAATGAAACTTCAATCCGAAAAACCCAACTGTTCCGAACCACAATCACCACAAACCCTTGTTCTTCCTTGTGTGATCTAATCTTCTCAGAACCTTTGTATGAATTTGTTGAGGTGTAGTTCGATCTCCTTTGGAACGTTGGCTTAAAAGGACGAATATGGAGAGTAACTCCATGGTTACTTTCGGATTTGGGGGAGATAAGATTTCCATTTGGGTGTTCTTTCTTCTTCGATTGTATTCTTCTATGTTTGACTTGTGAGTTTCCAAGGCTAGTGAAAGTGATGCGAGTGCCTAGGTCAAAAGAAAGAGGTAGCAGAGATTGGAGATGGTGATGTATCGAATTGTTTTTGGGGAAGAAGGAGGGGCGGACAAACCTAATGGCAGAAGAGGAGACAGATCTTGATAATTGTGTGAGTGGGTGACTTTTATTATAAGTACAAGGACATGATTTATTTAAAGAATGAGTAATTTATATTCGCGTTTCGCTGAACTGAGTTAAACTCGGGTCCTTCCCGGAACCGTCATAAATATGGAAGATTGGATTTTCAGAGACGTTTATATGATACTTGAATGTATTTTGAGTTTTATGAATTCATAATAATTCCTGAGTTTAGAATTTATTTTTGTTTGGACTCTGGTACGCGTGTGGTGTCATTCTGAGTAAAAACTGGGATACCCTCCCATTTTTACTACAATTATAGTGGGTAAAATGTGAGATGGGATAATTTCACTGTTTTTGGTGAGATTTCCGGGTGACACAGTGTACAGGTCTGTTTTCCGTGATAATCATATAAATGCCTAATCTGGTGATTTAGTCGTAATAAATGAACTGTTATGAATTAAATATTAGGGGAAATTTACCATTTGTCACACCACGTCCCCCGGTAAAGATCGTGCTTCCAAGAAAACCAAATCTGAAACCTCGTCGAGCACCCGCGGGAAGTAACCCGTTTGAATTTGGTGAAATTATGCATAATGAGTTGCGAATAAAACGAGAGGCCGCGGTGGCATCGTACGAGGCGTCATGTAAGAAAGACGAGGGCATACTAAAAATGGAAGAATTGTAGTTTCTAAGTTTTTCGTATGTTTTTTAAGTTTATTATTGTATTCTAATTTGAATTAATGAAATTTAATTTATTTGGAAAATGAAAAATAAATTAAAATGTTAGGTCCTAAAATGGTGGGTGTTAACATGTTACGGTACCTAGTGTTTTTTTGGGTGTTGGTGTTAAAGTATGGATTGTGACGTGGCGCTGATGTGTCACTGAAATAGTGGTGTTAAGATGTTATGATACTTGTGCTCTAAGTAGTGTGTAAGCTAATGGTCATTTAATTTCTTGAACGACTTGATGGCTCAAAAGTTATGCGACTAATGGCTTTTTTTTTTTAAATAGTTTTTCTATAATTTTTTTTACCACCACCCACCATCAAGACCCACCACCTACTACCATTGGTTCGGTTTGATTTTCGATTTTTTAAAATAATTTAACCGAATTAGCCAAACTGAATAAACCAGACGAACCATAACCGAATCGATCAACGTAGTTTTAAATAACTTGCCTACCATCTACTCCCATTTACAGCTAGCCCATCAGTACAGGGCATGATACATATTTGGGATAGGCCCATAGTTACAAAAACTCAAAATAAGTAAAACCAACAACACTCCACGTCATATCAAACGTGTCATCAAATTTCAAAACCAGTCAAAATCAAACTTCAAAAATGGAACTCGAATAAAAAAAAGCCTCCAAAATCAAACTCCAAAACCCAAACACCCCCATAAAACTCGGCCGCAAATCACTGTCCCAAACACCCGACAAAACAGTCTCCCGTCATCACATTACCTTCAATTACAATACCCAGAAAGGAATTTTGAATTTCGTGGTGTATGGAAAAAACCCCATTTGGGTACATGAATTTGAAAAAGATGAGATTAAGGTTTATAGAAGGGGGGACAAGGGGGAAATGAAAGTGGGTGATTCGTTTTGTGTTGGGTTTAAGGATCTTGTTTGGTTTAAGGTGAGGGAGGTTGATGATGAGGATGTGAAGATGGAGTTGGGGGGTGAATTTGGTGAGATTGGGGAAAGTTTAGGGGGTGAAATTGAAAGCTTAGGGGGTGGTGATGTATCGAATGTTGATGATCTTGTTAAAGGTTTGTTTTTTAGTTTTTGTATGAATAAATGTTAGCTGGTGTTTGTTTCGGCTTATGGCACATTTGGCTTTTTGGCTTATGTCTCATAAGCTCACTTTTTGTGACTTATTTTGAAACATTTCGGCTTCTATAAGCTTATTATGACATGATAAGCTTGGTCGTGTATATAAGCCGAATGTTTCAAGTAAGCCACAAAAAGTGAGCTTATGAAACATAAGCCCAAAACCAGATAAGCCATAAGCCGGCTTATATAGCGGGCTTATGACTTATAAGGTTTTCTGCGCAGTTTTTGTGGCTTATTTTGAAACATTTCGGGTTATATAAGCTTATCATATAAGCCGAAATGTTTCAAAATAAGCCGCAAAAAGTGAGCTTCTGAAACATAAGCCGAAAACCAAATAGGCCTTAATCCCGCTATATAAGCCGAAACAAGCACCTCCTTAATATATTTTGTGTTTGGTGACGAGCTTTTAGGGTTCAGAGCATTTTTTGGCAAAACTAGGATTAGCGATTAGCTGTAGTAGATTTAGCAGCTAGCAATTAAGTTATATATAGTTAGCTACAATTAGGTGTAGAAAGTACTCGTTTGTTTTATAAAAGTGTTTGGTAACATAGTTGTATACTTAATTATTATGCAATTTTGTATCTTTGAAGGGACATATATGCAAATGCCCCTAATTATTAAGGCTATGTTTGGTAAAAGTAGCAGTGAGCAGTAGTAGTCAGCTGTGAGCAGTAGCCACAGCTCACATCTTCTTAAAGAAGCATTAGAAAAATGAGCTTTCCTAAAAAATAGCAAAGCTCACCGCTCTTTTGCCAAACGAACAATAAAAATAAAAAAGCTCATTGCCCACCGCTCATCGCCCCAAAAAGCTCCATAAAACTCTGCGCCAAACATAGCCCCTAATTATTAAGTGTAAAATGATGAAAAACTACAAACATTAGTTAGCGGTAATTGCTAGCATGTTTTATAAAAGTGTTTAGTGACGTAGTTGTATATGTGTGTGTAATTACTAAGTGTAAAATGAGTAAATGACGAAAAATCTAAAATGCTTCTTCGAGTAGCATATGAAAAGTAGCATTTAGAAAAGATAAATTCTCGTTGCCAAATTATCTTTTCATTAAAAATGCTAAACGCTCTTATATGCTCTTTGCCAAACATATAAACATGGCTTTTAGCGTCTAGATTATAATGCGTGTTTGGCATCGGAAGGTTAGCTTTTGGATTTTGTTTAAACACTTCTATGTTGAACACTAATAAAAGAAGCCTTTAGCTTTTATGACCTTTTGCACTCTATAATATACAGCTACCTTAAGGAACACTTATATACAAAAACTTACAACTACCGCTAGTTATGCCAAACATAGCCTGCATATAAAAATGTTTAATTTTATCAAAGAATGTTGATTTTTCAGCTTAAATATCCAATTTTTTAATGACCTATATGTACTAAAATGACATGTATATAGTATGCAGATATTTATGGGATAACTTGAAAATCGACTATAGTTAGAGGTTGTGGGTTCAAGCCTCGTTGGAGGCATTTGTGAGATAGGTGTGAAAAAAATTGTTTTTCTAAAAAAATAAAATAAAAATAGTTTCTTACATGTTTATTTAGATTCACTTATTTTGATTTCAAAGTATTAGAAAGTAACACTACAATTATCGAACCGTCTTAGCTTAAATTTTTGGTTGCTGAGAATTTAGATGAAAGGGTGTTTGGTTGTGATTCTGGTTTTCGCATTTCAAGTCAAAATGATCATGTTAAGAAGCACACATATCAGATAATAAGTAGATATAAATTTGAAAGTATCGAGCTTTAGCTAGAATTAATCGACTGACAATTTCTTTTGACTGCATTTGGAAATGGTATTAACCGCTTCCAAGATGGAAGTTCAAGGACTTTGTTATTTAGTATACATAGTAACAGGTCAAGATGTGATAGCTACTCTTAAGATGAATGTCTAAATGCCTCCTTATATAGAAAAGTTATAATACTCACTTTAAAATGCATGACCAAACACCCCCAATTTTATGCCATTTATGGTTATGGGTCCAAACAAATGTCTGCTTATTTATAATTTTGATGGTAAATTGCAGAGTTCGGTTTTGTTGTTATGGGACACGAGTTTGATAACTACCTGAAGAAAATGATCCGTGACATGAGTGTAAAGACCAAGAATCGGCTTTTAACACCTTCCGGTGGTCGAGGTTGATGAAAGTATGATCGATCCATGTTTATTTTAGTGAGAAGTTAGAGAGAAGGAGGAGTGTTAAACTTTGGATATTATTGATTTGGATAAGAAGTTACACACAGCCACACCCCACAAGTGAATACTTGTGGGGTATTTAAATGCCTAAAAAGACAACTATTAGAGTATTACCTTATTAGTCCTTGCACTTTATGCAAACTAGTTGTCTATTTCCAATTCACGTAAATATCGTCCAGCTTCGTTTCTAACAATCTCCCTCCAGCTGGAGATATACGTGAATTGGTTACAATGATTCCTAACAAGTACATAAAATGATGAAAACAATGCTGAAGTAGAGCAGTTTCCTTTTGAGGATGTCTTCACAGCTCTTGATCTTCTCGTATCTTTCTCAGCTTGCTTGAATTACTTGCAGGATCACTGTAATGATCTAATTGGGTTATTACTCCCTCCCAATTAGTGAGGCATTTTCTTTTACATGCTCCCTCCCAAATTGACAACCCGTTTGATATAGCTTTGATGCTTGTAGAAGAAGTTTCTCTGAAATCTTGCCAAATTGTCTTCAGTCTCTTGCACAGCGGAAAATGGATTATAGACTGATGACTTGTAACTTCTTCACAGGTTTGTTTGGGGAGCATCATATCGACATCTTCAGCTCACTTAGAATGCTTCCAGTTCTTCAATAAACAGCCCCGATGTACACATTTCATACATTTCTCCCTCCAGGATGATGACGATCTTTCGGACTCATCCTACATATGTGTACATAGACATATCAACTAGAAGCAACAAACAAATCAATACCCCATGAGTTGATGTCGATAACTATTCTCTCTACGATTCTCTTCAGATCAATCTCTTCTCAAACCTCTTGTATCAAAACAACGGCTTTTTGTAGTGACTGTTGATGGATAAACCCACTATGACGAACTTGAGACTGAAGTAAAATAACCCAGACTTGTGACTTAAACTTGCACGAACGTGTGACTAAGAACCTATACTGAGCACTACAACGTAACTCCTTAAAGCATATAGGTCGTTTCATATACCCATCCATCCTTCCTTAACTGTATATGAACATCTCTTGAATTATCCACATCTTTGTGTGACACTGAGTACTACAACGTATCTCCTTTAAGTGATAGTTAACTAGGTCTTCGTCCATCCTCCCCTTGACCTATGAAAACTAGATAACCCAAGACTTAATCACTATTCTATAAATGCTCAAACAAGGATCTCGAAGAATCATGCATCCAACCAACCCCGATATCTTCAAGATACTAAGTACACGCACCCGTGAAATTCCACTTCAACTTCAAATAAGTAATAATGAATCATCCTTGTAGTCACAGTTGATAAGTTAGCCATTGTCATTTGATTGCGATTCTTGTTCAGGATCTTTTCGGCTATACGTGGTGATGTTGAAGGTGCAGTCCGATAATATTATTTGTGATGTTGGTGTGAAATATGCCATAAAATGACATTCTAATGATGCTGGGAAAATTTGAGTTTTACAATTTTTACGCCAAAAATTCCCCGAAAAATTTGAATTTTGGCCAAAAATTTTGAATTTTGGGCCAAAATTTTCACTCTTGAACCAGAATTTGAATCTCGCGTAAAAATTGTCCGTTAAGTCTCCTGTAAAAATTAAATTTTACTCGGATTTTCCCGCCAAAGGTTGTCCGATATCGCAGTTGTAGAGTCGTCCGATATCGCAGTTGATAAAAGATGTCGGACAGAACTGCGACAACTTTGTCTGGGGCCAATTGCGATAAGTCAAATGCGATAGTCAACTGCGATAACTCTAATCTGTGTCAATTGCGATAAGTGAAATGCGATAGTCAACTGCGATGACTTCTCAATTGCGATACTTATCTGAGTTGACTCCAATTGCGATAGAACTTGCAGTCTCCAATTGCGATAAAAGCTGAAGTGCGATAAGACGTCCGGATTTCTCCAATTGCGATAAACCGCAGATTCCCACCCACTTTTACCAACTTTTTGACTTTTAGCAACTAGACCATGCTTGTCTGCCATGCTTCTGCCAACTTTTACATACTTTTACACACTTCAATAATGCACTATCTTCACTAAAATAATCAATAACAAATCTTTTACAAAATTTGTTAGTGATTTTAGATCAATGAACCAAGAACAAACACAAGTATTTGATCTTCCATACCAAAAATAAGAGTGAAAAGTTAATAAAACTTCAACAGCCAAGTCTTAAAAACGCCAAACAAACACAACCTTTGAACTATAACATGTGTACGATTTCAAGATAAACACCTCAAACTGCCACGATTTTTGAAGAACAAAACACAACAGTAGGTTATTTAAAGAACATAGATCGAACACAAAGACCTTCAAAACTGCTACTGATGAACAGTAACGATCAAGAACACACCAAAAAATCACATTTTTACCTTAAACACACCACGATTCGCCCCCGGTTAGCTCTTGATACCAATTGATACGACCAAGAATCGTCTTTTAAGACCTTCTGGAGGTCGAGGTTGATGAAAGTAGGATCGATCCATGTTTAGTTTAGTGAGAAGTTAGAGAGAAGGAGGAGTGTTAAACTTTGGATATTATTGATTTGGATAAGAAGTTACACACAGCCACACCCCACAAGTGAATACTTGTGGGGTATTTAAATGCCTAAAAAGACAACTATTAGAGTATTACCTTATTAGTCCTTGCACTTTATGCAAACTAGTTGTCTATTTCCAATTCACGTAAATATCGTCCAGCTTCGTTTCTAACAATGAGGAATTGGGATTGGTTTCTTGAAGAACATAAAGAAGACAGTGATGAAGACGAAGATGAAGTTAGTAATAAAAAAGCAAAAAAGGGAAAAAGATGAAAGAGGAAGAAAGGTGCAGCAAATGATGACGATGATGATGATGTGTGGACGGGTGAGAGTGAGGAAGACGCTGAATTGATTAAGAAACTAAAAAATGACCCAAAACCCAAGTATAAGACTAGGTCAAAAGACCAAAAGAAAAACAAAAAGGGAGCGAGTACAATTAGAAGTGGTGTTGATACTACAAAGAGTTCTGCGATGGACGTTGATGTTGAAGATGATGACGATGAAGATGAAAATGATGAAACATTGGGTGGTTTCATAGTTGATGATGAGGACGTGGGTGAAGAAAACGACAAGGATGTGGAAGAAGAAACAGACAATGATGATGAATAGGAAGAATTTGAAGATGATGAAGATGACGAGTAGTTGTTGGTTTTAAATTCACTTTAGATGTTTAGTGTTTCTACTTTGTTGTATGGTACTACTAACATAGTAACATGTACACTTACACAAGACTATGCCAGGCTCGTGATCTTTGTTAATATCGTATATGAAATCGTTGGTTTGTTTCATACTTCCATTTGTATTGAGTTATCTCACTATATGTGATCCGAACTTATGATATCTGACTTCACAGTTTGAAATCTATGAATATTCAAGTATATAAACAGTATAAAATCGTTTTCTTTAGTGAGTTAGCAGTAGACATAACTGCTCTAAGTGGTGAATTTATATTAACAATGCTGTCAGTTATGATCTGGATTATTCTTTTGTGACCGTAAATGGTTACCTTTGATCCAAATGTGCTAAGACAATCCACCTATAAGAAGACATCATGTAGTAGGTCTCATACACTGCGAAAACAAACTTTTGGTGTTTGGATTCTCGGTTACGCCATATTTATGTGGAATTAGTCACCACGATCTACATGAATAAATTATCAGAGTTTTATCCAGTAAATTAACAAAAAATGTTATTAGTAGTGTTATTATGATTTCTGTTTTTCTTGTTTAGTTTAGGCATCTCATCATTGCATAAAAAGTTTGAGAGTTCAAATACTGTTAAAGTTATGACCTATGAACTGAATATTTGGTTGACTATTAGTGATCAAATTCATGCTGTCGCTCTCGCTTCCAGTTTGCGTTATCAGATGATTCAGATCCCAATTTTGAACAAGTATCTGGTCAAAATACTCTCTCATGAATGATGGTGGAAGAGGAGGAAGATCAACTTTATTTTTCGTTTCTTGATCATGTTTGACCAATGGCAATGGTGCATTAACACGATGACCTTGTTCATTGACTGTTTGCAGTTGGAACTGAAGAGTTTCTTTTTCGTATTGGAGTTCCAGAAGTTTTTTACACCACTATCGGTTCTTCCTGGTAAGTAACTTGCTATTCTGCCCATCTGTTGTTAAACAAAATAACAAAAGAAATTAAACATCTTTAACGAAAGTATACAAAGAAATTGCATATAAAGTAGCTCGTGGTCTTTTATACTTATTTCCTAAAATGATGTGTAGCTCGATTATGAGTGAGGCTTCTGTTAGAATATGAGAACCATGACAATCATATAAATTAACAAAACATGTATTCACATATGCGGAAGCGTAAGAACGATTATAACACATAATAGATTAACATAAACATAAATAGGAACGTACATTTTGATTCTAGCAAGAACAAGAATCAAACTTCAATAATCTTGAATAATTGGATAAACCCTAATTAGGGTTTATATGAATTAGGGATCTATTGATTAACCCCTTACCGTTTTGTTAATCGATCCAAGATACAATCAATAGTGTGATTGTACCACGTTCTTGTACACACGAACTATAACCGAATTAATGTTAGTGCTAGTTAATGAAAACACAAAAGTTTGTTTTATGAAACCAAACAAATCGAAACCCTTAAGGGTTTGTATATGATCGGCCACAAAGAAGAGAACAAGAGAAACAATTTTAGGGTTATAGCTTGTGCACAAAAGGTGAGAAACAAATAACCCTAAGCCTTGTATTTATAGTGTGTAAACTTGGAGAACAAGTTGAGTTGGATTGGGTTACCCCAACCCTTCCCACGACCGGCCACAAGGACCCAAGGTCCTTCCGGATCCCTCTTGTGTCCAATTTACACTCTAGTCCTCTATCTTTGACATATAACGATAGTTAGTCAATTCCGTTAACTTCTAACGATCGTTAGTCATTATTTTGTGTTTCTAATAATTAAATATACATAACATTTATATATTAATTATTATTCATTAATTCCTTCATTCGTAACGTGTGCAATCCCGTGGTCTCGAGTTCGATTCTAGTCATACAAATATTAATATTTATCCAAAACTCCAACAGCTCCCACTTGGATATCTATTAATAGTGTAATGACATTGGTTAGCGTCTAGCAACACGCCAATGCCCCTAGACCAACTCGAGCTAGGTTTCCTGAAAAAAAACCTTTAATGATTCATCATTATTATTATCCTTTTGTTACTAATACCACGTTAATAAAGATATGGATCTCAGTCATTCTTTAATTAACAATTCTGTTTCTCGTTGTTTATGATTGAGCAAGATTACCAAAACATCTGAACGTATTCCAGATAGACTTTGGGCGTGCGCACGCAAACACCTTGTCAACCCTACGAGGGGCCCAGCAGTATTAAACTTCAAAACGAATTTGAAGGAACAAATTCTTTCTTGACTACAAGAATAACCCATAGACTTTGCAACATTTCTGAAAACAATCCTTATGACTCCCAGTTACGGTAAGCGGTAAATTGCTTCACAGAAATGCACTACATCCATGACACTTATCTGGTATCTCAAGTCTGAGGATAACTAAATTTATGATTTACTTACTGACAAGATCCACAAAGTAAAATCATGTAGTTGGGATAAGTCCTATATTCAATTCATTGAATATCATGTGAAATTGGTATGTCTACGCATCAATATACTTTCAAGTATATTCTAACCAATACTCAAATTTGTCTTAGTTTAATGATATTCCCATATCATTAATTGACAATGGACAATTTAGAATAACATAAGTTATTCATGGATTTAAACATGCAAATATATGACACAATTCATTATTAATGAAAACAAACGTACAAAGTACTTTAATTCATTATAAATAATAATTGCTTAATGTCCTTTATCCAAATACTAAATAGATCAATGCATGATAATTCTAGTTAATGAATTTTGTCTCAAGTAATGACTTGTTGACAACTATGCCTCAAGTACTGACAATCATACTTGTTGACAAGGCATTAAATTTCAACTAACTTTGATCTATAATAATTTTGAGAATACTTATATCAAGAATTATAAAAATTCTTGTATGTGTGTATTCAACTATCTTGATATAGTCACACAATCTTTCATAAATGATGTGATATCCTCAACCATCAATTTATGACAATCAAACTTTCAATCATTTTAAAGTTTAAAGTATTCTAACCTTTTAATGTATAATGCAACTATGCTTCTTAGTTAAGCATAACTAGTTTACATGGCCATTATCAAGGATAAAATCCTACCATGACTAGTATTGAGTGTCATCTCAATCAAACAAACACTATTGTATAAAACTACAATATGCCTTTTAACTATTCCGTAAACTTAATATCAATTGTGTAATTTGGATGCCATATAATCTTTCAAGATTTGTTGGCCTTAATAATTACGCAACAACTTGCCATATTGTTTATACTTAGAATTTAGGAGCAATTCCAGGTTGAAGATCATTATTCTAAGTCCAAAAATATTCGATTAGAATATCCATTACACAATTTATCAAATATCTTTTATTAGATATCAAATGTTGTCAAATCATTTTACATTCAAACATGATACAACAATGATATACATGAAAATCCTAGAATCAATCATAGATTTTATTCATGTTATAACTTATCAAAAGATATATTTTCATTTAGACTTTCTAAATGATATGTTATGTCTTATTAGATTTAATTACCGCACATGTTTATAATAATAAACATATATCTCAAGATTGTATGTTTTATTTCTTAAATTCTTCAAGTAAAGTTTCATTCCAAGTTAAGACTTAACATTTTAACTTACATGGAATGTTACTTCCCATATGTTATACAACATACATTATTTAAGAAATTAAACATAATACTCCCACTAGCTTTTAGGAATACTTAGAAATTGTCTTATTTCAATTATAAATCAAACAATGGATTTAATAATTAAACATAAGAATATTTCATAGATGCATGCATTAATCCATTCATGGATTATTACACTTTGTACACTTCCAAAATAATTATGAATTAAAAAATCCTTTCGATTACTTACCGTCCTCGCTCAAGTAATCACTCAAGAAAGAGTTTTGATATTCCATTGTCATCCTTCATATAAATGAAAATAGATATGACAATTATTATCTTTATATATTTAATGTGCTTATGAAAGAGTATTCAATCATAGTTAATTACTTAAGTATGATTAATAATCTTGTCACAAGACATACATTAAATATGTGTACAATATTGTCCATATGATTTCTACATAAAGATTTAAACCACTAGGGTTTTCTATCTTTAAATAAACTCATCATCATTCTCTAACTATTAAGAATTAAGATAAACCAAATTTGTAAAATTTGAATATCTTTATGAACAGCATCTATAACATTCATAGTATGAGTAATTTACCCAATTCATTATTTGGTAATACTTCATCATATAATCCTCAGCATATTAATCAAATATCTGAGATATCCAAGTGGATCTATGAATGAGAATTCCATCATTTGAGATCCAACATTTACATGTCTAATCTCATCATGATATTTGCTAGTGTATTTTAGAAGATTATGTATCTTGTAACTTTATCTCTACAAGATAAAACTCCCACTTGCTTTTTGTAATTTATAGATTATCTATAAATAATTAGCAATTAAAGCAACACCATATTGTTCTCTTTTGGGATATTACAAATACACATGATAGTTCCTGACATTCGTTTGTTAAAATCCAGCTTCATCAGAAGTTTAACAAATTCAGAACTTCATTTTAAGACTTAATGTGATTCATCACATTCCATAATAAATAATGTCTTATAAATCTTCTAGGAGTCTAATTGAGTATATTCAATCCATACTCAATTTCCTACCCTTGATAACTTTTGGAAGAAAAGAAGTTATAGTTATCTTTAACCAAACAATACAAATAAAGTTTGATTTTCCTAACTGAACACACCACAAATATGTGGTATTTCATTAGAACTCATATTGTGAGATAATCTAACAATATGAAAGATAACTTTGTATTCCTTTTGGCTTACCTATTTCCCAACTAAGTCATCTTAATGGTGAAATAGAATTTCAAGCCTCTTGCATGCATTATAACTCAAGTACTTATTAAATAAGTCACTTCATGTTCATGTCTCAATCAAGAAGACATAAACCGTTATAATCTCACTACACGTTATAAATCATTGATCAACTCAATGACTTCTTGTATATGTCTTTAATAAAGAAGACATAACAAGTTAACGTCTTACTTTAGATTATACTAAGTCTTAAAGACTTCATATTTATAACTTTACAATAAAGTATAAATATTTATAACTAAAGTAATCATGAACACCATCATTTGGTTTCAATAGTATTTTCAAGTTAACTTATTACTTCATTTATTTATGTCATTCAAAGAATACATAATTATTGAAGTAGTATTATATTACTTCATGCATTTATGTCATTCCAATAATACATAAATATTAAAGTTGAAGTAATCTTGTTATCACATTGACACAAGTTCTAACAAGTATCTAATTTAGAAACTGTAAATTTTTCCATGTGTGGTCTCACGCACACTTGGAAATTTACCTTGTCATTAATTTTGGTCCAGGTCTCACGCATACCCAAAATTAACTCCAAGTGTTTTTAAGAATAGACATGTATAATCATATTAGAACAAGAATCTCTTACCTTGCGGTTAAGAGAATCTACTAAATCATATTCTTATATGTTGTACCTTGCACACAATAAAGATTTCTCCCACTTGTGCATGGACCAACATTATGTACCACATAGACAACACTACACGTGTTTGTTAATGTGATCAATATGATTTGTGTCATTAGCATAACTAGTAGATATAGAATTACTCAATCAATCAAGGATACACACATGACTATCCTTGAAAATATTAGTATCTATATTTGGAAAGTGATTATCTTGAGGCATTCAAAAGATAATCTGAGTTACAATCAAGACACATAAATCTTGCAACTCCCACTGAATTAGAGAACTTACAATAATCCCTTATTCAGTTCTAAGAACACATTACTCCCACTGAATTCGACACCATAATAAGTGTTTCATAAACCAGTGAAAGGAAAGAGTGTCCTTGTTACTTTCCTACATCTTTGACAAAACCTATTCGTAACAATTACTTAGGTTCTAAAAGATTGTATTCTACTACATAACTGATGGACTATCCACATTTATGCCAAATGTGATTCATCACATTGCTTACTATTAACTTGAAAAATTGACATGCAATTTCTTCCTTAATAGGTCTACAATTCCAACAATTGTATGTAGTACCTTCAAATGGTTAAAACAAAACAAACAGATATGCTAGCTTGTCTTTTACCATTATGCGGTAATTAGTCTAGCTTCTAATTTAATAACTCATAAATTCGCAATAACCTTAACGATTAAAACTTGCTATGAGTTATGTATTTAGAATTTAGACAATTCTAATTTTCCCATCATACCTTTCTCATTCATGAAAAGGAATAGGATTTAGTCTCACGCTTCTCATATGAAAGGAGACTTGGTTTATTCTTTTAATGAAATTGACTCTAACCAAAACCCCTTCGGGTGTAGATCAATTTACTAATAAAGAATAACCCATGTTTACGGTTTATCGTTGCATTAATACAATTAAAAGAATTTACAAAATTCAGTTTAGTATTTTCGATAATAGCTCTTTAAGAAAATAAAATACCCATTGGTAAATATTCATATTAACCATAGTATTTCCTTAAAGCTAGGATCCTAATTGTCATAGTATCATTACATCAGTTGATCTGCTAGTAATGATAGTATTCAACTAGGTAATCTGTCGAACAATAATTGGCAAACAATTTTCCAATTCCTAGATCATTATGGGATTTACATCAAATTGATTCATCAATTTGGAATGTAAGCATGTTTCATCCCATCTCATGCCTTAAGCTCTAGGTCTCACGCATCAGCTTAATTAAGTTGTCTAACTTAGAAACAGTAAATTCATCCATGTGTGGTCTCACGCACACTCGGAAATTTACCTTGTCATTAATTTTGGTCCAGGTCTCACGCATACCCAAAATTAACTTCAAGTGTTCCTTATAGTTAGATGGCATGTAACTTAATTTTAGGGTATTTAGTTTTGGTGTGACAAAACATGTACAAAGACGCATGCACTCATCTTTGTATCATTAGTTTTCAAAACAATTTTTATTAACCAATTAGTTAAGAGTAAACCAAAAAACTATGTACTTGAGGTATTGGGTTCACCAATTAAAGAAGTACCAACAATTATCGCCCACATATCCTACTCTTACATGTTATTCGGATATTTGCCACAAAAGTGGCGTGTGGAATTGAGGTAAATCACCCCTAAGATGATAGTGTACGTAAATAGTGATATAGGTAAGTCGCAGTTGACACACAAGCGGGCCCGGAGAGCCGGTAGGAGCGAATCTCTTAAAAAACCCCTCTCCAGATAAACCCACCACAAAGTTTGTCAACTTTGGTCCGCCTTTCACACACTATTGTACAAAAACATCAATCAAGCAAAAGTTTATGATCTTAATCTTAAAAGATTAAGTAACAAAGTTTAGATCTTGCTAGTCTCGCCTGGGAGCTGATTACCGTGCGAATCGGACCACTATCGGCACATAAGACACCACAAGATCGATACTTTATCACTTTATGTTTCACCGTTATTAGTCCAATTTAATTTTTCTTTGAAAATTACCCTTTTTATTGCTTACTTTAACATATCACATATAAAAACAATAAACAAGTAATTTAAAAGAAAACAACAATCAACTAATAAGAAAAACAATTAATTGTTAGTGAAACATATAGCCACATGCAACCTTTTAAACAAATCCTATTAATAATCTATATGTGAATTATTATGTATAGAATCAATAAAACTCCCATTGGTTTTCGAGCTCATTGTACCCAATGGACCACAGTCGCCAAAAATTGGCCGCGTAAGTTTTAATAATAATATACCACGTTGCACATAACCGATTCATTAATTTAATATATATAATTGGAGTCTTCCCCAATTTTAGAATTATCTAATTATTACATGTGTAAAACAAGTTCTAACAATTAAACAATTAATCCAATCCATGACTAACATGCATGTTTCGTCATGGATTCATGCATAACAATTACCACATAGTTCACATAAACACGTTGCAAACCTAGGGTTTCTAATCCAATTAATTAAAAAATTAAACCACAAACCCTAATTAGGGTTTATGGAAATCGTACCCCCCAAATATAGGGTTAGGGTTTCAAATTTTTTATTTTATTTTAAAACCTAGATCCATGGAACATGTCTATCTCAAACAATTATTAATTAGGTCACAAGATACGTTCAATTAACACATAAATCTTGTTAACAACCTAGGGTTACTAATCCACTTAATATTGAATCCACAAACCCTAATTTGGATAAAGGAGTGATCGACCCCCCCCCCCCCCCAAAATTTAACAAGCCCTAGATCTCAAAACAATCTTAACATGTATCTAAAACATTAAAGATCCGATTTTTATGTGTTTTATGTAATCAATTACATGTTATAGCAAGCTCGTGATACCACTGTTAGAATATGAGAACCATGACAATCATATAAATTAACAAAACATGTATTCACATATGCGGAAGCGTAGGAACGATTATAACACATAATAGATTAACATAAACATAAATAGGAACGTACCTTTTGATTCTAGCAAGAACAAGAATCAAACTTCAATAATCTTGAATAATTGGATAAACCCTAATTAGGGTTTATATGAACGAGAAAGGCGACTAACCGCCGCGTTGCGGGCGTGCCTGTTTTTCGGCCGGGGTGGTTTTGCATAAATATAGTAGAATATTTAAGAAAAACTTCAAAACTTTATGCTAAGAATAGTCCATAAAGTTTATATTGTAACAATGGTAAGACTTTTGGAAGAATTCAGGCGTCACTCCTGTGAACTCCCATCCAACTGGGTATTTTTTCTAACAGCAGATTTATGTTTTTTTTTCTTCTTATACGCCTGTCTTAAGTTGTTTGAAGCCGTGACATAGTTGCGGCCGTCACTGCAATGTAGTAATGCACAAAAGGACTCATTAGAGCAGGCCCAAATACCTAATAAAATAACGCTACTACTATGTTTGAAATCGCAATTTTGCAGATGCATGGTCTTTTGCTACTCTAGATGCATAAATTAAAAAAAATGCCAATGAAGGTTCTAAATTTTTAAGAACATACACAACAAACTTTGCAAAGACTTTCCTAAGTCTTTTTGACAGTAATAACGTGTAGAAATCAACACTATTTTTTAAAAGAATGACTCTTAATTTATCTATAGACTGTTATGGTTCTTGATTAGGAGAATGATCAAATTGACAACCTTTTGCACAAAAACAGACCAAACGGGTAAAAAAAGGCCAAAGTGCCCGTAGATGTTTTGTTGGCACGGTTTTACTTACTTTTAGAGATTTTACACACTTTTTTAAAATTTATCTAATTTTTTGGAGTTTTACTACTTCTGTACACAACCTCAGAAAAACTCGATGAGGATGGTCAATTGGAATTTCATGTGCATACAGGTATGAGGTGTTCATGGACTCCACACTGTTTGAGCAAATATCAAAAAAGTAGGTAAACCGTAAAATCTCAGATATAGGTACTTCCTCAAACAAAATGGTCCGTGGGCATTTTAGCTTTTTATAGTAGATGTGGTCCATTTTTTGTGCAAAAGATCAACCACATGATTTCCTTTTTTTATTTACAACAGCAGCTTAAAATTAAACATGTATATGTCTATAAAAAGAAGACATTTACTAAATCTAGATCATGGATGGAAAATAAATTTTAAAGCAATCAGCATACGATTTAATCCATTACATAATCAACGTCTAAAATATGAACTCTGGTAGATTAGAGTTCTTGGTATATAGTTTAGGCCTGTCCTGTGTAAGTTCTGGTTACATGCTATAAGAATAAGCTTTAAATTTCAAACGAAAGGCATCTGATACAGACATACCTGAGAACTGAGTAATCCAGTGACACCGTTTAAGCGGACCAGAAAACATGATCACCTCAGCTTCATCTCTTTCCAAGTTCAAGCTCTTACCATTACGTTTCTCTGTTTTTAGAACTCGGCACCTGGAGAGAACTACCGTTAGAAGAAGATGACCTTAACGAACACGAATTATCTACAGATACATCTTTCTTGTTAACAACAAAACCATATAAATAACCTTGCATTTTTCATCTCCAGTTTTGAGAGGAGATCCTTCAAGAGCAGTTTTCCAACCTTAAATCGGCTCATACCTATTAAATCAAATCAAATAAAACTGAGATAATTAGTATCAGGGTTTTGATTGAAAACTGAAAATGGGTAATTAATTTCTTACTTTTTGAGTAAACTTTTCATCGTACGTGTTTGGGTAAACCTCGACAGCTGCAACAATTAGAAGAAAACGTGAGTAGATTAATCCTTGCATACCCGAAAATATACAAAAAAAATAGCCAAACCCAAAAAACTGTAGCCGATGCTTACTTACCCAAGGTAAGTCGTCGTTAGTGTTCACATCTGTGGCCATTGAAAAAGCATACTGCAAATGAAAAAAAAAAAGAAAAGCTTAAATCCAGTACAAAAACCATAAGAGCAAATACATCCATAGTCCACAGTAAAGCGAAACTAACGACTGTTTAGGTAAAGCTTATGCTTATAAGAATATGAAACTATATAAGCTACTTAACATCAGATTAAGTGAACACGTTGAAAGTGCTTAATACCTTTTACAACCGACAACAAAAGAATTATAATTTAGATACCAACTGAGTAAGATACCAAAAGATTTACCCTGTCCCATGATCCAACCACAAATCATATCAACAATCAAACACAAAAAGAGTTCTAAAAACCCATGATGCAACCACAAATTATATCACTTCAGACTCATCCCGTTCAAATTAAAATATAAAGTTATGTTTTTAGTATCTGATTACATGTTTGGTCATATGTAATGGACCTTTTGGCCTTTTTATAAAAAAGTCAGTTCAATGTGTAGTTTTTTAGTTCATAGTAGGACACTTCTTAATGGCAATAATCATCGTATATATAATCGATAGATGACATGATCATGGCACAGTTATCATCGTAAGTCTTTTTGACAGTAATAATTTTTCATATGTAAACAGGTTAATACTGCAAATCAACGAAGACAGAAAAGTTGTGTTACAGTAATACTCATATTCTAATTTATAGTTATATAAGACGATAAAACGAAAATCGTATGCATTTAGGTTGTGTACGACTCATTTGACTAATTTTTGATAGGACATAATCCAAACCGACCCATTCATAAGCGATGTGTACCTTGAGTTGATTGGCAAATCGCTGTCGTTGTACCACAGGGTCATTAAGTTCGGTGTATGCAATAGCGAGCTGAGAAGATAAGATAGAAGACGAATAAGAATAACAACACTATTAAAACGAAAGATGCATTAAATGTCAATATATCGTTCTGAGATCAATTTATAAAAAGTAAAGGTCCTGTCTTTTACTTTCTAGAGCTAGGCCAACTTTATCAAAGAAGAAAAAAAAGTAACCTACTTTGTCCAGTAATCGTGTTGTTGTGAGAGGTGGGGAGCAGTTGATATCAAACTTTATGCATGCATCAGTAAGGAACTGTTTGGCTTCATCACTCGCAAGGTCTTTCGGTATGCTAAGATTTGCTACCTTCTCCAAGTCTTCAATCCTATCAATCCTTATAAAAACATTTAGAGCAAGTTACTAAAACAATTGCAAATGCTAGTAAAAACATAGCAAATAAAATCAGATTTAAGCGAAAAACCTGAATGGAGGAGTAAAGTCGATCTCGGTTGGTTCACTGTCATACCCATTGGCATGATATTTAACTTTGCAGCCACCTGTCAGGTCCTCCAACATGCCTGGTTCAAATTTGTGTCAGTAAAAAATAGGTCAAATTACCTCACCCAACCCCTAATGCATCTATGATCCAGGTGTTGTTTCATGTCCAGATATGCAATTTGTCTTCCATTATAATCAGCCCAATGAGTGGCATAATAATTTATAAATTGTTGAAATGTTAAAATCTAATGCAACCATTATTGTGTGACAGTGATGAAGCAGATACCACAATAGTATGAAAGCAATGTACCTTGTGTTTTCCTTGAGAAAATTAGAACCACGGCTTCCAAGATTCTGATGCTGGTCGGAGTCCAATTCCCATAATGCTGGCCTGCCAACCTGTGGCTGATAATGAGGCAGAAACCTGGTCAAGCAATGAACCAATTGTCTACCACTTTTTATGATGACACATGGCCTACTGCACTTACGACGATTAGTGATTCATAGTAGCACACTTCTTAATGGCAATAATCATCGTATATATAATCCATAGATGACATGATCATGGCACAGTTATCATCGTAAGTGTTTTTGACAGTAATAATTTTTCATATGTAAACAGGTTAATACTGCAAATCAACGAAGACAGAAAAGTTGTGTTATAGTAATACTCATATTCTAATTTATAGTTATATAAGATGATAAAACGAAAATCATATGCATTTAGGTTGCGTACGACTCATTTGACTAATTTTTGATAGGACACAATCCAAACCGACCCATTCATAAGCGATGTGTACCTTGAGTTGATTGGCAAATCGCTGTTCTGCTGTGTCAATAAATAGTCGCATGGCAGGCCTTATCATTCGTCTTCATTTTCATGACTGTTTCGTTCAGGTTACTTTCATTCATTCTCTGACTTTCTTTATATTCCTTCGTCCGAAACTAATGTCTACAGACCAAAAGCACAAACATAAGATATACGAAAGCATTTTATAATTAATAAACTGCTATTTTTTGTAAAACAAACTGCTATCAACGAACACATATATACATTTAGATATGTAAAACAAACTGCTATCAATAAACTGCTAATTTTTGTAAAATAAACTGCTATCAAAATTTTAGCTTTTTAGCTTTTAAAGAAATTCAGTAACCTCATAAGCTAGAAAAATAAGGCTAAATAAACACCTTCTTAAAAAGAAGATTAAACTGAATTTGTTAAATGGTTTCAATGGCATACTTTCAATGGGCTCACGAACTTGTGTAACATTTGAAAAGTTCATGACCTCGTATTTATGAGGTTATAAGATTATCAATTTGAGGTTATGGACTTAGAAAAAGTAATAACGTCATAAAACTAAGAGACTCCCTTATAAAGTCATAAACTTGATTAAGAAAATTATATTAAGACAACATCTTACCTCAGTTAATTTTTGCTTTGATTTGAGAAATTTGGAGCGTGCCCTCGCTCCTTGAGGAGTTGTAGTGAAACATCAATACTGCAAATACATAATCATGGGGCGGGACACAAATATCAGCTTCGATTGTAAATAAAAGACTATAAGATTGAAAATAAACAAATGACCTATGGCGGTTGTCTTTTGTTCTTATAAGATTGAAAGTAAACACATGACGTATGTTGGTTGTCCTTTGTTCTTCTATTTTGTCAACTGCTTAAATTAACCCAACTGATTCAACCCACATCAATTTAATTGAAGGCTTTGTTTTCATTTGAAATTGTTTCTAGTTGACGTAGAATAGTATGGCCTGATAGTCTTAAACAGTGAGAGCAGAGCAGTTTCTTTTCAGCGAATCTTGATTATCATTTAAAATTGCATTATGTGAATCCAAAATGAACTGAAAATTCAGTGGATCAACTTGGTTTGATCCGGACCAGGTAAAAAAAAAGCTCTGAGCCTGACCAAACCATTTTGACTCGCCTTAGTTCATATTCACATAACATTTATACAATGTGTACAACAGTATATAGGACAATAACATTTATACGGCAGGTTATCTACGGTAAAATTGAAATGAATAGACCAACTATATCTATAGTTCCAAAAACCTATAAACAGAATAACCATTTTTCAGTCCCAAATCCTGACCAAATTGAAATAAGCACTTTGATGCATCACTAAAAAAAAAACTTATCAAATTAAAATAATGAGGTGTTTGAGATTACTTATTTGGTTCTAGCTATACATACGGAAATGAAGGTAGAAAATAAAAGAGCCCTTGCAACATCAAGTAAATGACCTGCACCAACAAAATAAGTTTACATAAGATAATTATCATAATGAGGTACAAAAAGACCCTTAAATAAGGGGATATGTGAACTATGACTTGCGTTATATTGGGTTAATTACTTCGTATATACCCTGAAAAAATATGCCTGTTTTTGAGCATTTTTCGGTTCTGGTTCTATGGTACCGTTCAGCATCCTTTGTTCTTCCTTTTCTGCTGCTAAGATTGTTACAAAGTTGTCCAGGCTGATAAAGGTATCGGTCTCGACGCTGCGTTCGTGTTTCCAACAACATTCCTACCATTGTTTTGTGATACATACTACTAATAATGCTGGTGTTGTAGCCGGAGTTGTTGCTGTTTTTCATCATCATCTGTTGCTGTTTTAACAAAAACAACAATTTAATCAGAACTTATTTAGTCCAAAACTCTCATTATTGTCTAACATACAATATAATTTCTACCAGTTCTACCGGGATGTTTGTATTACCTTATAAACATGCGTAATCATGTATAAGTGATGACAAAATGATATTTTTGCCAAACACCAATTATTTTTAATTTCTAACAGTTCTAATGGTATGTTGGTATTGGCTTATAAACATGGCTTATTAAGAGTCTATTTTATCTTCTTTAGTTTTTTCATGGCATCATTATTTTTTTGCTTTAAAACTTCAATCTTGTGTTCGTGGTTTCTCTGCAAATCTACAATTTTTAGAAAGTTGTGAACAAATTTTTTTTTGCCACTTTCAGAAGTCTGGACAAAAACAACATCCTTCAACTTTAATAAATAGGAACGGGACAACTTAACTTGAAAGATAGACCGGCGGGAGACGCTATGTTGGCGCGTACGTGCATCGACCCATCCAACAGCTGGTAATCACCTTCAACAACAGCCAACAAAAGGGAATTAATGCATCGTATAGGCTACAAATGGACCAAGCTCAAGTGAATGAACAACATATAACGAATAGAAAATAATGAAAAACGTTAAAAAAGCAAAATGAGAAAGTAACCTTTGCTTGACGACTTTTGTATCAGGTAACTGAATAATACTCGTATGTTTAGAAACAAAGTTACGAACAACACTGATGAGAACTCTCGCTACTGACAATGGTATGAGTACGTACGCATAATGGTAACAAATAAGGCTCAGATAAATGCATAAGCGCAATAAGCAGAAAACTATCATCATCGCCTATAGAAAGAGAACAGTCGGCTCAGATTTGTGGCGGTTATCGGCAGATCCAGCATCACAAAATGCAGGGACGCATCATTCGAAAAAAAGGACACATCCGAGATGGCTGCAAA
Source organism: Artemisia tridentata subsp. tridentata (assembly GCA_021014915.2). Classification (NCBI taxonomy): domain Eukaryota; kingdom Viridiplantae; phylum Streptophyta; class Magnoliopsida; order Asterales; family Asteraceae; genus Artemisia; species Artemisia tridentata. Next base: position 347,070,320 of record CP139502.1, on the reverse strand, counting down.
CGTAATAAATTGCCTCGCCAACATGCGGAGCATCTCAATTTTATCAAACCCACTGACATGCATCACAGCCTCTTACAATGACAACTAACATCATACAAATATAAAAAAATACGATCGAAACTCAGGTCTGCAAATACAGAAGCAATACGAACTGCCAACGTTGGGTTCAAGGATTAAAGTAAATAGTTAGCCTCAGATCTGTAAATAGATTTCAGTTCACACAAACAGTAAGATTTTAACAGGGCTGCAAAAATAAAACCTGTTGCATAGTAATTGTTTATACTACACCGTCCAGTATTTGCCATGCCAACTTGTTAAAATCTTGAATGAGTTATTTCATTTTTTTTTTAAAATTATAACAGTCATCATAGGCTTATAATTATAATATATATTAAACCACATAAGAAACGGTGCCGTTTCATCAGAAAAATTAGATTACCCTATGCCTTGGCTGCGCAAATGGAGGTTGCTGAGGCGATTGTGTATCGCACTCTAACATCCGTCCATGTTTTGCATCCAGGCAAATTGGGTCAGATTTATCCGCCATGGCTGCAAACATAGCATGTTGCCCTGCCAAGACACGGACATTCCTCAACTTTTTACGAAGCCACTACCATTCATCTAAGACCCTTAAAAGGGCAGACATAACGAAAGCAAGAAAACAGCAGTTGCTGCTTTACCCCTTTGTCTAAAGCATAATCTGACCAAGACACAAATCCAGCAGTTTAGAACAGAGCAAGAAAGAAACGGTCACTAATATCTACAACGAACAAATAACCAACCACAGCCAATAACGAATACCCAAAAATTAGGGTTTTCAACGAATCATTTTAAATGACAGTCGGTAAACAAAGCAAGAGCGTACACTGCAACACATGATTACAAACATAAATGTTCCTAACAACCAAAAGGAACCTCAACTTGCATCATCCAGAAGATGCAAACAATTGTCGCTACCAAAATACAAAAACCACAATTCACAGAAGCCACAAATTAACTGAAAACCTAATTTTTCAGCATCAAACAACTTGCATAATCCAGAACATGCAAACAATTTTCAGTACGAAAATACAAAAACCCCAATTCACAGAAGTTACAAATTAACTGACAACTTAATTTTTCAGCATCAAATTGATTGAAACACAATGAACAAAAACCTCCAAATTAATTACAGTCAAGATCAACTATCAACCACAATCAACAAACACCAATATCAAAACCCAATTTCAGATTAAATGAAAAGACAAAATGTAAATTGAAAAAAACCCCAAATTAATTAAAAGTTTAAAACCCTAATTTTTCAATATGCAACAGCAATATCAGCAATCAAATTCAGAATAAATAAAAACACTGCACCTTCATTTATCGTAAAACGAAATCTAACAACCACCAAACAATTGCCGTTTACCTAAAACTCGTTGCCGAAACGACAACAACTCCCCGCCATGGCTGCAACCACAAAGTCGCCGTGGCTACCCCGTCAAGATACGGGAGTCGACCGTCGTTAAGATTTAGCGTCGTACACTATTTTGGATCTAGGGTTTTATTATCAATGTTCTGGAATTATGTGGTAAAGTTTATCATATATGTATAAAAAATATAAAAAAAGGCATGAAATACCGTCCGGGCCAAAAAATGGCCTAGGATTATAGCAAAATGGGCTAAGTGGGGTTGGGGCTAATTTTTGGCGGGAAAAAAGGTGATGAAACGGCACCGTTTCTTTTCGGGTTTAATATATATTATAATGTATGTTGCGTTTAGGGATCTATTGATTAACCCCTTACCGTTTTGTTAATCGATCCAAGATACAATCAATAGTGTGATTGTACCACGTTCTTGTACACACGAACTATAACCGAATTAATGTTAGTGCTAGTTAATGAAAACACAAAAGTTTGTTTTATGAAACCAAACAAATCGAAACCCTTAGGGGTTTGTATATGATCGGCCACAAAGAAGAGAACAAGAGAAACAATTTTAGGGTTATAGCTTGTGCACAAAAGGTGAGAAACAAATAACCCTAAGCCTTGTATTTATAGTGTGTAAACTTGGAGAACAAGTTGAGTTGGATTGGGTTACCCCAACCCTTCCCACGTCCGGCCACAAGGACCCAAGGTCCTTCCGGATCCCTCTTGTGTCCAATTTACACTCTAGTCCTCTATCTTTGACATATAACGATAGTTAGTCAATTCCGTTAACTTCTAACGATCGTTAGTCATTATTTTGTGTTTCTAATAATTAAATATACATAAAATTTATATATTAACTATTATTCATTAATTCCTTCATTCGTAACGTGTGCAATCCTGTGGTCTCGAGTTCGATTCTAGTCATACAAATATTAATATTTATCCAAAACTCCAACAGCTTCTTGCAATGAAAAGCTTCCTCTTCTTAAACCTGGTCGCAGATAATTATTCCATCGTAACCTGCAACTTCTGCTGCATCTTTGTAAACCTGCCTGGCATAAAAACGTAAATGTATTAATTAATAATAAGTTTTGCAGATTTGGATGGTCTACATGCATCATTTGGTGTCTGATTTTTGTAAGCGGGTCATATGGCATATCAAGTGTTTGGTTTGCATGTTCGGAATCACTAAGTCTTTGTGGAGTGAGCTCTTGGAGGAGTTTTAGGAGGTTATAGGATTACTTGATCATGCATAATGAGTGAAATAATGAGAAATACCGGCAAGATTAGTAACGGAGCTCCAACAACCACGGCGGCCATTGGTAATAATATAGTTAACGAGTTTCTCGTCTTCTTCTGGTGACCATAGCCCTCTCTTTAACTTTTGTCTAGTGCTCAGCCTATTTTCCCCCTCAGTCATGTCTGAAGAAAGAACTGAGTGATGCCATATCTGCTTATATAAGAGACATTTTCGACATTGTTATCATATATGTAAGATGATGATATTGAAATGTCGGGAATCCAAGATATATTTGTAGGTCACAAATGAGTGAGATAATCTAGGGGGCCTGGTAGTTCTTGTATAATACAGGTCCTTACTTTAGCTTAGTACTAAAATCTTGATTGAGTATACTTACCTCCTAGATTGCTTTATCTTATTTGACTGCGGCTATGGCTTGAAAATAGCTGATCCAAGCTCATACTAGACGACATTAGCCTAGCACTACAAGAAAAACTGGATTTAGTGACAAAACGAATATCGTCACTATAGCTCCGTCACTATTTTTATTAGAGACCAAAAATTAAAATCCGTCTCTAACCATTGAACATAATACTGTCGTCACTATATTTGTGACTATATTTTCGGTCACTAATTTTGGTCACTAAGAGTTGAAGGTGGTCACTAAATTGATAGACAGTGACCGATAACGATGGTCATGAAATTTGTCACTGATTTGTTAAAGATAACGAACCCGTTAACTCACCGTTAACCCCCATCAGTGACGATATGTGTGGTCACTTCGTGTTAAATTTAGAGACCAACTGGTGGTCACCACCTATTTACTCTCAAAAGCAAAATGGTGGTCACTTATTCAAACATAATTGCAAAGCGATATAGCAATTTCACAAAATATATAACTGCGATAAAAATTGAAACCTACGAATTTGAACAACAAAGATATCAAATATTACTTATGATTTACAAATATTACAAAAATACGTAAGTGTCAACACTCAACTCCATAAAGCAGTTAAATCTCGATAACAGTAATATTATGAATATCAGAATAAATTTACTCAACTGTAAGTCGAGGATGGTCACAAATACACTGCAAGTACATATAGAATACACCAAAATATCTTATATTATCAGGCCCGAGCAAGAAAGATACCCTTCTGTCTTCAAGATCAGCAACATCATCTTCAACTTCATCTTCACTGTCTTGCTCTGCAAAAACTTGCTCCGCAGCCATTGGCTAAAATTCAAAGAAAAAAAAATCTTGAACTCGAATACTTGATGGCGTATTGCAAGATCACAATTAAAGAAGTTTATAATCTTTCCTACAGAATTCAGGGAAGACAAATGACCCACGGAATAAGCAAGTAACCCAAGCATAAGTAATACGAGTGAAACAAGTGTGGCAATCTTTCATTGCAGCATCTTGATTAATTTGTAATTTTCCACCAGATTCTTGTAAGTTACACAACCATTCATGACATAAACTGATAAGATGTTAGGTGTTAATCTACTAACCTGAGCTCTATGTGAGTGAAAGAACTGTCGCTTCTGCAAGAGTGCTCGACTGCAATAAACAAGACGAAATTTGGTTATGTATCATTTCCACAAGATTGAAAAAAGTGAATAATGGTAAAGGTTAATAAAAAGAGCATACTTTCTAGGGTCAGATTGTTCTACAGATAACTTTCTGGTCTTAGCAAATTGCAGCATATTTGGAGGTGCAAGGTTACTTCCAGGCATAGATTCTACAGAATCCGGCTCAGTAAATGAAACACCAGTAGCACTTGATATACATGTTGTATTAGGACTATAAGTATCACATTTAGCACCCTCAGTAGGAACATCTGTAGTATATCAAAACAAAGCCAAATGAAAATAATATTTTTAACCTAACGGACTGATCATTCAAATTAGTTACAGTACAAATTATTTTAGAACAGCAAATTAATTATTAATTTGATCTCATGCAAAGAAGCCCTGATGACTTTGCTTTATCAGTGAAAGATAATTATTACACCCAGACATATACATGGCTTAACTTTTTATAAGACATGGAGTAAAACGAACTTTCATGAACAGCCATAACTCACGGAGATCCATGCACCAAAACTTCAGGTGAAACATCTCACAGGATATAACCCAACAAACTGAACTCAAGCAATATGTCTTGTTCGTTGGCTCATTAAGTTTCAAGGGTGTACCTGAATCGAATGGAAGTGAAAGAACATGATTTTCATTTTGAGTTCCGCTCTCTGGTCTCCTGCGTCTCAAGGGCTTATGGCTGTATAATATGGTTCAGAACCGTATAAGTAAAATAAATTACTTATAATAGAAACTAAATCTATACAATCCTAAACTATAGCAGAATAAAGAGTTCATAGTTTACCAAAATGAAAATGTCTGTTTTCTAGGATCAACACCACCAGCGGCAATCTGAGAGTCACATGTTTTAAGGAGAAAAGGGTTTTAAACAAGAGATATACAATATTTTAGATAATTTCAAATATTAAAAATTACAAAGGAAAACAATACTTAGCGTGAAGACACAACAGAATGAACAGTAAAAGTAAAAACTGGCATTTCCTACTATGATCCTACTATGTACATGTGATGTCCACAAACAAATATAAGTACGTTAAATTTATATTATAATTTTTTCCCCGTAAATCATGAAATAAATTTTGAGCAACAATTACTATCCTACACAAGCTACTTCAGAGTGAAGCTCCGATTCGTACCTCTGAGGTCCATACATCAGTCTTCACAGATACATTCACAACTTGGTAATCTTCATCTACCTACAACACAGATAATAGTATGACAGTGATTATTCTGGTTAGAGATGGCAACTAAATTGTGGAAGAACTATACAAGTTACCCAGAAGTCAAAGTGAAATAGATCATGCGATGAGGTCAAATGAAATCTCAGACCCTGAAAGACGTCAATATTACATAATATGATCACATTAAACAAATGATAAGTGTATACAAAAAATGGTATAAACAAAAGTCAGAACCATATCTACCTTATAACTTGCACATCTCAACAAGCAGAATGGACAAGAGAAATCTTCAGTAACTGCAAATGTGGAATAAGTAATCTGGTTTTAAAAGACACCAAAACCATCAAGATACGTGATAAATAAATAAAAAGTGATAATGCAGCGTCACGGAGAGAAGGTTATTCTTTTTTTAGTTAATAAGTGACGACGCACATATGAAGTTAATTTTTTGTGGGAGATGGAGAGTAACTATAACGGGCTACTGCAATCAGGAGACTAAAAAAAACTAAAACCAACTGCCACCCATAGATCTTCTATGAATACCCAATACCCAAAGCAACTTTTGAGCCACAAATGATAAGGTGTCTGAGCAAAAAATGCATTCACGGTAAAATAATAGAAGACACGAACATACTTATTATTCATTTATTCTGATATTATGCAGTGAGCTCTACTACATCCGACTACCATCAATAAGGCAAAGTCATATTTGATTCATATTAACCATTGCAGTTCACGAGACTACATCTCAAGTGAATCTCATTATTTTTTATTTTTTTTTATGAAACATATAGATTTTCTATAAAGTTATTATTGGTAATTTGGTATCAGGAGAAATATTCATGATTTAGTACCTGTTCGGTTTTCCCCCACAAGTGTGCGATTGAAAGTTCATCTCACTGGAGCAAAAGGGCAGCCAATTAAATTCACATACCTTCAGTCCTGTGCAACATATCATTGTAATATTTGTAGTTGAAAATGACATTTCCGGTTCTCAACCTGCCAGTAAAGGCAGCAGCAGTTAAATTAAATTTTTCAAAAGCAACACAAGGTAACCACAGTGAAAGAACAATCAAAAGAACGCAAATATATCAAGTGGTGGATGACGAATAATAGAGATAATGCTGCATACATGTAGGACTGATAAAATAAATAACAAGAGAAACAGAGCATTAATTTTATAAGATCTTTAGAAAAAGCCGCAATCAAATCAAATCAAATTACTGCATTGTTAAGATGAATTTCTACCAAATATTCTAGTCAATTTTCTGATACCATTATGGGTGTTACAGCTTTGAAGCAATTTATTTTGTCAAATGAAATTCACTGAAACAAATTATGACAAAGTGCTACCCGGTAGGAGAATAGGAACCACCTAATACGCTATGAATATGAAACAACACAAGAGCCAAAAAAAAATGCATTTTAGAAACATAAAAGAATCATTAAACAAAAAAATCTAACCAAAAGTAAGATTGTAGCAGTACCTCCATGTTTACCGTAGAAAGTGGCCTTGCCAGCAATATGTACAAAGGTAGAAGGTCCTGAATGTGCATTCCATCATTAATAGCACCAGATATGGATACTGTTACTTGAATCCTATCATGAATACACCAGAACAAAACATAACTTTATTTCGAATCATTTCACACAATTACTTATACACACCAAACTCAGATAATTTCACGACTACTTGTATATAGATAGTATTCAAGTTATTTCACGACCGCTTCTATAAAACGGAAGACTCAAACAAAATCACAAATCTAAAGTACTAGTTAGCTGCTTAAGGCAACACACGAACTAGTTCATAACTACAGAATAAGCATAATGCACAAACAAAATATTACTAAAAAATACACACAACTAAGTCAGGCATTTCGTCAAACACTTGATCTGCACATCCAATCCACAATACTTTTAGCAAAAAAACACACACAACTAAGTCAGGCATTTCGTCGAACAGTTATTCAGCACAAACAAAAAATTACTAAAATCCTAAATAACATAATGATAAATTTGACAGCTAAACTTAAACTACATGATAAATTGAACAGTTATTCAGCGCAAACAAAAAATTACTAAAAATACACACAACAGAAATTGAACTTGAGTTTGACAGCTAAACTTAAATTACATGATAAATTTGACGAAATAAAGTACCTCAAATGAGAGCTGCAACACAAATGAGAGCCTGAGATCCGAACCGTAACACAAATGAGAGCTTGAGATCCGAACCGTAAAACTGATTTCACCAGACCGATCCGTAACACAAATGAGAACGAAGATGATTTTAGAAAACGAGAGCGATGAATTTACATGGTGAATTATAGTGATGATGATGATGAATTACAAACAGTGGGATAATGAATAGTGTTTATTTTGAGATCTTATATATAGTGTTATTCCAAACGAGATCGGGTCGGGTCCAAAACAGTGTATAATTTATTTTGACCAAGTTTGACTTTCATATACTAGCATTATTAATTATCTTAGTTATTAAGCTAGTGACTACTAATATTTGGTCTTTAAAATTTAGGGGTTAGGGTTAAAGTTTAGGAGTTAGGGTTTTAGTTTAGGGGTTAGGGTTTATGTGATCAATGTTTTTGTCTCAATATTTTGTAAATCAGTGACCACCAACCTTGGTCTCTAATTTGAAAAACTAGTGACCACTAATATTTGGTCTTTAAACTTAGTATACTTTCTTTTGGCAGTGATCACCACTTTTAGTCTCTAACTCAGCAACTCAATGACCACTGCTTATGTGGTCAGTGGAATATTTTCTTACAGATTCGGGATTTAATGATTACGTGACTACTATTGTTGTCTCAATATTTTATAAACAAGTGATCACCCACCTTGGTCTCTAATTTAGAAACCCAGTGACCACTACTTTTTGTCTTTAGACTTAAGTTACCTTTTTTTGGACAGTGACCACCATTTTTGGTCTCTAGTCTAACTCGGCAACTTAATATTTCACTGAAAATATTATATTTACGGTTTAGGGACTATGTGACCATTATTTGTCGTCACTATTACTTGTCATTTGTGACAACTTAGTGACCACATTTTGTAATGGTCACTAATTCTGTGGCAATGACAAAAATGCAGTGACGATAAATATATTGGTGACTAAACTATGTTAATAGAGACCAAAGCATGAGTGGTCACAAAATAATTGGTCACTAAAGGCACTTTTTCTTGTAGTGTAGCTTCACGAGTCTTAATGATTTGGGCTTAAGCTCAAATAATTCGAGAAAAGCTATGATGCTTGTATTGGAAGTTAATTAAGATTCTTCTTTTTAATGAAGTCACATGAAAACAATAAATGAAATGAAGATAACCATAACAGGACTAAACAATCAATGTTGAAAAGACAGCCATTATCGCATCAAGTATAAGATAATGTTGCGTTACTGCTCCTGTCATACACAAAAGTAGGAATCAAGATCTCGTCCATTGCCATAGATGGTAAAATTTGGTAATGTGTCACTTTCGGTCAATAATATTTCACAAATCTTGGTTCCTCACATCCAATGGATGGTAGAATTGACATCACTTTCAATAATTGAAGTTGTTCTGCGCATTCAGCTATAGAGTTTATTACCCATGACATTCTTAAGCTAAACCACACGCGTCTTGGCCTTATAGCCATAATTACGAGAAATGAAACATAAACTGAACAGACTTTATAGTTTTGTAAGATTTTTTTATCCAATTTTCAATATAATGGCGTGATAGTCAGTTCCATGGGTGATTGTATGGCTAACTAAAAAACATATCAGTAGCACATTAAGTGTCATTTCAAGTATGAAAAGCCGCTTTGTTGGAATTTGACACTCATGACAATCATATAATTCCATAATACAAAGTACATAATAGCGGAAGCATGTAAACAATTAGGTATAACACATAATAATTAACTTAAACATAAATAGAAAACGTACCCGATGCACTTCAATAAATCTTGAATATGATTTAAACTAGATCAATGAATAACCCCTTACCGTTTTGTTATTCGATCTCTTGATAATAACTATAGTGAGTTATTACCTCGTTCTTGTACACACAAATTAAACCGTATTAAGGTTATGCAAGTAAAACACAAGAATGATTTTTGTTTAACAAAAATCGATCCAAACAACCCTTGGAGGAGATGTTTCGATCGGAAATCACAAAGAAAAGGAAAAGAAAACTTTTAGGGATAATTGTGTGTTCAAGAGTTATGAAAACCAAGACCCCTTGTGTTTGTATTTATACTAGATTAGCAACTTGGAGGAAAAGCAAAGGGTTGGGTCGATCCAACCCTATGGCCGGTCGATCCTTAACCCAAAGAGGGTTTCTAGATCTTTTCCATGTTTCCTAATTACATACAAACACTTCTTTCCTTATTTGCGTTTAACGGTCGTTAGTCATTTAACGGAAAACACTAACGGTTGTTAAGTTCTCGTGCTAATAATAAATATATAAAATACATTTATTATTATTCCTTAATACTCATTTGTAATGTGTGCAATCCCGAGGTCTCGGGTTCGATACTAGACATTTGCATATTAATTTGTTAACCACATTTCAACAACTCCCACTTGGTTAATTAATTAATAGCAAAATGACATTGGTTGGCGTCTTGCAACACTCCAATGCCCCTAGTCCGACCCGAGCTAGATTTCCTGGAAAATCTTTAATGATTCATCATTATTATTATCCTTTTGTTACTAATACTCTATTAATAAAGAAATGGATCTAAGTCACTCTTTATTAATGTTTCTGTTTCTCGTTGTTATTGATTGAACAAAATTACCAAAACATCTGAACGTATTCCAGATAGACTTTGGGCGTGGCCACGTAAACATTTTGTCAACCCTACGAGGGGCCCAGCAGTATTATACTTCAAACAAAATTTGAAGGAACAAATTCTTTCTTGACTACAAGAATAACCCATGAACTTTGCAACACTTCTGAAAACAATCCTTATAACTTCCAGTTACGGTAAGCGGTAGATTGCTTTACAAAAGTGCACTACATCCATGACTCTTATCTGGTATCTCAAGTCTGAGGATAACTATTTCATGAATTGCTTGATGACAAGATCCATAAGTAATCTCATGCTTAGTTGGGATAAATCCTATATTCTACTCCTAGAATATCATGTAAATTTGGTATGACTACGCATCAATATACTTTCAAGTATACTCTTTAACCAACATTCACATTTGTCTTAATTTAATGATATTCCCATATCATTAACCGACAATGGACACATTTAGAATAATAAAATTATTCAAGGATATAAACATGCAAAACAGGATATATGTATATTTCAACAAGACAATAAACATAAACAATACTTTATTTCATAAAATCAATAATTGTCTATTACATCCTTTATCCAAATACTAATCACAAATGGGCATGAAACTTTCAGCCTTACGAAGACCTATTCCTTCAGCTAACTTATAAAGCTTAGTGCCAGGAAGAGCTTTCGTCAATTGATCTGCCAAGTTATCATCTGTGTGAACTTTGAGTACTTCGATCTGCCCAATCTCTATTTGCTCTCGCACATAGTGATATTTGATCGGATAATGTCTGGTGCCCTTCATGATTCCAGGTTCATTGGCAAATGTAATTGCAGCTGAATTGTCACAATACATTTTTATAGGTCGTTGAATCGAAGGCATAACTCCAAGCCTTGATACAAACTTCCTAATCCAGACGGCTTCCATTGCAGCATCTAATGCAGCTATGTACTCACTTTCTGCTGCAGACATCGCTAATGTACTCTGCTTCTTGCTCCTCCAATCCACTGCTCCTCTATTAATGACAAAGACGTATCCAGTCTGAGACTTCATATCATCCTTATCACTTTTCCATGAAGCATCGTAGTAACCTGTAACATCAAGTTCTGCTTGTGGATCACCCCCATAAACTAAGAACAAATCTTTAGTAGCCCTAAGGTACTTAAGAATATTCTTAATAGCAGTCTAGTGAGCTTCACCGGTATCCTGCTGATATCGACTGGTTAAGTTTTGAGCAAACGCCACATCTGGCCTTGTGCTTTTAACCGTATACATAATAGATCCTACAGCCGAAGCATAAGGAACTTTTGCCATGCATTTCAGTTCTTCAGGTGTTGAAGCAGAAACTCTCTTGCTCAAGCCATGTTGTTCTTGCATCGGAAAATATCCCTTCTTGGAATCTTGCATATTGAATCTCTTCAATATTTTATCGATGTAAGCACTTTGGCTTAATCCAATTAATCGCTTAGATCTATCTCTATATATCTTAATTCCCAGAATGAAAGCAGCTTCCCCTAAATCTTTCATAGAAAAACACTTTCCAAGATATGCCTTGACTTCATGCAAACTTGGAATGTCTTTTCCCATGATCAATATGTCATCGACATATAATATAAGGAAAATTACTTCACTCCCACTAACTTTGTGGTATACACATGGCTCATCAAGATTTTGAGTAAAACCAAACTTCTTTATTTCACTATCAAACCTTTTGTTCCATTGTCGTGATGCTTGCTTCAATCCATAAATGGATCTTTGAAGTTTGCATACACGATTTGGAAACTTTGGATTCACAAACCCCTCAGGATGCGCCATATAGATATCCTCATCTAGGCGACCATTTAAGAAAGCAGTTTTGACATCCATCTGCCAAATCTCATAATCATAGTATGCAGCTATGGCTATGAGAATCCTAATAGCCCTAATGTCAGCTACAGGAGAAAAGGTCTCCTCGTAGTCAACACCATACGTTTGAGTAAAGCCTTTAGCTACCAAACGGGCTTTATAGGTGTGTACATTGCCATCCATGTCAGTTTTCTTCTTGAAGAGCCACTTACTCCAAACTACATTGGCATTAAGAGGAAGGTCTACTTCAATCCAGACTTCATTATCTCTCATGGATTGCATTTCCCCATTCATAGCAACTAACCATTTTTCCTTTTCAGGACTATTAATGGCAGCTTTATAACTAGGCGGTTCATCAAGATCCCCTTGTATATATTCCTCACATTCTACGTTAAGACATAGACGTTCAGGAGCTTTTACAGTCCTTACGGATCTGCGAATGGGAACCACTTCAACTTCTGGTGGAGGACCCAGACTTTCTGGTTCTTCAGGAAGTTGGTTAGTGTTTTCAGAAGGTAATGCATCATCTTGATCTTCTTCAATATCATATATCCTCCCACTTAATTCTTGAGATATGAGATCCTTCTCCAGGAAATCTCCATACCTAGCAACGAATACTTTGTTCTCAGGAGGATAATAAAAGTAGTAACCCATTGTTTCCTTTGGGTATCCTACGAAGATACATTTTACAGATCTTTGTTGGAGCTTGTCGCTCGAGTCACGTTTAACGTACGCCTCGCAACCCCAGACCTTAAGATAAGACAAGTTAGGGGCATTTCCAGTCCATAACTCATATGGTGTCTTATCTACCTTCTTTGTGGGAACCATGTTAAGAATGCGAACAGCAGACTCCAAGGCATAATCCCAGAATGAGAAGGGAAGAGTTGTTAGATTAAACATAGATCGTATCATGTCTTGCAATGTACGATTTCTTCTCTCAGATACACCATTTTGTTGTGGTGTATATGGAGAAGTAAGGTGCTGGACAATTCCTTCCTTAGCTAGATAATCCACAAACTCTTGACTCAAGTATTCACCACCTCTATCGGATCGAAGAGCTTTAATCTTCTTTCCAAGTTGCAACTCTACTTCAGCTTTAAACACTTTGAATGTTTCAAACACCTCATGTTTATGTTTAAGTAAATAAACATAACCATAACGGCTGAAATCATCCGTAAATGTTAAGAAGTAGCTAGCACCTCTCCTTGACACATGTCTAAGTGGTCCACACACATCTGTATGAATAAGACCAAGTAGATCAGTAGCCCTTTCAATCCTATTATTAAAGGGTTTCTTTGTCATCTTCCCACTAATACAAGACTCACATTTATCAAATGATTCATCATTGATCTTTTCTAAAAGCCCATCATGTTGCAGCTTTTTCATGCGATCCTTGCTTATGTGTGCAAGACGACAATGCCAAAGATAAGACGAATCCAGACTTTTCTTGATTCTCTTGTTGTTGATGCTATACATCGAATTATTTTTAACACTAGCATTATCATTATCATTCATATCAAGTTCAAAAATACCATTCACAGCAATAGCTTTAAAATAAAATACACCATTTAAAGAAACAGAAATTCCATTGCTATTAATAGTATGTTCAAAACCAAGGTTCAACAAACATGAAAATGAAATAACACCTCTAACAATTGACGGTGCATAATGACAATTATTTAAAGATAGTACTAGGCCCGAAGGCAACACTAAATTAAATACGCCTATAGCTTCAACTGCTGCATGTGCTCCATTACCCACGTGCAAGAATTGTTGTCCATAGGCCAGCTTTCTCTCAACTCTAAACCCCTGCATAATATTGCAAATAAATAGGGCTCAAACTGGCACAGGCAATATGTATATAATAATAAATAGGCGGTAATAAAGTCAAGCTTTTGCCAGAGGATGAGTCTTTCTCCTCCGCCGTGAACGCTATTATCTCAGAAGCTCAAGCTGTTGCACGCCTTACATCTCAGATTGCATCTTCGCCTCCACGAAAGAAGAATCAAAGAAGTCAAGTTCCATGGGCATCCTCCGAAGTCTCATCTCAATCCTGCGCTTTCTAAGGGAAGGCTTTAGCTTTCTCTCAACTCTAAACCCCTGCATAGTATTGCAAATATGAATACCACATCCCGTATCATATACCCAGGAATTTAACTTACGAGTTAGAGTAAATAATTCGATCATAAAGAACGCACCTGAAGAGCTGGGATTACCAGCTTCACTCTTTTGCTTCTTCTGTCGCAAGTCATTGATGTAGAGTGGACATTTCCTCTTCCAGTGCCCTACTTCATGACAGTGGTGACAAGCCTGATCCTTCTTTCCTGGAGGACTCACCTTGTTCTTCTTGGGCTGGTGTTGATTCACCTTAGGATTTGGTTGATAGGCCATGACCTGCTTGCCTTTATCACCTTTACCCTTACCCTTGTTCACACGTGATTTTTTCTGGATCCTACCTCCTTGAATTGCCAACACTTGCGGAGTAGGAGCCTTGCCCTTGGGTGGTAAGTGTTTCTCATAGTCAACAAGCAATGCGAGTAACTCAGAAACTGTCTTCCCCGAGCAATGCATGTTGAAGTTCTGTACAAAACCAGCAAAATCCTTGTTAAGGGATCTGTTGATTAGGTTAACTTGAACATTCTCGGGATAACCAAATCCGACTCTATGAAGTTGATCAAAGAAATCTCTCATCTCATTCACATAGTCTTCAACTGGTTTACCATCACCATGTTTGCAGCTGTGTAGTTTGTCAAGAGACTCATACATTTCAATTTCAGGAGTCTTTTCATAAGACTTCTTAAGCTGCTCGAGCATGTTGTATGGAAAATAATACTCAAACTTCTTTTGCATCATTGGATCCATACTTTGTAGCATTAAGCACCCAACTTCAGTGTACTTAGCATACTCAGCTCTCCATGCTGCTTTGACCTCTTCAGAAGCGTCCGCAGCAGGCTCATCAGGGCAAGGAGTATTCAAGTAATTGAGCTTACCAGTCGCCCTCAAAACAATTCTGAGCGATCTATACCAATCATTGAAATTTTTCCCAGTCAATTTGGCTCTTTCAAGATGACTCTTGAAAGCAGCATACACGGAGTTATCGGGTTGAGCCATTCTACAAAAAATAGAAAAGTTCAAACATTAGTATTTTCGATAATACTTATTTTCAAGAAAATATAATACCCATGGATATATTCATATAACCAACTTAATTTTCTTGAAAATCTAGGATCCAACATTACATAGTTCCACTACATCAGTTGATCTGCTAGTAGTG
The DNA here is from genome assembly GCA_021014915.2 of Artemisia tridentata subsp. tridentata. Lineage (NCBI taxonomy): Eukaryota > Viridiplantae > Streptophyta > Magnoliopsida > Asterales > Asteraceae > Artemisia > Artemisia tridentata. The sequence continues at coordinate 347,054,973 of CP139502.1, read as the reverse complement.
GAAGTACAAAAGATGGTAATCTGTCGTACAATAATTGGCAAACAAATTTTCCAATTGCTAGATAATTTATGGGATTTACTACATATTGATTCATCAATATGTCACGTAAGCATGTTTTATCCCATCTCATGCCTTAAGCTCTAGGTCTCACGCATCAGCTTAATTAAGTTGTCTAACTTAGAAACTGCAAATTCATCCATGTGCGGTCTCACGCACACTCGGAAATTTACCTTGTCATTAATTTTGGTCCAGGTCTCACGCATACCCAAAATTAACTTCAAGTGTTCCTTATAGTTAGATGGCACGTAACTTAAATTTTAGGGTATTTAGTTTTTGATGTGACAAAAACATGTACAAAGATGCATGCACTCATCTTTGTATCATTTGTTTTCAAAACACTTTTTATTTACCAATTAGTTAAGAGTAAACCAAAAAAATTTACTTGAGGTATTGGGTTCACCAATTAAAGAAGTACCAACAATTATCGCCCACATATCCTACTACTTACATGTTATTCGGATATTTGCCACAAAAGTGGCGCGTGGAATTGAGGTAAATCACCCTTAAGATGATAGTGTACGTAAATAGTGATGTAGGTAAGTCGCAGTTGATGCACAAGCGGGCCCGGAGAGCCGGTAGGAGCGAATCTCTTAAAAAACCCCTCTCCAGATAAACCCACCACACAGTTTGTCAACTTTGGTCCGCCTTTCACACACTATTGTACAAAAACATCAATCAAGCAAAAGTTTATGATCTTAGTCTTAAAAAATTAAGTGACAAAGTTTAGATCTTGCTAGTCTCGCCTGGGAGCAAATTACCGTGCGAAGCGAACCACTGTCGGCACATAAGACTTTGCAAGATCCTTACTTTATTACTTTATGTTTCACCATTATTAGTCCAATTAAATTTTCTTTGAAAATTACCCTTTTTATTGCTTACTTTAACATATCACATATAAAAAAAAAACAATAAACAAGTAATTAAAAGAAAACAAATAATCAACTAATAATAAAACAATTAAAACAATTAATTGTAATTGAAACATCTAGCCACATGCAATCTTTTTAAACAAATCCTATTAACAATCTATATGTGAATTATTATGTATAGAATCAATAAAACTCCCATTGGTTTTCGAGCGCATTGTACCCAATGGACCACAGACACCAACAATTGGCCGCGTAAGTTTTAATGATAATATACCACGTTGCACATAACCGATTCATTAATTTAATATATATTAGGTCTTCCCTAATTTTAGATTTATCTAACATGTAGCAAACATCTAAACAATTTAATTCAAATAATTTAATCCGTGACTAATTATGCATAAGTAGTCACGAATTCATGCATATCATATAGCAATTAGGTCACAAGATTCATAACACAACAATTGTTTAAAGACCTAGGGTTTCTAATTAATTACAATTAATTATGAAAAACACAAACCCTAATTAGGGTTTATGCATTAAATCGACACCCCCCCTAAATTAGGGTTAGGGTTCGACTTTTATTAAAAAAACAAATTTTTAATAATTAAAACCCTAGAAAATAAAGCATGTATATTCTAAACAATTTAAAAGATACGTTTTTTTATTGTTTAAGTAATCAATTACATGTTATACATGGCTCTTGATGCCACTGTTGGAATTTGACACTCATGACAATCATATAATTCCATAATACAAAGTACATAATAGCGGAAGCATGTAAACAATTAGGTATAACACATAATAATTAACTTAAACATAAATAGAAAACGTACCCGATGCACTTCAATAAATCTTGAATATGATTTAAACTAGATCAATGAATAACCCCTTACCGTTTTGTTATTCGATCTCTTGATAATAACTATAGTGAGTTATTACCTCGTTCTTGTACACACAAATTAAACCGTATTAAGGTTATGCAAGTAAAACACAAGAATGATTTTTGTTTAACAAAAATCGATCCAAACAACCCTTGGAGGAGATGTTTCGATCGGCAATCACAAAGAAAAGGAAAAGAAAACTTTTAGGGATAATTGTGTGTTCAAGAGTTATCAAAACCAAGACCCCTTGTGTTTGTATTTATACTAGATTAGAAACTTGGAGGAAAATCAAAGGGTTGGGTCGATCCAACCCTATGGCCGGTCGATCCTTAACCCAAAGAGGGTTTCTAGATCTTTTCCATGTTTCCTAATTACATACAAACACTTCTTTCCTTATTTGCGTTTAACGGTCGTTAGTCATTTAACGGAAAACACTAACGGTTGTTAAGTTCTCGTGCTAATAATAAATATATAAAATACATTTATTATTATTCCTTAATACTCATTTGTAATGTGTGCAATCCCGAGGTCTCGGGTTCGATACTAGACATTTGCATATTAATTTGTTAACCACATTTCAACACGCTTTACATGTGCGCTTAGGTATCAAGAAGATTAGTAAAGGTAACGTGCAGATAATTAGATACGAGGAGTTAGTTTTGGGTGTGATAGATAAGCAGATTTCGCAACAAGTCCTCAGTCATATCTTTCAAATGATACGCGTCCGTGCTTGGTCAAGACTAGCGAGAAAGAACAAATTATGTCCTCTCTTTTATGGAGTGTTCTAGATTCCTGCTACAAAACTTCTAGGCTTGACTAACGGGTAAACGAATGAGGTTCCCCCTCTTCAGTTACCGGGGAAGGCAAGTTTTTGACTCTGATGAATCCTAACTGGGTATCCCCGTCCCCGTGACCGTTTCTGACCTTTCCTTGACCACCTCCACAAGACCATTTGATGAGGTAAAGTGACTTACCACAAGACCATTTGATGATAATTTAACTAACATAGTTCCATGGCACCACATTACATGGCAATATTTCTCTCCTCTACTAGATAAATGTGGCAACTTTGACTCAAAAACGTACAAAGAAGTCGATTTGGATTGTTTTATATCTCAAATGGGTCAAATTAAATAAACTGCACTAAAAGTGAACTGGTCAAAAGACAAGTCGAACGGGTTGAGAATGTGTCGAAGTCTATCTTGAATGCATACAACATCCCAAATCATGTCTAAATGTGCTAATTGTTTTCAATCATAAACAATGGACTCAATATTTGTGCAAGAAAATGGACCTTCAACATATTCACCTATAAAGTAATGTTTAACATAACAATATATTTTTCGTCACATATTTATGATAAATTTGAGATAATCTTGTATTCTTGTTGTACTAATATAGAACTTAAGATAATTTTACGTATCATAATAAAAGTAAAGATATTCTTGATATACAATAATAAAAATGCCATATAGTGTGAAATTATCACATGAGTTGAGATCAATATAAATCTCATATTAGTCATAAATCCAATGAACCAATCTTAGCCATCTATTTTTCATCAAAATTAATAAAAAACTATTTTCCATTTTTTTAAAACAAACATATTTTCCAAACGGTAAATCTTCAAGCTACGAAAAATACATCATCGCGACGAGAATTAAGTTATCTTTCTATAAATATACACTTCTATATATACTTTCGACGAATTTTTTTTCTTCAAACTTTCCGACGAGAAAAATCACATGTGATTCATTTTAAAAATCACATAATGTGATTTTTTTAAGCGGAAATTTTGAAAAAATAAATTAGTCGAAAGTATATAGAAATGCATATCTATAGAAAGATAAGTTAATTCTCGCCGTGATGGTATGATTTTTTTTCGCGTAACGATTAACGGTTTTCGAGATATTTAATTTCTTTTTAAAAGGTGAAAGTTTATTTTTTTGTGTTTTGATCAAAAAATGAATAGCCAGTTCATTGGATATATGACAAATATAAGATCTATATTGAACTTTTCTCATTATCATATAAGCAAAGTAAGGGGTGTGACTCTGATGCAATTTTTTGATTCGTCATGCTAATTTGCGTAAATGTAAATGAATATTTCTAAATGTACCCGAATTTTAAAATTTTTTGTTAACAGTTTTTGCATGGGTAGTCTATCAACAAGTGAAAGTTAAACTCAAGTTTTATCAAATTCAATCACTTTAATGAAACCGTACTTATTCGTTCTATTTTTAATATTATGTTCCAACTCAAAGGATTGTGTGTACTCGGCCACTTCTAATCTTAGTTTGATGACTTTATGAAGCATGAATCGTGCATGCATATTGATTATCACACTCAAATCGCAAACAATCAATATTCTTACACGAGACTTGTAACTAGGGGTGTTAATCGGGTTAGGTTGGTCGGGTTCGGGTCGGGGCAAAGTTAGGTCAAGGCTAAAAATAACATACTCGAACCCGACCTTATTTGAATTTGGATTACTCGGGTTTGGGTCAATTCAGGTCGGGTCCACTTGTATCGGGTACATTCAGATTCGATCAGCCCAAATATGAGTAAATTGTAATAAACTTTTCTATTTGTGCTCGTTTAATTAGATAGTTTATGAAAATTATATTTAAAAAAAAAAAAAAAAAAAAAAAAAAGAGAAAAGGGAAAAAAAATCCCTTATCCAAACATTTTCAGCCCAATACCCGATTCTATTTAGTATTCGGGTTGACCCGAATAACCCGAATGAAATTATTGACCCGAGTAACCAACCCGAATAGGTTTAATCGGGGTCGGGTTGTAACTAGTAGCATTTAGATTATTGGGCTTACATACCGGCCCAAAAGGATTGTCGTAGTTGCCAAACTTCAATTCATTTAAGAAGCTGACGTGATTAACAAAAATGTCTGACACAAGATAACAAGATCTGCATCTACAAAATCACAAACTGTTAAACTTATATAAAAGTATGTTATATTAAACTTTTTTTTAATGTTTTATACATTTATATTTTGAAACCTGGTTCAACCCGGCCGGGTCAACCGGTCGAACCGGTTCGGGTTTCTTTAATACATGAAACCCAATGCGAACCGCCTGTTTTTTTTTGTGCCTAATCTGTGCTTGAAAAGGTGAAAGGAATGGGTGCTGAACATGTGTATAAACTGTTAGGTTTTTTGTTGCATAAACCGGGTTGACCCGGTGACCCAGCTGGGTTGATCACAGACCCGGTTTTGAAAACATTAGTTAGAGTGGAGCTTAAAGAAGTAAGAAGATAATAAGCCCAAAAAGAGCTTATAAAGGGGGATGTTTGTGTTATGCTAAGTTTAATAGATTAGGCTTATGGACTTAATCAACGGGGTTTTGATAAGCTCTTTTAAAATGTTTCTTATTGCGGAGATTTTAAGCTTGTTTTTCTTTTTGGGCTATTAGTGGCATAAGCTAATCCAAGTACTCAGTAAAAATGTATGAGATTATTTGTCATAGGCTGCGATTAAAGATTTTGCTTAAACCCACAAAGTAAGGTTAGGCAAAAATGTATGAGGTTATTTGGTTTAAACTTGAGTAACATGATAAAAGCTCGACTTGGTTTAAACTTGACACAAATGCAGGAATCAAAGTCTCATCCATTGACACGGAGAGTAGATTTTGGTAATGTGTCGTTTTCGAAAAATAAAAATTTATGAATCTTGGTTCCTCGCATCCAATAATTGAAGTTGTTCCGCGTATTCACCTATAGAGTTTATTACCCCATGCCATTGTTAAGCTGCACCACACGAATCACGGCCTCATGGCCATAATCACAATAACTGGAATATAAATAGATAAAACTAAACACCAAACAGCATATCATTAGCACATTGATTGTCATTTCAAGTATGCAAAGCCCCTATATGTGTCTGCCTAGAGATTGACAAGATTAAAAAAAAAAAAAAAAAAAAAAAGAAAAAAAAAAAGAAGTTACATTGCTATTTTGAGATGTCTCATAATAAGTGTTCACTATTTCAACTAATTAAAGTAGACTTTAATGATTAGATATGATATTTGATTAGTGAGAAGTGTAATTAGCGAGATTTTCTAATATTTGTGTATTATTAAAGTGAACACGTAATGTGAGAGGCATGGAATTTATTGGAGTATAACGAAAGGCATGGAATTTGTTAATTAATAATGATATATTGTTTGGCATAATAAATTATGATTTACGAATAATAAATGTGATAAGCAATAGATATTCACGTTTAGAACATAGTACAATTTAAACTCAAACGCCAATTAACTATAATTAACTATGTGAACACGTAATGTGAGAGGAGAAAGTAAATAGTGAAACCAAAAAATTTAAATTCATAATAATGCTCTTTATTTTATTACAACAAGCAAACCGGAAAAAACTGTTGTTATTCTAGCAAGTCCGTATAAAATTATAGCTATTTAAGAAAGTTTTTGACATGAAAGACTACTTTCTCGTTGTGTCATGTTTTATTATTCATCTTTTCCCTGTTGCACATGTTTATTTTTTGAAATTTTTTTATATGAATCTTTTATGATAGTATATTACGAAAATGAACCACGCAGTCGTATTTTACGAAAATGATCTTTCAACGCGCAAGCATGCGCGCTTCCGTTAGATATAAGACATGTTTCTCATTAGTCATCAACAACTCAGGAGTAACCACGTGTCCAAACAGTGCGCATAACATCAGCACGAGTTACTTCGCGTGAGTTACTTGTGATACGAATAATTCTTAAATACCATTTAACACCGCTTGGTTTAAGTCTGCTATGAGTTACTTGTAAACGACTTTGATTTACCATTGTAAAATGTCGATATCCTTCTCCTATAACAAAACCACATCAAATGTTATTACATGATCTGTTAGTACTGTTACAATATACAAAACAAATCTTAAGTATTTTCGATAATATGACTCATGTCACAAAGCAACTTTGGTGACAACATGAATGGTGGTGGCTGTGTGGTGGTAGAGGGTTGTGGTGGTGGTAGAGGGTGGTGGTGTGATGGTGGTAGGATTATAATATTTTCAAGAAAAAAAAAATTGTGGGAAGAAGATGAGGGTGAATTAGTCATTTCATATGCTCTTTCAGCATGAATAACGAGGATTTTTAACAATTGTTATCCAAAAGTTATTCGCACCAAAGTGGAAACCACGAGGACATTTTTCGCAGTTTTAAGTATTGAGGGACATCCGTTGCAAAAATGGGAAACCACATGGACATAACTTGCAGTTTACCCTATATTTTATAATAAATTAAATTGAAATGTAGTGTTCCAATAATAAAATAAGGGTTAGGTTATATCGACGGGCCCTATATTTTTATATGAACGGTGGCTATTTTGGCTATTTGTACTTGTTGTACCTGTTTGTCAGTTTTTGTCCTTTTTTTTTTTTTTTTTTTTTTTTTTTTTTTTTTTTTTTTTTTTTTTTTAAATAGAAATATATAATAATGTATTGTATATGTATAATGTTTTGTATATTTGTGTTTAATAGTGTTTTGTATAATTATTTTTTTGTATAATAGCACGTTAAATATTGCTACATTAAATAACTACAACAACAACTGTTATTATTAAATTAAACGACAACGTCAACACATTATTTAAAAACAACAACATCTACGACATATGAAGATTATTCATTTCATTTAAAAGATCATGAAGCCTTGCACTCGACTGACAAGCGTGATCCTCAGGATTCCTTGCCAATTCTAACTCCATCTCCAGCGTCTTTATTCTTGTCATCAACAGCTTGTTTCTTGCTTCAAGATTATTCATTTCATTTAAAAGATCATGAAGCCTTGCACTCGACTGACAAGCGTGATCCTCAGGATTCCTTGCCAATTCTAACTCCATCTCCAGCGTCTTTATTCTTGTCATCAACAGCTTGTTTCTTGCTTCAAGCTGGTCAATCTTATTAGCTTTAGCAACGCAGCCTGAGCACTGCGTTGAAGAAGAGGCTCGACTAAAGTGCCTCTTTTGAAACTCATCCTTCCACATAAAGTACCGACAACCATAGTCATCTGTTCCTGGCTGTTACATGTTAAGAAAATAATAAGAAATGTATTATTAACAAACAAATAATTTACATAACTAAGCAAACATATGATTACTTACCACTGAAAGAGGACATGCGTAATACGGTTGACCATAACTACGTTCTTTACGGGATATCCTCTCTATAATGAATCCGTTCTTACAGCGACACATGTAAGGATTATTTTGTTCCACCTGGCCAAATAATTAATTCAAATGATACAAACAGTTATTTACAACATAAACATAAATAAGTAATCTATTGTTAATTTAAACAATAAAAGAATATAGTCAACCACAGAGGAAAATGAATAATCGGATAGGAAGACTAAGCTTGTTATATATATACATCAAAAGATAGGGTGTTCACAAAATTACAAGCTCGTCAATAGTTAGTTCTAAGATACTACAATGATTTATTTAGTCGATCGTAATATAATGTTTCCCATTGGGATGCATCTTGGGTTCTGTGCCTCCTCCATTGTGGGTGGAGATGCGGAAGTGGAGAATCTCCGTCTAGCGTCAGACAAATGTAGTGACCACATTCGTCTGACCCCACACGGGCTATCACAAGGGGGTCAGTTCTTTGTGAGAAGTTTGGACCCAAAAAAAGCGGAAAACACGTATTCCAACCCTGCCAAGATATAAATACAACAGGTCGGTTAATCAGTAATGCAATAACCAACCCCGTGTCTAGCATAATCATATAGCGATCTTCAGGCGCAGCTCCATTTCCGAACCAGTTTACTGAATACCAAATTCTGTTTTACATGTTTTGGTTTTCCGTTTTCCACTACCGTGAGGTTCATAGTTCCCACCCTTTGTACACCTATAATTGACTTCGCACATCTGACCATTTTGTGATTTGGTTCTATGTTTAACAATGACAAAACCGAGCTCCCGAGCTATATTTTGCACCCACTCAGTTACTTCCTCTAAAGAACCGAAAACCTGAAAATACATAACAAATTTTATAACATATATTTTTTTAACTAATACTTTTATAACTTTTTAACATTTACATTTTTACATTTTTTTATAACTTTTTTAACATTTACACTTTTTAATACAACAATTAAAAAAAAAAAAAAAAAAAAAAAAAAAGAGGATAAATACGAAAAAACGCGTTTTCCCGGTCGGTATAAAACATTTTCTCTCTCTCTTTTTCTCACACATGTGTGTGTGAAACGCGTTTATCTCTCTCTTTTCTCTCTCTTTATTAGATCTAAAAATGATTTAGATCTGTTTTTGTTGTGATGGATTTGTTGTGATGGATTTGTGATATGTGATATTCTGTTTCTGATCTAAACAAGCGTTTTATCTCTCTCTTTTCTCTATGTTTTCTGTAGTTTTTTGGATTTGTGATATGTGATATTCTCCGGTGGGTGATTATGTGATACGTTGGTGGGTGATTATGTGATATGTGATTCTTCGTGATGGTTTCTTGTTAGATCTGTGATTTTTAGGGTTTCTAAAAAATTAGGGTTTCTAAAAAAATTTGGGGTTTTCTTAAAATCGTTTGATTTATTACGATTAAACATACTTAATTGTAAGATACGTGCTCTAATTGAGCAGATCTATAAGTTTTTTTGGAAACGCCTAATTTTTAAAAATTAGGGTTTGGGTTGGGTGGTTCTGTGGTGGGTGATTATGTGATTCTGTGGTGGGTTATTATGTGATATGTGATACTTTGTGATGGTTTCTTGATAGATCTGTGATTTTTAGGGTTTCTATAAAATTTGGGGTTTTCCTAAAATTGTTTGATTTATTACAATTAAACAGTCTTAATTGGAAGATACGTGTTCTAATTGAACAGATCTATAAGTTTTTTTTGAAACGCCTAATTTGTTAAAAATTAGGGTTTGGGTTAGTGGATCTGTGGTGGGTGATTATGTGATATGTGATACTTTGTGATGGTTTCTTGATAGTTCTGTGATATGTGATATGTTGTGATGTTGGTGTTTCTGTGGTGGGTGATTATGTGATGGATAACCATTTAGGTGGGGCGTGGATATCACAGGCCTTATTTATTATCTTATTTGGTGGGTGATTATGTGATATGTGATATGTTGTGATGTTGTGGGTGGTTCTGTGGTGATTATGTGGGTAGGTTAACACCTTGATCTGCCACTTTGAGTGGTATGAATACCTGCTCTGGCCTACCCCATTCCCCACAGGCTTGTGATGAAACTGTTTTTATTTTAAAAAACTTGATTTTGGCAATGGCAATGATGATTTTATAAAAAAAAACTTGATTTTGGCGTGGCATTTTCGAATGGACGGAAAAACAAAAAAATGATTTTGCAACATTTGATGTTGCAGCCAAATATGAAAGCAGTTTTGTTATAAATCTGAGCCTTTACCTGATTTGTGTAAAATTGTGAATTCGACATTTGTTGATGGTGGATTATGGTTGGTTGACTCTTGTTGGTGGTTCTGTGGTTGTTGATATGGTTGTATCAACGGGCCCTATTTTTATATATGGACGGTGGCTATTTGTGGCTATTTGTACTTTTTGTACTTCTTGATGGTGGATTATGGTTGGTGGTTCTGTTGTGGGTGAATATTTGATGGTGGATTATGGTTGGTGGTTCTGTGTTGGGTGATTATTTGATGGTGGATTATGGTTGGTGGTTCTGTGGTGGGTGATTATGTGATGGTGGATTATGGTTGGTGGTTCTGTGGTGGTTGATTATGTGTTGGTGGATTCTAGTTGGTGGTTCTGTGGTTGTTGTTGATATGGTTGTAGTGTTTGTGGTTCTGTGGTTGTTTTTGATATGGTTGATATGGTTGTAGTGTTTGTTGTGAGCTTTGCTTGTGATTGAGCTTTGTTTATAATCGAGCAAAGCTGCAGTTTGGGAATCTTACTGTTGGGCTTGTTTGTTTTTTACGGGCATGCAGTTTGGGAATCTTACTGTTTTGCGACATGCTTGTATCAATTTGTGATTGTGGATTGTGTTAACAATCTGTGATATCTGCTTTTGTGGATTGTGGAATCTGCTTTTGTGGATTGTGTTAACAATCTGTGATATCCAGGCCCCCCTATTTGGATATAACCCTTGTGTGCAATTGTGTGGAATCTGCACTTGGACAATGGTTTTAACTTTGTGTTTCACTTTTGGTTATAAGGCGATGACGAAAACCGAATGGCATGGCAAAGTGATATTTTTATCACTTTGCAACCTTCAAAACCGAATGGCATGGCAAAGTGATATTTTATCACTTTGCAACCTTCGAATCCGAGCCTTACTAAAAATCTACATTTTTTTCTATTACGTTTTCAAATCTGAGCCTATAAGGCGATGACGAAATCTGCACTTTGTGTTGTGTGGAATCTGCACTTTTAACTTTGTGTTTCACTTTTGTGTTTGTGTGGAATCTGCACTTGGACAATGGTACTTAATTTGTGTTTCACTTTTGTGTGTGTGGATTGTGGAATCTGCAGTTGGACTTCTGGACAAAAAAAACACTACACTTGACCTGGACAAAAAAATACAAAGACAAAAAAAAAAAAAAAAAAAAAAAACACTTATTACTTTAACTTTGGGGGAAAAAAAAAAGACAGCATAGGACAAAAAACAGAAAAAAAACAAAAAACTGCAAAAAAACTGACAACAAGTACAAAAAAAAAAAAAAAAAAAAAAAAAAAAAAAAAAAAAAAGAACCTATTGGACGGTGGTCAAACTAGACCCCGTTTATATAGTGTGCCCCTAAAATAAAAATAGAATGTGAGAGAAGAGTTATGGGTCCACAACTTTGGTGTGAAATTTAGGCTCTTTGGTGGGTTTTCAACAATGCCACTGATACGGGTGTGAGTCCTATTAAATCTATGAATGCAAAACAAACAAACTTTTTACTTTCACTACATTCCACCTGGCCTAAACCTTTATACCAAATGGGCCCTAAGTAGTAGATAGATATATAGATTATAGATTTAACACCCTCGGTTTAAGTCTACTATGAGTTTTTGAGATAGTGTATTAACCAGCACCTCAACCAAATGTGAGGAGACCGTCATATCATTTAACAGTATATTCAGTATATTCAGTAACCTAATAATTATAAAATCTGAAAACATGTAAACATTTTACTGAAGCACTTAAATAAGTCAATATAAGCATGGAAAATAAGCGACTTTGTGAACAATGAATAAAGAAAAGCAGATGATGTAGGTCGATCTAGATGACAATGGCTAAAAAAATGAGAAAGAAGCAAGATAGAATTGAGAGATATTTTTGGAGTAATTTTCTGCATATCATAAACATAAGGCTTGTCCCTTTTAAAAGAGAACAAATACATAAACCACTACTTCCTAAAATGATGAAAACATGGAAACGTGGGCATCCCCATCAATCTCCTTTATTCTAGCACGGGACATATAAGGAAAACAAAAGCAACAATTAAAATAGACCAATTAAATAATTGACCCAACATCACATCTTCGAATGTTGCATAGACTTGGTCACGTAATTAATGCCGACACTCAAATTTATTGGTTGCTTCCATCAGCCAAAGTATTGCAGGACGGTAAAAATGGTCGAAACCACGGTAAGACCAAACAGAATCATTGCAGCAAATAGTGCAATAGTACTCCATGGATTACTGAAATATACGCGTCTCAGCCATGCAATATGCTTGGGCCAAAAACCATTGTAGTACTTATCCACTTGTTTGAACTCTTGGTTGTAATAGAATTCTGTAACTGAAATGTTTTTGCATATCTTGTTGATCATATCTGCAGCCTCTTGGTTTGAGCCGAGCATGTTGACAAGGACTTTTGATTCTACCAGTTTAGCAATATCCTCTTGAGTATCAATATGCATATCCATGGCAATTGCATATGATGTAAAGTAATAATGATCTACTTGAGGGAACGATTGCTCGTAAGCAATAAAATTCCTTAAAATTAGCTCAGTGAGATCATGAATAACCAGGGTTGGCATTAGAAGAGTAGGCTTACCCCAAAACCAGGGTAAACATGAAAAAAGAGATGATTGAAATTTAATGGTCATTGACCATTCATCCTCTTGGTGAGGCTTAAAGTTCATCCCAGATAAATCCAGTTCTACTATCGAGTGGAATACTGTATTCTCTGTTCTCTCTTCATCTACAAACATTACTTCCTCAGTGTCTGTAGGATTCGATGACTTGGCAGCTAGCTCTTCATCTACAAGCTTTAATTCCTCAGTGTCTGTAGGATTCGATGACTTGGCAGCTACAAGCTTGTAGCGTTTGTGCAGATAGCCAAGAACATGAGCCGGAGTTGAATCTGAGTCAACATGAGCAGGAGTTGAATCAGAGTCAACATCTGTGGTTGAGATTTTTTTATGCAAAAGTGAGTCAACATCTATGGTTAACTTTTTTTCACGGAATAGCTTAATGTAGGGTGCCAAATATTCATCGAGAACATAGCTAAGAGTACTGAAAGACACTTTCCCCATGGAGCAGTCAAACAAAGCTTGAAGAACAAAGAAAGGGACTTGGTTTTCTAGCAATATCAGATCCATGGCAATACGACGGGTTTGCATCTTATTTGGCAATACGACGGGTTTGCATCTTATTTGTTCTTCATGCTTGAAACAGAATTCAAGTATGAAACAACCATCCAGAACCATCATCCTGGCAACCTCAACGTCACTATAGTCCTGGATCATATCAGCATAAGATTCTCTGACTTGGGGTATTAAAGTGTTTACCTTTAGCAGACAAGCTTCTAATGTTTTCTTTGGCGTCGAATTACAACGAGATAGTAGGTCATTAAGATAGCGCTCTTTCTGCCTTTCAAATTCTTGCAACTTCGGATCTTCTCTATGTATAGGTCCTATAGAGACAATCTGAGGGCTGAATGAACTTTCGTTATGATCTCTAAGAATTCTAGAAACCTTGCAAATAGATGGTGGACGTTGGTTGCCACGATTTTCTCCTCTTTTTGCACAATCAAGAAGTAAGCCTATAGTCTTGTCATTCATGTAGTATGGTGTCTGGTTGACATCGGTGATATGGTCAATGATCGGAGTACTAGTGGATGCATCACGGTCCTCCATAGTGTATGACCAACTCAGTCGGTCTTCAACACAAATGAAATTACAACTAGGTCTTAGAGTTATGGTGTATGACCTTAAATCATCAATAAAACACTAACATGATGTCAAATTAACAGATATCAAGCTTTTGCTAATTTTATACTACTATGTATTATCCAAAAAAAAAGGGTATCAAATAAATACGGAGTAATGAACAAGTAGAAGCAAAGAATAAAAATAATTTCCTTTTTTTCAAAGCAATGTGACAAAAAGCAAGGTAGGTACTACTACTCACACAAAGCATATTTTATATTAACTAGACGAGTATCCCGTGCATAGCATCGGGATTTTCTAACGGCATATAATTATAGTGATATTTTGGTTACACAAAAAACTTAATCAAAATATCATTATAACTATATGCTGTTATAAAATCTCGTTACTACGCATTGGTACTCGTCTGGTCATACAAAAAAGTCAAATTGGTTTTCAAACATATAATTAAACGAAATTCTCATGGTTTGATGGTAAACAACTTAACAGTCGACATTCCTTGCTTGGTAAGGAGGTCCAACCTTTTTTGCTATTCGAGTTAGAGATCCTCTAAGAGTCAATGTCAGAATGGCATTTTCCTTTTTTAACAACTTTTCTCTGTATATCTAGATCTTCGTTTCTGATTAGGAGTGTTTGGATCAATTTTAATCATATAAGGAATGTAGGAAATAAATTTTATTCCACGTTTAAGGTTACTTTTTGATTAATAAAGCTTGGTTTTTGACGATTTATGTTTCATAAAGGTTTTATTATCGTTCTCGTTACGTGGCATGTTCTCTAGCTCTAGGCTTTATCATCTAGACGTAATCAAAAGTACTTACGTAGCAAAGGTGGTCAAAGGGATGGATGAATGGGTTCGAGAGCGGTGTTGGACCACGAAACAACCATGAGGATGGGTGTTACAGTTGCGAGTCCTTTCCCGAACATGTCAAGAATCGAAGCATATTATATAGTTGTTAGTACATGTGGACGTATGGTCCGGACTGGGCCAGGAATGGGCCAGGCCCGGCAGATAGCGGCCCACTCTACGCCTAAACCCTAATCCATGCCTTATAAATACAAGGCTAGGATCTCCTTATTCACTACGACCAAACAGGTTACCCTAACCCTAACTCTACTATATCGCACCGATACTAACTTGACCGTCGGAGGTGGATCCCGGGGCTACGGCCTCGGGTCCACTCCTAACGGGTTCTCTTTGTTGAACAGGTCTAACAGGGCTCGAGAAGACGACTAACGGCCCAGGGAGAGTCGTTGAATCAGTCCGCGCCAGATTATGTATCAACAGATTGGCGCCATCCGTGGGACCATGACAACGACAAGTTTCGTGTTCTCACATCACCGGAAAGCAACCATCGAGTTTAAAGGCCGGTATTCTTTCTTTATTTTCTGCTAGTACACGATGCGCAGATACAAAATAATATGTGGTATTCATTAAAACCTAATAGTAAAGATATTCATTCTTTATTAGTACACGATGCGCAACATTGTACGCAGCATATATATAAGTAAAGAAAGATTGAATGTACACAGCATATATATTCATTCTTTATTATATAACTAGTACCTTTGTTATTAGTTTTCTTATTTATTTTATTATATATGATTGAATGTATATCACTACGGTAGATTTACAACAATATCTTTTAAATATTGCATGTAAATCTTGCAATATCTTTTAAATATTAAAAAGATTTTACGTAAATCTTTTAACTTGGTAAACACGATTTTACCTAAGTCGCACTAAGTCCGCACGATCGGACCTACTATATCTTTTAGCCGCGAACAGCGCAGTCACGATAAATCTACCCGCGTTAGGCCGTGCGTATAGAGATCTTCGCAGACTGGCGCCATGAGCGCACTGTCATGTACAGGCACCACGATGCTAGTCAATCGCCATGAGCGCACTGGACAAAAGCCGTGGTCATCTGCGATCATCCACAAACGTTAGAGTCTATGCGGTCACGATACATCCATCTGCGTCTGTACGTGCAATTGAAACTACTAGTCGCGGTCATGGTACATCCATCCGCGCCATTGTTTTTATAATAAAAAAGAAAACGATCATGAGCGTACTGCGTTCGTAGATTAGCTACGTGCTACTTCTTTTATGTAGTTTGTAAAACCTCACGATAGGTGTAATTCGCACTACTACTTCTCTTATGTGTTAATTTTACATGCTACGTGCTATATATATGCTATGCGCTAATTTTTTATTTCATTATCTTTTATATGTTGCGATGCGCAGCATATACTTTTAATATTTGCATTAAGTTTTTTTCAGGATTTGAATAACTAAGTTTAATGCTCCTACACGAGTAGCACCATCAAACTTGGGGGGCTACCAGGATACGCACTGTGTGAGTACGCATCACGCAGGTATATTTGGAAGCAGATCGTACGTAAGAGGTATTGCAAGCCCGGTACAAAGACGAATTTAAATATTCGCATCATCTCGCCGCAGGGGAGACGTCCTCTGTCGGTTGTAAAGACGGATGTAATGTTCGCGCACAGCGCGCACTTTTGTCGCACGCGCACAGCGCGCACCTCTGCCACAGAAGTACGTCTTCTGTCGCACCATGCTGCACCGCTACTGGTACAAAAGGTACGCCCTTACCCAGGATGCAGCATACGGAATCCACCTTCACCATTGTGAGACAATCACAATCGCAATGTCAATATTACTCAGGTCGCGCCTACAAATTCGCGCCTACAAGGACGCGTCTACAAGGTCGCGCCAACAAGGACGCGCCAACATGGTCATCACGCACTGCACCACAGACCCAGTGCGCACTGTCGCATTTGGGCTGCGCGTTATGGTCATGCCATCATGGTTGATTGGGCCTACGCGGCCATGAATAGAACTTAAGTCTAGCATAACATAGCCACGCACTATGTCATACTAAACTTGGGGGGCTTGTGGACGTATGGTCCGGACTGGGCCAGGAATGGGCCAGGCCCGGCAGACAGCGGCCCACTCTACGCCTAAACCCTAATCCATGCCTTATAAATACAAGGCTAGGATCTCCTTATTCACTAGGACCAAACAGGTTACCCTAAACCTAACTCTCATACGCTATATCGCACCATGACTAACTTGACCGTCGGAGGTGGATCCCGGGGCTACGGCCTCGGGTCCACTCCTAACGGGTTCTCTTTGTTGAACAGGTCTAACAGGGCTCGAGAAGACGACTAACGGCCCAGGGAGAGTCGTTGAATCAGTCCGCGCCAGATTATGTATCAACAGTACAAATCTTGGGCTCAATGCAAGACCTAGGTTAGACTAGCTCTTGGCAGGGGCGGATCTTGTGCTAATTACTTCGTAAAGCTGCTAAGAAAAAGCACCACCGTTAGTCTTACCGCTGAAGGAGGCTTCCGCGGTTGGCCTCCGGTGTAAGAGTAAGTATATTGTTTAGAGAGAGAAAGTGTATGTGCGGACTATGTGAGAGTTAATGTTATTAGTTGAGAGTAATAAATGAGGTGGGGGTATTTATACTACCCACACAAGACCTGTAGCTGCATCGGGACTCTGCGAGCCGAACTACGCTCCCCTAGTAGGTAGGTGTCAGATCACGTGGGGGACATAATCCCAAGAGATCTGGCTTTTGGCGGCGTGATGGCGTGGCGGCGGCCGGTGATGTGTTCCGGCCCCGCCTGGCAAGACCGGGGCATGTTCTTGTCCGGCTTGGCAAGACTAGAGTCTATAATGTACGCCTGTTCGTCTTGACTCTGCCGCGGTTGGTTATGAGCATGCCCGACCCAGTATGTTGGGTCCGGGGGTACTATACACGATCAAGTCCCCCCAGTCTAGTATACTTGTTAGGTTTGAGAGCAAGTGTTCTAGACTTATTTGGAGATCCGCGGATACAAATGCCGCGCCTTGTTGAATAGACTCTTTGAACTTCCGCAGCTGATATTGCCGCGTGTCCCATGTTGCTGACTAGATATTCCACTTTACGCTTGTTTCGGTGGTGATAGCCTGTCATTGGTAGTCGCGAGACGTTTTTTACCCACTTATTTACTGACTGACTTGACATTTCGGCGGCTGACCATTCATTTTCTGCGACAATCATGACGGTTCATCTGGATAGATCTTTAACCGTCCAATTAGTGTTCAGGGACGTGGCAACTTTGTGGCCTTTCAATTGAACTGATGACGCGTGTATGTGTGGCTATAAATACCAAAGGGTATGCCTCTGTTATTCTTTTTTCACACACAGTAATTATTTTTCCCATTTCTGGAAAAAAGACTCGCTTCGCCTCTATTCTCCTTGCTTCCTTTACTTTCGGAATTAGATTTTCAGGTTAGGTTTCTTTACATTCCGTTTTTTGATTATTTAGAATGGCACCTGATCATATAAGTAGTGTGGCCTCTAAGCTTACTCAGGAGGATGTAGACGAGTTCTGTAGGAAGTACAATATTCCTGGCCATCTTTTACCTGAGGCACCAGGTATCCGGGATACTATTAGGGATACCTCGGAGGGGAAAATAGGTGTATATACTAGATTTTTTAAGTTGGGTAACTTTAGAATTCCTTTGTCGCTGTTTTTGCTACGCGTCTTGGAGTATTTCCAGATCCATCTTTCTCAGTTGTCGGTTTTAGCGGCGTGTAGGATTAGCCATTTTGAAATCCTCTGCCGCGTCCATGGTGGTACTCCCACTGTTCCCCTTTTTAGGAAATTTTACTATGCCGGTATCAATAATGGTTGGATGACCTTAAAGAAAAGGAAAGGTCCTAAGTCCTTAGTAGTCTCTGTTTGTTATATTGCCGCTCTTGATTCGGTCAAAAATTGGAAGGACCGTTTCTTTTTTGTGAAGAAAACCATTTTTCCCCTTTCCGTTCCGTGGTATGAGAAGGTCTCAATAGACCGCGACTCTCCGCCTTCTGATGTGGATGTGGATCAGGAGTTGCTTGATGAGACGAAAAGTGTACCGCTTTTAGGGGGTCATTTAAGCCCTAATCCGCGATTATATGATCAAATATTGCCCTAAATCGTTTCTTTTCTCATTTTAGGTACTTGGGACGTGATTTCTGGAATATGAAGCATTTTGGAGCTTTTTGGACGTTTTTATGCTCAAGAATGAAGAAAACAAAAAGACCAATGAAAGTCAGGATTTTACACCTGACGGCGTCAGGCTTTGGATGCTGACGCCGTCACTTGAAGATGAAAGTGGTGGAATTATACACGTGACGAGCCAGAAAGTTTTACATAGGAAGTCTGACGGCGTCACGTGTTAATGGATGTAGGCCGTCAAGTGTTAAGTTAAAGAGAGACGGGCCAGAGGATTTTTGAAGGTGACGGCGTCAGGATCATAGACCTGACGACGTCAGATGATATAGAGTGACGGCGTCAAAGTATTCTTACACGAGAAGGAACCTTAGTGAAACCGCCACAAGTTAATCAGGACAATCACAACTCGCGCGCGGAGTAGCTATCACTGTTTTGGCCATAAAATCTTCATACGAACTCGGATTTAGGTGATTCAAGAGGCCACGGAATCGGGACGAAAAGATCTACAATTTGGTGAAAAAGGGGAGCTGACGCCGTCACTTGTAAATGCTGACGCCGTCAGATTGATGCGGACAGAAAATCAGCTATAAATACAACATCACAACTTCACTTTTTGTAAGCCCTAAACCCTAAGTCCGATTCTAGGGTTTAGGTAGGTGTTTTTCCAGTAACTTAGAGGGTTTCAATCACTTCATAAACATCAAATATTGGTTTGTTGATTTTAACTTAATTATGTCTTTCATTATTGTGGTTGTTTGCCCTTCATTGATCATGCTTTGCTAATTCACCTTGTGTCTACTTATGATTGTGTGAAACTTGTATATAATTTATTAGATCTTATTGATTCCTTGTTGATGTATGCGTCTATCGTCATTAATAAAGGTGTGAGACTTCAATAGATCTAATTGGTTTAGCTTATAATTCTTGTTTCCTATTGTCTCTTGTTTGATTGGGTGATATCGATGTTAGGCTTAAGAAAACTGGCTAACCTCCTATACGGTAACTTGCTTGAACGTCTTAAGAAACATGAACCAATGCGTACTAGGTTTATTTGGTTGTATTTAATGCATGAGCGAATTCTAGTGATCCCATGTTAGGAGCTTCTTAGCCGGCTCGACATAGGAGTGAAGTAGGAGCTTATAGAGTTGGGGAAGTACGTACGCCACCCCACGAATGGTATTAAGGAATACAACCCGTCAATCAAAACAAGGTGTGACAATTCAATAGGTAGAATTGGATAGCTAGCAAGGAGTAATACATCATAGGTAGATACGCTTCACTTCCCTTGTAGAACCCTAGTTTACTTTCCTGCACATTAGTTTAATTAGTAGCTTTTGGGTTAGTTAACTAGCAACTAATTCCGCCCACTCCTTCAAAACCGAGATTTTACTTGCTTTCATAAAAATATAAAAATACAAAAAGAATCTTCCCTCACCCTTAGACCTATTAGAGTAGTTTTTCAATCCTAACGACACTATTCCCCTAGAGAACGATCAATCCCCCGGTACTTGCCACTACACTATACTACATCGGTCAGGTACACTGCCTGGTGGGGATTGCAAGCCTCTTGAGATCCCTCAAGAGGTAAAACCTGTTGTAAGGTCGCAAAACCACGCATCAAGTTTTTGGCGCCGCTGCCGGGGAATAGTTATTGTTTAGGTTGAATCTTTATTTTATAGGTCTACTCACTAGATTCCTTTCTAGTGAGATTTTTATTTTATTTTTCTAGGCTTTTCTTTAGTCTATCTATTTTCTTCGTGCTTTTGTTCGTATAAAATTTTCATTGACTATCCAGTTTGCCATTATGGAAAACGCGAATCCACCCCTTACACCTGGCGAAGTAGCTTTGTTGCGTAGCCAACTTGAGAATGAGATTAGTGAGCTCAGAGAGCTTAGTAGAATGATTGACATAGAGCTTGATTATGCCTTGAACAACTTAGAGACCGCCATATACTCAGATAATTACTTAGAACGTAATAATCTTACGGTTGAGAAGTTGACTGAGAAAATTGATGAAGTAAAGGTAGATCCTAGGTTGGATGATTATTTCAATGAATACCCCACTAAGGAGGAGATTGCTTACTATAACAACCTAGTTGAGAACCCTCGACCACCTTTTGTTAGAATTGACCCAAAGATTAAGAGAGGTGATCCCGGGAATGTGAAGATACCATGTATGATTGGGTACCAATACGTTGAGCATGCTTACATTGACTGTGAATCCCCAATCAACATGATGTCCTCAGGCCTTTATAGCCAGATCATAAATACACCACTTGAGCCTAGGAAAGACCCCAAGTGCCCAGGCGGAGTTTGCAACTTCGTTGGAAGGATTAAGGATATGCATATCCTTGTTGGGAATTTTACCTTTGTCACCAACTTCATGATCTTAGAAGATTTGGCAAGTGTTGTTGACTGCCGCCTATCTCGCGTGGTGTTAGGTAAGCCATTTATTGAAGCATCCAATTTAAGGTATGATCGTTTGAGAGGCACGGTTCAGTTTTCTAATCACATAGATAGGATCACATATAGGATGCCTTATCGGGTAAATGAATTTCGTTTTGTGCCTCGATTTGACAAGGACAACATTGGTGCGATTGAGGACATCAATGATGAGGATAAAGAAAAAGGCATGGACTATGTTTGGAATAAGAGAAGCCTTTATTATAAAGATTGCTTGAACCTTGGACCTAAATACAAAATTGATATGGAGGTTGTTAGGATAATTAGAGGGGCAATTGAGAAGCAAAACGGAAAAACGTAGAACCCGTGACTTTGAGTCTAGCTACAAGACTCGTTAATAAAGAAAAGCGCTTCTTGGGAGGCAACCCAAGTTTTATTTGCTTTGTGTGTTTATTTGTTTGTTTGATTTTATTTGTTTCTGTATGTATGTTTAAATTTTATTATTATTGATTCATGTTCAAAAACTAATTTGTGAAAATGCTTTATCTTGTTTTTAACTTCGTCTTAACTACATATAAAGGTATTTTGCAAAAGTTAAGTGTAAGGGAAATCTAAATCGGTTTATTAGAACACAAATGAACATGAATCGTAATAATATTAAATGAACATACATATTAGTATTTGTTTGAGTCAAATGCTTGTATCGAGTCATAATGATGTTTTGCAGGATTTCCAGGAAGTAAGGTATAGTTTTTTCCAAAATTTTTCCCGAAACTTAACATGAGAATTCTGTCAGATCATTTCTGACGGCGTCAGGATTTACAACCTGACGGCGTCAGGCTTAATTTTTTGAAAATTTTTGAAAGTTTTGTTTTCATAAAAAGTTTTTATTAAATCTATAACTTATAATCTCCAGGAATCTGCAAAATTATCATTCCACAAGCATTATATCCTTATATATAGAGTTTATCCCGCCGATGTTATGCAGGTTTTCGTGTTTGTTTTCTCAGGTTTAACAGGTTATTTTGGACAAGGAGATGTATGTGGAATCAAGCTTTTGGTGATGCATTAGTCTTGGAGCTTTTACATTCTCTTGGAAGAAGATTTAACCGTGTTACCACATTATCCACCGAGCGAATCAGGGGAGTATTTGATTTCATTCTTTTACCTTATTTACTTTTACATTTGTTATTTGAACATTGGGGACAATGTTCATCTTAAGTGTAAGGGGGGGGGGGGGTAAAAGCACGATACTTTAGAAAATGCAATTGCACTTGATTTTTGTTTGTTTAATAGTAGATGTGTAATAAAACTGAGATAAATACCTGTTAGAGCAATTTTAGTGCAAAATTTAAAATTTTTTACAACATTTAGGAGTGAAACTTTGATCTTAATGAGCGTCTCACGGATAGGAGTTATATGACTAGCACAAAAACCGTACCACTAAAAAAATTTTCCACCCCCAAATATGTGAGGTTCACCCCTAGAATTGGTAGGAAAAGCATTTATGCTATGATGTGTGTACCGGTAGCACTTAGATTCTAGAAATTGCGTTAGGACCATTCCAAGGCCACAAGTGAGACTACATTCGTGTAGTTAGATTTACTACATGATAAGAGGCATTAGGATTAACCCATTGTTTTACACCTGTGTTTTTGTTATAATTACTTTGGCTACATTGGTCAAGTAATTCTCCCACACCCTTTGCGTTGTACTCATTTTTAGTACACGATACCCCTAGTACACCCCTCAGAGCCTATCTTTTCGTTTCAACCTTTAAGCATTTTACTTAAAGGAAGAATTTGTTTACACCCCACTTAAATGTACACCCAAATCGCCTTAGCCTACCTTGTGTGCACTCATCTTTAGTGCATTATTGTGACAACATTTGTTTAAACCCTTAGTTAATTATCTAATTGATTACATGGTTGCTAAGTCGAGTTATATCCTTGTACATATTGTTTTGGGACGATTGGGACTTATGGGTAAAGTACTAGTGTAATGGAGTAATGGGGAAGAACATCATTCATTACCCCCATATGTACGTTAATATTTTAAAGTACTCCAAATGTTTCGATTATCTTGATTCGAGTCATTAGAATAATTTTATGTAAAGTATGTAAAAGTTCAAGTGTAGGGATGGTACAAAGAATCCCTAGTGATGTATTGTTTTAGATGGTAGGGCAAGAGTGTATGCAAAAAAAAAAAAAAAAAAAAAAAAAAAAGAGAGAAAAAAAGAAAAGTGAAGAAAAAGCATACGGACTACCATCCGCCTCTATCTTTTATTTATGTTTTGTTTTGTTCTATGTTTATTAGTTCGTGATTAGTTTAAGTTGAGTCGAGTATTGGCTTAGCAACGCCTCATTCTACATGTAATTGACCAAGATGATTGACTTGCCACCAGTAAAAATATCCTTATCCAACAATCCGTGTTTTCCTTATCCCTACACCTAACGTTATAACCCTTTGTAAAGACCTCTTTGATAGTTTATCCTAGGTGCTTACGCCAAAAGTGGTAGAGGCGTGATCCTTTCCCAAGCCTATGGTAATCTATTTTCTATGACAGGTAGTGAGCGATATTCTTCCATTTCCATTTATGATATATAAATTTACAACACCCGAGGGATGAGAGTATCCAAACACTTATTGTGAGGTGCTAGTGTATAATTTCCGTGTTTATTTTGACCAAGGTGGAATGATCATTTGTTGTAATTACTTTTATATTAATGTTAAATGACTTTTATAACTTGTATTTCAATTGGTGGAAAAGCTCATTTGCTTGAGGACAAGCAAATCCCAAGTGTAGGGATATTTGATGAGACGAAAAGTGTACCGCTTTTAGGGGGTCATTTAAGCCCTAATCCACGATTATATGTTCAAATATTTCCCTAAATCGTTTCTTTTCTCATTTTAGGTACTTGGGACGTGATTTCTGGAATATGAAGCATTTTGGAGCTTTTTGGACGTTTTTATGCTCAAGAATGAAGAAAACAAAAAGACCAATGAAAGTCAGGATTTTACACCTGACGGCGTCAGGCTTTGGATGCTGACGCCGTCACTTGAAGATGAAAGTGGTGGAATTATACACGTGACGCGCCAGAAAGTTTTACATAGGAAGTCTGACGGTGTCACGTGTTAATGGATGTAGGCCGTCAAGTGTTAAGTTAAAGAGAGACGGGCCAGAGGATTTTTGAAGGTGACGGCGTCAGGATCATAGACCTGACGACGTCAGATGATATAGAGTGACGGCGTCAAAGTATTCTTACACGAGAAGGAACCTTAGTGAAACCGCCATAAGTTAATCAAGACAATCACAACTCGCGCGCGGAGTAGCTGTCACTGTTTTGGCCATAAAATCTTCATACGAACTCGGATTTAGGTGATTCAAGAGGCCACGGAATCGGGACGAAAAGATCTACAATTTGGTGAAAAAGGGGAGCTGACGCCGTCACTTGTAAAGGCTGACGCCGTCAGATCGATGCGGACAGAAAATCAGCTATAAATACAACATCACAACTTCACTTTTTGTAAGCCCTAAACCCTAAGTCCGATTCTAGGGTTTAGGTAGGTGTTTTTCCAGCAACTTAGAGGGTTTCAATCACTTCATAAACATCAAATATTGGTTTGTTGATTTTAACTTAATTATGTCTTTCATTATTGTGGTTGTTTGCCCTTCATTGATCATGCTTTGCTAATTCACCTTGTGTCTACTTATGATTGTGTGAAACTTGTATATAATTTATTAGATCTTATTGATTCCTTGTTGATGTATGCGTCTATCGTCATTAATAAAGGTGTGACACTTCAATAGATCTAATTGGTTTAGCTTATAATTCTTGTTTCCTATTGTCTCTTGTTTGATTGGGTGATATCGATGTGTTAGGCTTAAGTAAAAACTGGCTAACCTCCTAACGGTAACTTGCTTGAACGTCTTAAGAAACATGAACCAATGCGTACTAGGTTTTTATGGTTGTATTTAATGCATATGAGCGAATTCTAGTGATCCCATGTTAGGAGCTTCTTAGCCGGTCGAATAGGATGAAGTAGGAGCTTGTAGAGTTGGGAAGTACGTACGCACCCCACGATTGGTATTAAGGAATACAACCTGTCAATCAAAACAAGGTTGTGACAATTCAATAGGTAGAATTAGATAGCTAGCAAGGAGTATACATCATAGGTAGATACGCTTCACTTCCTTGTAGAACCTAGTTTACTTTCCTGCACATTAGTTTAATTAGTAGCTTTTGGGTTAGTTGACTAGCAACTAATTCCGCCCACTCCTTCAAAACCGAGATTTTACTTGCTTTCATAAAAATATAAAAATACAAAAAGAATCTTCCCTCACCCTTAGACCTATTAGAGTAGTTTTTCAATCCTAACGACACTATTCCCCTAGAGAACGATCAATCCCCCGGTACTTGCCACTACACTATACTACATCAGTCAGGTACACTGCCTGGTGGGGATTACAAGCCTCTTGAGATCCCTCGAGAGGTAAAACCTGTTGTAAGGTCGCAAAACCACGCATCATTGCTGCTACTCCTTGATTCCCGGAGGGCCGCTTTCAAGAAGTATCCAGACATTTTCCTGAATGTGATAGGGTTGAGCCAGACCTGGGATGATGATACCAATCGTCCAACTTTTTTATGGCCAGACGATTCGGATGGTTTGCCAGATCTATTTTAGCACTATTTTTTATTTGTGTGCGCCTGCTTCTAACCATATACTTTGATTTTTGCAGAAATGGATTTGTTTTCCTTTATCACCCAACCGGATGTGTTCAAGGTGGCGACCGGGGAGCACACCTTGAAGGAGGGTGACCCTACACTGAGGGCAGAGACAGCCTCGCGTATTGTCGAGCTATCGGAGAATGTGATGACGCTAGTGGCGCGCACTGTTGTAGTTGAAGTGGAGGTGGCTAAGGCCGACAAGAAGGCTGGGAAGAAGAGGGTGACTATCAATGCGCCCGAGAAACCCAAGAAGAAGAAAAGGCTTGTCCGTAAGGAGACCGCGGCTGGGTCAGGTATGACTGTACTAACATACGTTTTGTTGTCATTTTTTAGGTGGTCCTTCCGCGAACGACATTCCTGTGCTTGAACTGCAGGACGAGTCAGGGGATGATCTGGTGCGCTCTGGCCCTCATACTGATGCAAACATCATAAAGAACACCATTGTTCTTACTTCGGATTTTGCTACCCGACCCGTGAGGATTCTGAGGGCAGGGCTTCTGAGACTCCTAATCCGGACCAGACTGAGTCCGTCCACCTTGAGTCTTCAGGTCCATTTGTTGAAGTTCCGGGCCCAGATCATGCTGAAGGTGTATCCGGGCATGTTGAGGCCGAGGTTGAGGAGTTTGGTGATTCAGCCAGTCTGTTTCGGTTGACACTGCTGAGGCCTCTTCAACTTATGTTCCAAAGTGGCTGCCCACCAACGGGTTCAAAATGGATGACCCTTGGATTTGCCGCAACATTGTGGATAATGTCACCACCCCTAGGTATGTGTCTGTGCTGCGGAATATGTCAGCCGAAGACTTGCTAAATCAGTACAATCTGCCTTCCTCTCAACAAATATGTATGAGTTCTGAGATTCGCCTGCGGTTCGAGTATGAGCTTCAGCAGAACCGCAGGCTGGGTAGAAAGTTGGAGAGGAAGGAGAAGCTGGTTTCTAATTTGAGGGCTTGGGTAAGTGAGTTGGAAGGGGAGTCTTCTAGGGCAGCTGATCTCCGTGGCTGCATATCCGAACTGGAGGCGGCCGCGGAAGCCAAGGATAAGGAGTTGGCTGAGCTTCGTGCTCAATGTGAGAAGTTGTCTATGGGAGTGGCCTTGGTTGGGTAGTATGGTAAGAAGAACGCGGAGTTGGACACACAGAATGTAGAGTTGCTCGCGAAGAATGAGGAGGTGGGTCAAAAGGTGTCGGGTCTGGAGATAGTTTGTGGCACCTTGGAGCAGTAGGTTCAGGATCAGGTGGGTAAGATTCTTGAGGAGAGGGAGAGTGTTGTCCGTGCCAGCTTCGAGGAGCATGATGAACTCAAATAAGTACATTTTATTACCATCATTTATCCTATTTATTTAACTTGTTTTATTATATTATCTGTGAGAATCGATACATTAATGTTTACTTTTGTAATTCTCAGGTAAAAACAAGTATTATGTGAAACTTGGCAATTTTGGACTAATTATGGAGCAAAACAAGCAAGAAGTTAAGAGTCTACTGAAATGTACAAGATCAAGATAATTCTGCTCCAGATACGCCGCATCATGCTTCGTACATACGGCGCATCACTATCAAGATTTCACAAGTTATAATCCAAGATGGCAAAGGACATGCGCCGCATAGAGAAATGGAGTTACGCCGCATCTTCTGGCGGTGTACGAATATTCCTGAATATATTAATCTTGGACCCCACGCGAAGTTAAGTCAATGCGCCGCATCTACTTATTCTATGCGCCGCATCTAACCCTCAGACAGAAACTATAAATACCCCAAAGTCAGACGAATTTTGTGTGCAAAATATACCTAGTACGAGAGAAAGAGAGCTGAATTCAGACGAAGTAGCAGCACAAGACACACCCTAAACGAAGATACAAGAGCTGTAAGAGGGTCCTGCATGTATTCAATTCATTAAGTAGTTTTGTTTTATTGTATTAGTACACTTTAATTCATCAGGATTGATGGGCTGATTCCATGTGACTACGGAAAACCATGGGCACCCCTTAAAATTGCTTTCCCATTAATTAAAGTTTATATGTTGATGTCTTTGGTGACTTTTATTAGTGCATTGATAACCTCTGTGTCTAGCTGAGCATTGCTTGGGTCGCCATGCCCCTTCCTCGCCTATTTAAGAGACGCTAAATAAATTGGATAGACATAAGTAATCATTAAGGGTTTACTCGCCGATAAGATTAGAGCCAACGAGAAAGGGTTAATTACATACACTTCATATAAAACTAGCAATAAAACAAGTGACAAGCTACTTAATTATCAGGATAGGTCTTCTTATTTGTCTCAAGTATCTATCTGTGTACGTGTGTGCTAATCGCTGATTCGTGCCTATTAGTTTAGTTTATATTTAATCATAACCAAACCGTGCCAGTCTCTCAGGCTGAACCCCCTTGCGTTAGATTAGGTTGTACAGCTAACTTAAGATATTAAAATACTGATTAGAATAACTAGATAATACGTTCCACTCTTAGTGATCGACACTCTACTTACCATTATATTAATACTGACCGGGTACACTGCTCGTTAAAGTGTGTGTTATATTGATAAGTCGGCTAAATATAAATTTAAAACTTGAATACTGCTAAAACCACAACGACACACCGTGGATATAAAAATCAGAGCAATACGCACACGCATCAAGTTTTTGGCGCCGTTGCCGGGGAGTGAATTGTTATTATCTGTTAATTTGATTAGTATTTTAATTAGGTTTTTCTTTTTAATTTTTAGATTCTAACCGCTAACCCTATTATATATTAGTTAAATTGCATTCATTGAATTATTTGCATATTTTCTGTTTTGTGTGTTTTTATTTTCTTTTATTTTTGTTTCTTTTTGTTTGATTTTATTTTTGTTTTTATTTTTTCTGTATTTTGCTATCGTTGTACTGAGCTAATTCAAATGATACGGCGCATCTATTTTCATAGATACGGCGTATTGCGTTTAATTTTTATAAAATACAACGCGTTTAATAAATTCGATACGACGCATCTTTCCACAAGATACGGCGTATTCTGTTTTTAATAAGAAATTTTTCTAAACGATAACGCCATACGACGCATCTGTTTTAACAGATACGGCGTATTTATTATTTTAATTAAAAACAGTTTTCGAATTATTAAACAGATACGACGCATCGATTTTTATCGATACGGCGCATCTTCTAAATCAAAAATCGGTTATATTTGCAAAAATTAGATACGTTGATTTTTGATAATTAAACTGATACGGCGCATTCTAAAATTCTAAGCGGCGTATCTATTTTCTGAATAAAAGTCTGATTAAATTTTAACGTTATAAGATACGGCGTATCCAACTTTTTGGATACGGCGCATCGTCTGCAGATATCAGTAACTTTTATTTTTCGTATTCCGTTTTTTCGTTGTTAATTTTCTGATATACTACTTTCTTGAACATACCCTACTGATGCTTTTGTGATAGTTTCAGGAAGTGCATGACCAGGAGTTCAACTAAGAACTTGATTACACCTTTCGAAGATCCTGAACGAGCCTTTCATTCGCTTAAAAGGCTTTTCAACACAAAAAGCTTTGATATCTCAAGTTCGTTCAAGCTTGATTATTTTTCTGAAGAGAAAGAGGAAGAAGAAACAGAAACAATGGCGGAAAACACTACTATGGAGGAATACATGAACAAAACCCGTGCTGATTAGACTTCAGGAGTTGCTAGACCAAAGTTTGATGAAAAGTCAAAATTTGAGTTGAAGGGTCAGTTTCTCAAGGAGCTAAGAGAAAATGCTTTCAGTGGATCGGAACATGAAGATGCTAATGAACATGTTGAAAAGGTCCTCGAGATTGCAGATTTGTTTACTACGGAAGGAGTCACTGACGATCAACTTATGCTAAGAATCTTTCCAATTTCACTTAAAGGAGCTGCTAATAAGTGGCTAAGGAATGAACCTGCTAGTTCAATCACTACATGGGAAGATTTGAAGAGCAAATTCCTGAAGAGATATTGTCCACCTGCTAAAACTGCTAAAAAGATGGAGGCTATCAATAGTTTCAAGCAAGAGCCTGATGAAACTCTTTATCAAGCTTGGGAACGATTTAAAGACCTATTGATGAAATGCCCTCAACATTATCTAAGTGAAATGCAGGAGATAATATTGTTCTATCAAGGATTGGACGTGCCTACTAGACAAATCTTGGATGCTAAGGGAGCTGTGCCTCAAATGAGTGCAGCAAATGCTAGAAAAGCTATCCAAGAAGCTGCTGATCATTCTCAAAAATGGCACGACGGAACCTCTACTAGATCTAAGAGCAGCACTAATTTTGACGGGTTTGCTGCAATTCAAGCTCAATTGGATAAAATTAGTAGAGAGATGAAGAAGCGTGATGAGAAAGTGTATGCTGCCCAAGTTGGATGTGAA
This sequence comes from Artemisia tridentata subsp. tridentata, assembly GCA_021014915.2. Lineage (NCBI taxonomy): Eukaryota > Viridiplantae > Streptophyta > Magnoliopsida > Asterales > Asteraceae > Artemisia > Artemisia tridentata. The sequence continues at coordinate 347,024,512 of CP139502.1, read as the reverse complement.
AAACGCGAAGGACCTCACTACACTAAAGATTGCCCTAATAAGAATGAAAGTGAGACGTTTGAAGAAGCATACTACACATAATTTGGACAACCATTCCGACCTTCAGGAAGATTTAGGGAAGCTACTCCGGGATACTATCAAAAGAACAACTTTAATCCCACTTATCAAGAAAGGAGGCAGACTTTGGATGACACTCTTAAGCAAATTATGGCCGATGCTGCTAAAAGACATGAAGAGAACACTGCTATGATCAAAGAAATCCGAGCCTCAACAGATACTATTACAAGAAATCAAGGAGCTTCGATCAAAGCATTGGAACAACAAATTGGACAAATGAGCAAGGTTCTTCAAGAAAGGGGATACGGAAGTTTACCGAGCTCAACTGAAACCAACCCAAGAGATCATGTCAAGGCCATAAGCACCACTGAGGAAGTCATGCCTAACATTCCTTTTCCTAGAAGATTGATGAATGGTAATGATGCTGCAAAGCCCAAATTTTTCTTTAATTCTTCAATCAGTTTAAGGAGGCTACTAAAAGAGAAGACAAAGATTGAAGAGGAGATCAAGGCTACAATGAAAGAAGAGAGCTCTGCAACCGACTTACATGCCTTGCCTCATAAAGAAAAGGACCCAGGAAGTTTTACTTTACCTTGTTCAATTAATGATATATCTTTCAATAATGTGTTAGCTGACTTAGGAGCTAGCGTTAGTGTAATGCCCCTTAAGACATTCACTACCCTAGGACTAGGAAAATTAGCACCAACTAAGTTGCTTATTGAATTGGCTGATAAAACGGTAAAATGACCTGAAGGGATTGCTGAAAATGTTCTAGTTAAGATTGAGAAGTTTGTTTTCCCTGTAGACTTTGTTATATTAGATATGCCCGAGGATGTTAAGATTCCTTTAATCCTTGGAAGACCTTTCTTGTCTACCGCCCATGCTAAGATTGATGTGTTTAAAAGAAAAATCTCATTAAGGGTAGGGAATAATAAACTAGTCTATAAGTGCCAAAATCCTGTTAAAAGCATAATTAGAGGCGTCTATGTGCTAGGATTAAGAGAACGTATGGACATCGATCTAGAAGCTAGTTTTATGGGAGAAACCTTGGTAAATAATGAATCACTTGAGACCTATAGTGGAGACTACATTGAATTAAATGATCTTAATCTACCATTAGGAATCAATGATCAATTTATGGAGGATTCTGAACCCGAAATTGAAGAAGGAGAAATTATGGATATACCTAGAGTCAATATGATCAACACTAAGAATTATGATGAATTTGAAGGATATCCTAGTTTCTGTGATTATGGTAGAAAGATCCATGTAGATTGTGCTTATAATTTACAATTTCCTTGTATGATAGGATTTAAACAGATTAGTGCCAACTTTTTCCTATTTTACCAATTAATGTAATGTCAAAAGATTTCTATAATTCTATTATGAAAAACAAAATTGAGTATAGAGGGAAAAACGTAGTTGGAATGTTCATGAATGTACCTATTTTTGTTGGGAATTTAACTATTGTTACAGATTTCACCGTGGTGGAAAACATGGATGCTTATCGTGATGTTGAGATGGGTGACGTGATCGTTGGGAAACTGATGAAGCGAAAAGTGTACCGCTTTTAGGGGGTCATTTAAGCCCTAAATCGTATTTATTTGATCAAATATTGCCCTAAATCGTTCCTTTTGTCATTTTAGGTACTTTGGAGAAGAAATCTGGAAAAGGAAGCATTTTGGACGTTTTTGGAGCATAAAAGTGAAGAAAACGACAAAGTATCAAAATTATGCTGGAAAGTACCTTTGACGGCGTCAGGGATTGGTCCAGACGGCGTCACGGCTTGGCAAAAGAGGTGGATATGAAAATTACTCATGATAAGCCAGAGAATTTTGCATGAAAAATCTGACGGCGTCACCCTTTGAAGTGATCAAGGCCATCACGGTTTAAATTAAAGAGGGACGGCGTCAAGCTCAATTCTGACGGCGTCACCCCTTGATAGGCCAGAGCGGATTTTGGAGCACTAAAGAGGGACGGCGTCCGGAAGGCCATCCGGGAACCCTAAAAGCGGCGAGGTGACGGCGTCAGGATCTACAACGTGACGCCGTCAGCCCTTAAACTCTATATATAGTTTTGCAATTTTTTGTCATTAGTGTGGAACTTATTGTGTGTAACTTTGGAGGAGAAACCCTAGGACGAATTTCTGCCATTTTTAAGGGTTTTCATACCCTTGGATCTCCCATGTTTAATTGAAGATAAGTGTTCATTTAATCATTCAATATGTCTATGTGTTGTTTGATTATATCTTGTTCTTGTCTTTTGATTAACATGCTAGGCTAGATTTATCTTGTGTTTGCTTAGATATAATGAAACCTAGCTATTGATTATTGGTTATTAGTGTGTTATTAATTGTATTGGATGATTGTTCATCTATGTTAGGCTTAAGAAAACTAGCTAACTTCCTATTCGGTAACTTGCTTGAACGTCTTAAGAAACATGAACCAATGCGTACTAAGGTTTTTATGGTTGTATTTAATGCATGAGCGAATTCTAGTGATCCCATGTTAGGAGCTTCCTAGCCGGCTCGACATAGGAGTGAAGTAGGAGCTCATAGAGTTGGGGAAGTACGTACGCCACCCCACGATTGGTATTAAGGAATACACCCGTCATCCACGCAATTAATACACACTAATCAACCGGTAAAAGATAGTTAGGGAGTAAGGAAATCTAAGTAAACACATTTCTCTCCATATAAGTTTCACCACTCTTTTCATTTTCAGTATTTTATTTTATTTGCATTTGTAGTTATTTGGGTTAGTTGACTAGCAACTAATTCCGCCCACTCCTTCAAACCCGAGATTTTACTTGCTTTCATAAAAATATAAAAACATAAAAAGAATCTTCTCTCACCCTTAGACCTATTAGAGTAGTTTTTCAATCCTAACGACACTATTCCCTGTGGAGAACGATCAATCCCCCGTACTTACCACTACACTATACTACATCGGTCAGGTACACTGCCTGGTGGGGTTGTAAGCCTCTTGAGATCCCTCGAGAGGTAAAACCTGTTGTAAGGTTGCAAAACCACGCATCAAGTTTTTGGCGCCGCTGCCGGGGAATAGTTATTGTTTAGGTTGAATTTTTATTTTATAGGTCTACTCACTAGATTCCTTTCTAGTGAGATTTTTATTTTATTTTTCTAGGTTTTCTTTAGTCTATCTTTTTTCTTCGTTTCTTTGTTCGTAACCATTACCATCCGACATCATGGAAGATGGTAATATCCTTGATCCCAACAACCAACCACCATAACCTCCTAGAGCCCGTACCTTAGGAGACTACTCCCGTCCTAGCCACCACGGCTATCGAAACACCATTGAGCTCACTCAAGGAGCCAATGTCACACCCTTGCGATCCGACACCATCCGGTTGGTGCAAAGCGGATGCGCATTCCATGGACTTCGTTCTGAAGATCCTAATCAACATCTCAAGGACTTTCTCAAAATCGTTGATTCTATAGACCTTGATGTTGCCACTCGAGAGACGACCCGACTACGTCTCTTTCAATTCTCTCTGCGGGACCAAGCTAGTCAATGGCTAGAGCGTCTACCCGCAGGATCCATCACCTCTTGGGATGATCTCACCACTCGTTTCCTTGCTCAGTTTTTCCCACCAGGAAGAACTACCAAGCTAAGGAATGATATCTTGATGTTCCAACAACGTCAAGGCGAAACCCTCTACGAGGCATGGACTCGATTCAAGGACTTACTCTAAAAAGTCCCTCACCATGGCATGGATCCTTGGCTACAAATCCAACGATTTTATGATGGCGTAAACCATCAAACTAGAAGAACCATAGATTACGCTGCCAATGGGAGGCTGAGCAGGCTCAGTGTCGATAAGTGCTGGGAAGTCATCGAGGACTTAGCACAGTACGAAGAAGAAGAATGGAATGACTCAACGTTCTCGGAAGAAGGGACTTTAAATTGCATAAGTGCAACCCAAGAACAGCTGTTCGAAAACATAAAAAGGCAGGTTGAGAAATTAATGAAAGCCGAGACACCTATGGCTAATGAGAATCCCGATGAGTGTGTGAACACAATGGGTAAACATACGTTTCATCAATTCTCACGACAAGACGAATTTGAAGGGATAATGCTAACTTTCGTGAACAACCAAGAGAGACGGATCCAGGAATTAGAAATTCACTTGAAAAACACCCAAGATATGTTCATGGAACTAGCAGAAAAATTCATCTCGAGAATAAAAGAGAAAATTAGGGAAGAAGCCTCACACAAAAAGATCGAGAAGATCTTTGAACTCCCGGTCCCTAATGAACCATACAACGAATGGGATGATGAAACCCCTCCCCCCAAGCCTTCACCTTTAAAACCCTCTTATCCATTTGGATCCCCTCGCGAGAAAGAGAATTCTCAAGATCATAGCATTTTCGTAGGATGCATGGTTGTCACGCTCCCTAACTTTCATGAAGCTAGGAAACGATCTTTTGGCTTTAAGCCAGGTGTGAGAAGAACTCAATTAAAGCACACCCTCATTTCGAAAACCTCCTGGAAAAGTTCCTCTCACTCCCTGAATACCTGCCGTGATGGAAATTGGAACCTGAATGAGAAGTCAACCGACCCTTTCTAACATTTTACTACATCCCGTGACAGTAACAGAACATTTGACCCAGGAGGAACTTGTTAACGAGACTAGCTATCAGGGTTATTAACCCTGACTAGCTGCTCCCTTAAAGTACAAGGGGCTCATTTGTAAACTGGCAAAATGTGGTAAAATACGCTGGTCTGACGGCGTCAGACTATGAACGTGACGCCGTCACCCCGTCTGCACAGCAATAATAACTTTACTTCCATCACTTTCATCACAAACCCCACAAACCATATCCACTCCAACCCCACCCACGAATTTTCAAGATCAAATTCACCGACTTTCGTTATCAATCTCCACGTGGTAAGTAATTCTTATTCATTCTTTTCGCTTTAATTACTCATAGGATTCTTAAAGTTCGAAAACCCCCAACTCATGAAACCCTAGGATTGATTCATGCCTAGAACTCATAATGCCTTTAATTAGTGTTATTTAGCAATGATTAAGGCATTTGGTGATTGGAAATCAAATGGGTTTATTCACTAATTGGGTGGCCACGAATTTGAACCATAACCTATGATCCAATCGCCCATTTTGCTGTAAAAAGGGGCGTTTGGTTTATAAGCTTGAAGTTTGGATATTGATTTTTCCCTCGTAATTTTGGATTTGAATTTGGTCGAACCTGACGGCGTCACCTAGCAAAGGGTGACGGCATCAGACTTGTCTGATGCTCAACCAATTCTTTGATTCAAAAAAATTAACCCTTTTTGTTCCTCCTTGCTTTGTTCCAGATAATGAGTAAGCGTCAAAGACCTAGCAGAGGGAGTTCTTCTAGATCTCAACATGAGAACTTTGGCGACACGGTCCTCAGTTGGGGTGTCTTTGATGACGATGCGGCCACGACTAAATACACCCAATTGCTACAACACAAGGTTGAAAATGGGGCCGTGGTAGATTGGAGCTTTTTGAGGAGGGAAGGTCTTGAGCAAACCTTTCTCCAAAGCTTTCAGATGGATGAATTTACCGGCCCTCAGTGGGAAAGCCTGTTTAGAATTCAAGAGCCGGTCTATGACGAATTGGTACGTGAATTCTTTGCCACTTTTCACTTTGACATGGCTGAGGCAAGGACCGATGTGGGCAGAACCACAATCTACTTCAGGCTGGGGGGTGAGCTTAGGACGTGCTCAGTTACTAAGTTTGGATGGAGACTTGGGTTGTATAGTCAGCATGAAACCACTCAAGCAGGGTTCATGCCTAGGTTGTTGCATGGAGAGTCGATGAGGAATGATTTTAGATGTTCCATGTTCTGGCCTACTATTGGGGATGGGGTGTACACCTCGACTACTGTGGCATCTCAAATCAGGGAACCTAGGGTTAGGTTGACCCATAGATGTCTCACCTACGGCTTGACAGGGCGCCACAGCTCTCACCACCGTGTCACTGCTTCAGACCTCTTCTACTTGTACACCATTTACTCAAATGAGGTTTACTGCAACATCCCATTTTGGGTTGCTAGCTTTCTGCATGGTGGAGTTGGGGAAAGGGAAGGAGACAGGATTTATGGTGGGATGTTTATCACCCGGCTGGCCCGATCTTATGGAGTCCTCAGGCCTAAGGTCATGAGGTATTTGAGTGGTGGTGATGCATGCAGGACAGTGAAGGTTAGGTCCCTGAAGTAGATGGATGTGGTTATGGAGATGCATGATGGGACCTTTATGTGGTATCATCCAGACGGAGCTGAGGATGATGATGGTGGGGATGATGAGGAGGAGGAGCATCAACAGCAGCAGCATGGGGGTTATGAGGCTGGTACGGCAGATTACTACCGGCACATGAGCAGGGGGGATTGGCAGGCTCACCAGGGGGCCTGGATGGGCCAGGTTGATACTTGGAGAACCCGGGTGGATGAGAGGTTCGACTGGATGTATGATCACACTGTTCGTCAGATGCAGCATTTATCTACACATGATCAGTTGGACCCACACCTGCAGATTGACCCTTTCCCGGGACGTGAGCAGGACTACCCACCATATGGGTACTACGGGAATCTCCCTCCTGACTACGACTATCGCCAAGGCCCCCCACCCTAGTGATTATTTGATGTGATATTTTGATGTTTGAACAATTTAATCTATGGTTGTATTTTTTGGAACAATTTGGTCTGTAATAGTTTAGGATAAGGCATCTTTTGGCCTTTAAACATTTGTGGCATTGATTTTCTTTATTGCACCCAAGCTTTATTTGCTTTGTGTGTTTATTTATTTGTTTGTTTGATTCTATTTGCTTCCATATGTGTGTTTAATTTTTATTATTATTGATTCTTGTTCAAAACTAATTTGTGAAAATGCTTTATCTTGTTTTTAACTTCGTCTTAACTACATATAACGGTATTTTGCAAAAGTTAAGTGTAAGGGAAATCTAAATCGGTTTATTAGAACAAATGAACATGAATCGTAATAATATTAAATTAACATACATATTTGTATTTTTTTGAGTCAAATGCTTGTATAGAGTCATAATGATGTTTTGCAGGAATTCCAGGAAGTAAGGTATAGGTTTTTCCAAAATTTTTCCTGAAACTTAACATGAGAATTCTGTCAGATCATTTCTGACGGCGTCAGGATTTACAACCTGACGGCGTCAGGTGTAATTTTCTGAAATTTTTGAAAGTGTTGTTTTCATAAAAAGTTTTTATTAAATCTATAACTTATAATCTCCAGGAATCTGCAAAATTATCATTCCACAAGCATTATATCCTTTTATATAGAGTTTATCCCGCCGATTTTATGCAGGTTTTCATGTTTATTTTCTCAGGTTTAACAGGTTATTTTGGACAAGGAAATGTATGTGGAATCAAGCTTATGGCGATGCTTTAGTCTTGGAGCTTCTACATTCTCTTGGAAGAATATCTAACCATGTTACCACATTATCCACCGAGCGAATCAGGGGAGTATTTGATTTCATTCTTTTACCTTATTACTTTTACATCTTTGTACTTGAACATTGGGGACAATGTTCATCTTAAGTGTAAGGGGGGGGGGGGTAAAGTACGATTAGAGAATGCTTTTACGCTTGATTTTTGTTTGTTTAATAGTAGATGTGTAATAAAACTGAGAGAAATACCTGTTAGGGCAATTTTAGTGCCAAATTTAAAATTTTTTACAACATTTAGGAGTGAAACTTTGATCTTAATGAGCGTCTCACGGATAGGAGTTATATGACTAGCACAAAACCGTACCACTAAAAAATTTTCCACCCCCAAATATGTGAGGTTCGCCCCTAGAATTGGTAGGAAAAGCATTTATGCTATGATGTGAGTACCGGTAGCACTTAGATTCTAGAACTTGCGTTAGGACCATTCCGAGGCCACAAGTGAGACTACATTCGTGTAGTTAGATTTACTACATGATAAGAGGCATTAGGATTAACCCATTGTTTTACACCTGTGTTTTTGTTATAATTACTTTGGCTACATTGGTCAAGTAATTCTCCCACACCCTTTGCGCTGTACTCATTTTTAGTACACGATACCCCTAGTACACCCCTCAGAGCCTATCTTTTCGTTTCGACCTTTAAGCATTTTACTTAAAGGAAGAATTTGTTACACCCCACTTAAATGTACACCCAAATCGCCTTAGCCTACCTTGTATGCACTCATTTTTAGTGCATTATTGTGACAACATTTGTTTAAACCCAAGTTAATTATCTAGTTGATTACATGGTTGCTAAGTCGAGTCATATCCTTGTACATATTGTTTTGGGACAATTGGGACTCATGGGTAAAGTACTAGTGTAATGGAGTAATGGGGAAGAACATCATTTATTACCCCCATATGTGCTAAATATTTTAAAAGTACTCCAAGTTTTTCAATTATCTTAATTCGAGTCATTAGAATAGTTAATTGTAAAGTTATGTAAAAGTTCAAGTGTAAGGGGGATGCAACGCCCCTATGATGTATTATTTTGGATGGTAGGGCAAAAGTGTATGAATGAAAAAAAAAAAGAAAAAAAAAAAGAAAAAAAAAATCGAAAAAATCAAGAAAAATACAGAAAAAATGAGAAAAAGAAAAGTAGAAAAAACATACGGACTACCATCCCGTTTTATTTTATGTTTATTTTATGTTTTTTTTTATTTTGTTTTTAGCTTAAAATTGAGTCGAGTCTTGGCTTAGCAACATTGTATAGTACATGTAATTAATCAAGATCTTTAACTCGCCACCAGTAAAATATCCCTTATCCAACAAAACCGTGTTTATCATATCCCTACACCTCACGTTATAACCCATTTAAAAGCCCTCTTTGATAGTTTATCTTAGGTGCTTACGCCTAGTGGAGGAGGTTTTCGATCCTTTCCCAAGCCTATGGTAATCTATTTGCTATGACAGGTAGTGAGAGATATTATCCGTTTTCATGTATGAGATTTATTTTGATGACACCTGAGAGATGTGAGTATCTAAACACTACTTGTGAGGTGCTAGTGTGTAATCTCCGTGCTTATTATGATTAAAGTGGAACGATTATTTGTTGTAATTACTTTTATATTAGCATTAAATGACCCCTAACTTGTATTTTGATTAGAATAAAAGCACATTTGCTTGAGGACAAGCAAATCTCAAGTGTAAGGGTATTTGATGAAGCGAAAAGTGTACCGCTTTTAGGGGGTCATTTAAGCCCTAAATCGTATTTATTTGATCAAATATTGCCCTAAATCGTTCCTTTTGTCATTTTAGGTACTTTGGAGAAGAAATCTGGAAAAGGAAGCATTTTGGACGTTTTTGGAGCATAAAAGTGAAGAAAACGACAAAGTATCAAAATTATGCTGGAAAGTACCTTTGACGGCGTCAGGGATTGGTCCAGACGGCGTCACGGCTTGGCAAAAGAGGTGGATATGAAAATTACTCATGATAAGCCAGAGAATTTTGCATGAAAAATCTGACGGCGTCACCCTTTGAAGTGATCAAGGCCATCACAGTTTAAATTAAAGAGGGACGGCGTCAAGCTCAATTCTGACGGCGTCACCCCTTGATAGGCCAGAGCGGATTTTGGAGCACTAAAGAGGGACGGCGTCCGGAAGGCCATCCGGGAACCCTAAAAGCGGCGAGGTGACGGCGTCAGGATCTACAACGTGACGCCGTCAGCCCTTAAACTCTATATATAGTTTTGCAATTTTTTGTCATTAGTGTGGAACTTATTGTGTGTAACTTTGGAGGAGAAACCCTAGGACGAATTTCTGCCATTTTTAAGGGTTTTCATACCCTTGGATCTCCCATGTTTAATTGAAGATAAGTGTTCATTTAATCATTCAATATGTCTATGTGTTGTTTGATTATATCTTGTTCTTGTCTTTTGATTAACATGCTAGGCTAGATTTATCTTGTGTTTGCTTAGATATAATGAAACCTAGCTATTGATTATTGGTTATTAGTGTGTTATTAATTGTATTGGATGATTGTTCATCTATGTTAGGCTTAAGAAAACTGGCTAACTTCCTATTCGGTAACTTGCTTGAACGTCTTAAGAAACATGAACCAATGCGTACTAAGGTTTTTATGGTTGTATTTAATGCATGAGCGAATTCTAGTGATCCCATGTTAGGAGCTTCCTAGCCGGCTCGACATAGGAGTGAAGTAGGAGCTCATAGAGTTGGGGAAGTACGTACGCCACCCCACGATTGGTATTAAGGAATACACCCGTCATCCACGCAATTAATACACACTAATCAACCGGTAAAAGATAGTTAGGGAGTAAGGAAATCTAAGTAAACACATTTCTCTCCATATAAGTTTCACCACTCTTTTCATTTTCAGTATTTTATTTTATTTGCATTTGTAGTTATTTGGGTTAGTTGACTAGCAACTAATTCCGCCCACTCCTTCAAACCCGAGATTTTACTTGCTTTCATAAAAATATAAAAACATAAAAAGAATCTTCTCTCACCCTTAGACCTATTAGAGTAGTTTTTCAATCCTAACGACACTATTCCCTGTGGAGAACGATCAATCCCCCGTACTTACCACTACACTATACTACATCGGTCAGGTACACTGCCTGGTGGGGTTGTAAGCCTCTTGAGATCTCTCGAGAGGTAAAACCTGTTGTAAGGTTGCAAAACCACGCATCAGAAACCATTCTGTAAGGAGGTCGAAATTAACGCTAAAAGATTTGAAGGAAAGATCACCTTTCAAAGTGGAAGCAACGTTATCACTTACATGATGCCTCGTGCTCACCCAAGGTTTAAACATGCCCCTAATAAATTTTGTTACAAATTTACACCATTTCTTTTTGTAGATGAAAATGACGCTGAGAAAGGGATCGAGTATCCGTACCAAAAGATGAAAGGATTCTACAAAGGTGTACTTGAATTGGGGCCGGAATATGTTCGTGACGAAGTAATTCACAACTACATCATGCACGGACATGTGGGGATCAATAGATCTAAATAAGGAGCTGAACGTGAGTCTAACTTGAAGACTCTGGAATAAAGACAAGTGCTAACCGGGAGACAACCCGGAGAATTTTTACTATTCTGTTCTGTGTCGAGTCAGTCAGGCCCGCAGAAGATACGGCGCATCTCTATCCTAAGATGCGACGCATCCCCTGCACTGGTCATATCTTACTTTATTTTCTGCATTTTTTATTTTTAACTTTTAAAACTTTCTGTCAGTTTATTTTAATGCGGCGCATCCCTGGTTAAGGATGCGACGCATCTTCTATTCTGATTCGTATTTATTCCAGGCTCGATACGGCGTATCTTCTTCCATAAGATACGGCGTATCGACTGACCTGATGATTTTCAATTTAATTTTACAGTTTTATTTTTACTAACTACTAATTTATTATGCAAGTTTGAACCTTCTTAACTCAGGTGTGTTAAAGTCTGAATGGTATTATAGATTCCTGCATTTCCTGTGGATACATCATCTATGAAGCTTAAACGTTCTCATCCACAAGAAATATGATTTTTGCTTTTATACAAATAATGGAGGATCATACCGAGCAAATCTCAGGGGAGTTTTTCTGTTCTAATTCTTTTATTTTCCAGTTTTTAATCTTTGATACAAACAACGAGGACATTGTTTAACTTAAGTGGGGGGATTGGAGAATTAGAACACTTACTTGTCCTAAACTTTTTCAAAATATGCTTAAAATGCGCTTAATATATCAAAATTTAAATTTTTAGCATGTTTTTGTTTAAAGTCTAAATTACATAGCTGCACACATAACATTATTTTCAAAAATTGTGAACTTTTCAAAATTCACAAATCTATGAGTGTGCCGGTGACTTGTAAACTTTAGAACTTGGCTTGTATACTATTCGAGACCACCATAATAAGTATTATTTACATAATTGGAATGACTTGTCTAAATTGGTAAATTTCTAGGATTACACCCAAATAGCCTTTATATGTTATGTGATATTAGCTAACTACACTGGTTAGTTAACCCCCGTATAAACCTTTTGTTACTCTCACTTTTAGAGTAAGATACCCCTAGAAAAACACTCAGAGCCATTCCTTTCGTTTCTTACACCTTTGTTATAATGTTTCGTTACACCCTTACACTTTAGCCTACCCTGTAGATTAAAATCCGTGGTTGGTTAATTGCTTTAGGCAAAGTGTGTTTCCTTACATTACCTGTGTTCGCGTGCGTAATTCATTATCTATGGTTAGGTCGGGAAATTGCACAATGCAATTGGAGTGAAAGTAGATATTGTATATTTTGAGTCTTGTTTTTCGTGTGTTTACTACTTTCACTATTACCGTTATTTCTGAAGTCATGAAAAGTATGGAAAAATTATCCAGAGTTATCGTTATAGTGATGTGGTGAAATTTTACACATCTATGTTTATGTTTCAAAAAAAAAAAAAAAAAAAAAAAAAAAAAAAATTCAAAAAAATCAAAAAAATTAGAAAAGAAAAAGAAAGAAAAAGTTGGATGTTTGTTTTAACCAACTTATGTAAAGTTTTGTATTAAGTGGTCGATATCACCACTATTTGTTGTATATTATATTTATGGATTGAATGGGAGTTGGCCGTTATGGGAACGCCAACTAAGGTTATTCTTTGATTGAGACCTTGTTGAGTATAATTCGTGTCTACCTAAAGCGTGTGTTTCAAGTGTTAAAGCGTGAGTTATTCAATGATATGAGTCTTATTCATGGGATGGTTGGGATAGTGATTAACCACACTTAGGATTTTAATTTATCTGTTTTGTTTATTTTTCATTTTACACCAATTTGTATCCCAAATATTATCCATACCCTATATCATTCCTTATCCAAACCTTTGATTTATTGAGATTAGGGATTTGAGCAATCTTAAGTATCGTAGTCGTGGATTCGGCTATGTATTTATGATTTTGTCGCCCTTTTTGATATAATATTATTGGTAAAGATTACTTGGTCCTATCTTTAGCCTATTCGAGTTAAGGATTTGAGCAATTGCAAGTATCGTGTTCGTGGATTCGATCATGTATTTGTGATTTTGTCGCCTTTTCTGGAATTTGAGATCGGTAGAGATTAAGAAGAATGATTAACCCTTAACCAACAAACCCTTTTTACCGCTTTAGACTTGTTATTCCTTGGCTTTAGTGGAGGAGATGCGTATACTTGCCAAGCTTATGATAGAATATTCGTCACGACTGGACAGTTAAACGATTAGATTTGCTTTTATCAAAATATTTTATTTTTTTCTAATTCGTTAAGTGTTTGGTTGTGCTATTATGACAAAACGAATACATGCTTAAATATAAAAATAAATCCTAATATCTTTTAGGATACATTTTCATATGATTTATTCTAAGGTTTACTTGGGGACAAGTAAAGTTCAAGTGGGGGGATATTTGATGAACTCAAATAAGTACATTTTATTACCATCATTTATCCTATTTATTTAACTTGTTTTATTATATTATCTGTGAGAATCGATACGTTAATGTTTACTTTTGTAATTCTCAGGTAAAAACAAGTATTATGTGAAACTTGATGATTTTGGACTAATTATGGAGCAAAACAAGCAAGAAGTTAAGAGTCTACTGAAATGTACAAGATCAAGATAATTCTGCTCCAGATACGCCGCATCATGCTTCGTACATACGGCGCATCACTATCAAGATTTCACAAGTTATAATCCAAGACGGCAAAGGACATGCGTCGCATAGAGAAATGGAGTTACGCCGCATCTTCTGGCGGTGTACGAATATTCCTGAATATATTAATCTTGGACCCCACGCGAAGTTAAGTCAATGCGCCGCATCTACTTATTCAATGCGCCGCATCTAACCCTCAGACAGAAACTATAAATACCCCAAAGTCAGACGAATTTTGTGTGCAAAATATACCTAGTACGAGAGAAAGAGAGCCGAATTCAGACGAAGTAGCAGCACAAGACACACCCTAAACGAAGATACGAGAGCTGTAAGAAGGTCCTGCATGTATTCAATTCATTAAGTAGTTTTGTTTTATTGTATTAGTACACTTTAATTCATCAGGATTGATGGGCTGATTCCATGTGACTACGGAAAACCATGGGCACCCCTTAAAATTGCTTTCCCATTAATTAAAGTTTATATGTTGATGTCTTTGGTGACTTTTATTAGTGCATTGATAACCTCTGTGTCTAGCTGAGCATTGCTTGGGTCGCCATGCCCCTTCCTCGCCTCTTTAAGAGACGCTAAATAAATAGGATAGACATAAGTAATCATTAAGGGTTTACTCGCCGATAAGATTAGAGCCAACGAGAAAGGGTTAATTACATACACTTCATATAAAACTAGCAATAAAACAAGTGACAAGCTACTTAATTATCAGGACAGGTCTTCTTATTTGTCTCAAGTATCTATCTGTGTACGTGTGTGCTAATCGCTGATTCGTGCCTATTAGTTTAGTTTATATTTAATCATAACCAAACCGTGCCAGTCTCTCAGGCTGAACCCCCTTGCGTTAGATTAGGTTGTACAGCTAACTTAAGATATTAAAATACTGATTAGAATAACCAGATAATACGTTCCACTCTTAGTGATCGACACTCTACTTACCATTATATTCATACTGACCGGTTACACTGCTCGTTAAAGTGTGTGTTATATTGATAAGTCGGCTAAATATAAATTTAAAACTTGAATACTGCTAAAACCACAACGACACACCGTGGATATAAAAATCAGAGCAATATGCACAAGCATCAGAGCATATAGAAGAATTGGATAAGAGGCTGGACACTCTAAATGAGGAGTTTGATACGGAACTTTTTCCTTGGTACTTAATGGCCTATGAAGGCAAACGCTGGGTCATCGGCCACGATTTTCGCTATGCTTTTCTAAAATTTAAGGAGTCGTTGGAGCTGAAGACTAAGCTGGGTGGTTGTATTTCCGTGGCTTTAGCGGGGGAGGGGGTGCGTCAAGGGTTGTAGGCCGGGATTGTCCAAGGGTCAAAGGGAGTGAAATTTCAGGATGTGGAGGCTTAGGATTCCGCTCAAAAACATTTTCAGGACGCAGTGGTGAGGTTAGCAAATGTGTCTTTCCCGCTGCTAGAATCCCTTGAAGCTTGTAAGGATGCTCCGTTGGAGCTTTTGATGTCGCAACTGGTGTTGGAGGAAGATCGCGCTCCGGGGGCTAAAGAGTTTTCATTCAAACCTCCTGTCGCGGAAGAGCGTATCCTTCCGGAGTCCGTGCTGAAATCCATTGCTCACCCTAAGGCCATTGCAACATACAAAGAGATAAAGAACAGGAAATACCAGACGGAGTTTGATTATAGTGATAAACCCCTTGCTGTCTCCGTTCCTGCTTCTACCTCCTCCGGGCCTTCTTCCAGTGTTAACCCTGCGGCTGCTGAGCCTCTGACCATTGTCACTCCCTCAGGGCCGGTGACTGCTCCGACCGGGGATGATAATGCCCAGGATGATGACATGTTTGATACTGCAGTCCTCAGTCAGATCGACCCTAAGGAATATGGAGGTTAGTTGCTTTGGTTTCTTCGGCTGTTCCTCGGGTGATATTTTGACTATATCTACCCTGCCGCATTTCTGTGAAGCTTTTATTTTTAACCTTGATGATGTAATCCGGATGTATGCATCAGTGTATATTGTAATTGATCATGAATACAACTTAACCATTTTTTGATGTGTTTAACACTTGGTTGTTTATATCATGTATTTTTTCTTTTCTGTCGGTGCTTATATGGCCGGACTTAGTTTACTATCTCTGTGTATCCGTACTTTAGATTTTCGGGGATAGCTTGGTTTGGTCAATGGGCTTGCAATACCACTTATATGCCTTAGATAATTCTGAGGTACATTGTCCTAATGCCGGGCTTGCAACACCTCTTACGCATTTTTGTGATTGCGGAATTGATTTCTGGGTCATGCATGCATATGACAGAAGTAATAAAAGAAAAAATAACAAAGTAAATTTTAGAAAATTTACGGAGCTGATCGGACTCCGCATATCATTAATCAAAAACAGCGTACATAGAAATGACTAGATATGCTAGGATGAGTTCCCGCTGCCGGTTTGAACCGCGGTCAGCCACAAAAAGTGGGAACACTTACATTTAATTACAAGTAACATTTCTTGAGATTCTGGATATTCCATGTCCGGGGGAGGTCTTGGCCCTCCTGGTTCCTGAGCTTTAATGCTTCTTTGCCCAATGCTTCCACAACCTCGTATGGGCCTTCCTATTTGGGGCCAAGCTTTCCAGTGTCCTCAACCAGGCTAGTGTCGTTGTTGCGGTAGATGAAATCTTCTGGCCTGAAGCTTTTGCCACAGACCTTAGCGTTATAGTATTTTTCCTTCCTGGCTTTACTTCTCACTTCTTTAATGGCCGCGACTTCTCTTCTTTTTTCCATAAGATCCAAGTTCAGCTGTAGAGCCTCTTCGTTTGCTATTGGGTCAAACAGAGCGCACCTCAGAGATGGTATTCCTATTTCTACGGGAATTACGGCCTCCGTCCCGTAGGTTAGGGAGAATGGCGTGTCCCCATTACTAGACTTGATCATAGTCCGGTGCGCCCAGAGCATATGCGGTAGCTCTTCCAGCCAGTCTCGGCTCCCTTGGTCGATTCTCACTTTAATTCCTTCTCCCAAGCTCCTGTTTGCCCTTTTGACCAATCTGTTTGCCTGCGGATGTTTTACGAATGCAAACCGCTGCTTGATGTTGAGCTTTTCGCACCAGTCTTTGAAAGGATTGTCTCTGAATTGCTTGGCATTATCCGCCACAATCTCTCTTGGAAGGCCGAACCTGCACACGATATAATCCCATACAAACTTCTTGACTTGGTTGCCGGTAATGGTTGCGAGGGCCTTAGCTTTAATCCACTTTGTGAAGTAATCTATCCCCACTATTAAATACTTGATCCTCTCCGGAGCTTCTGGGAATGGGCCATAGATGTCTAGGCCCCATTTATAAAATGGCTAGGGAGAGGTGATAGGAGTCAACTTGTGCTGAGGATTTCTGGGGACCGGCCGATGGACTTGGCAGTCATGGCACTTCTGGATCACTTCTCTTGCGTCCCTATGCATGGTGGGCCAATAATATCCAGATCTTATCGCTTTTGCAACAATAGCCCGTGGTCCGGAGTGCATGTTGCACGAACCTTCGTGGATCTCCTTGATCACATAGTTTTCCTGTATTGGCCCCACACATCGCAACCATGGCTCCAGGAATAACTTACGGAATAGGACTCCGTTGATGATGGAGTATTGCCTTGCCTTGATCCTTAGTTTCCTAGCCTTTCTCTAATCCGCTGGTAGCACTCCATCTTTCAAGTACTCAAGGAGTGGGGTCATCTAAGTGTCCCCTTCTTCTTCCACCACAGCCATGACCTCTTTCTCCTCAATCGATTTATCTTTCAGGACTTCAACCAAAACTTTTTTTCTCAAGTGGGCAAAGTTGGTGGAGGCTATTTTACTCAGTGCGCCCGCCTGCTTGTTCTGACTTTGCGGAATCTTCCTTATTGAGAATGTGCGGAAGTTTTGTATCAGGACCTCGGCTTTTGCTAGGTACCGTGTCATACTCTCCTCCTTTGCTTCATATACCTCATTGATCTGATTCGCGACCAGCCGAGAATCTACATTTGCGGACAGGTCCTTCACCCCCATCTGTTCCGCTATCCTTAAACCCGCTAGCAGTGCTTCGTATTCTGCCTCATTGTTGGATGTATCAAATTCGAATCTCGAAGCATAAGTGAATTCCATACCTTCGGGGTTAGTAAGGATTAGGCCTGCTCCGGATCCTTCTTGACAAGAGGATCCATCGGTGTACAAGTTCCATGGCTTGGCGTATGGCAGCTCTTCCGCGGTTATTTCTGTTGCCGGAGCCTCCTCCTCTGGAATCTCTGCAATGAAATTAGCCAATACTTGTCCTCTTATGGCTGTCTGTGGCCTGAAACTGATGTCATGTTCTCCTAGTTCAATAGCCCACTTTGTCATCCTGCCTGTATTTTCTGTCTTTGCAAGCATTTGCTTGATTGGTTGGTCTGTGATGACCACTAGTGGGTGTGCCTGAAAGTACCTCCTGAGTCTTCTGGCCGCATGAACCAGTGATAACACCAACTTTTCCATTGGGCTATAGTTTACCTCCGGACTTTGTAATGAGTGGCTGATGAAGTAGATAGGCTCCTGGCGTTGTCCTCTTTCTGCCAACTGATGAAGCGAAAAGTGTACCGCTTTTAAGGGGTCATTTAAGCCCTAAATCGTATTTATTTGATCAAATATTGCCCTAAATCGTTCCTTTTGTCATTTTAGGTACTTTTGAGAAGAAATCTGGAAAAGGAAGCATTTTGGACGTTTTTGGAGCATTAAAGTGAAGAAAACGACAAAGTCTCAAAATCGGCTAAAAGTTACCTTTGACGGCGTCAGGATTTACCCTGGACGGCGTCATGGCTTGGCAAGAAAAAGGTGGATGTGAAAATTACTCATGATAAGCCAGAGAAATTTGCATGGAATTCTGACGGCGTCACCCTTTAATCTGATCAAGGGCATCACGGCTTAATTCAAAGAGGGACGGCGTCACGTTCAAGGTCTGACGGCGTCAAGCCTTGATAAGCCAGAACGGATTTTTGGAGAGCTAAAGAGGGACGGCGTCAAGAAGGCCATCCGGGAACCCTAAAAGCGGCGAGGTGACGGCGTCACACTCCATAACGTGACGCCGTCAGATGTAAAAATCTATATATAGTTTTGCAATTCTTGTTCATTAGTGTGGAACTTAGTGTGGAATTTTTGGGAGAAAACCCTAAGACGAATTTAGCTTCTTTTTCAAGGCTTTTTGCCTTGAGATCTTCCATGTTACATTGAAGATAAGTTATCAATTAATCATTCAATATGTCTATGTGTTGTTTGATTCTATCTTGTTCTTGTCTTTTGTTTAATATGTTAGGCTAGATTTATCTTGTGTTTGCTTAGATCTAATGAAACCTAGCTATTGATTATTGGTTATTGGTGTGTTATTAGTTGTATTGGATGATTGTTTATCTATGTTAGGCTTAAGAAAATGGCTAACTTCCTATTCGGTAACTTGCTTGAACGTCTTAAGAAACATGAACCAAATGCGTACTAGAGGTTTTTATGGTTGTATTTAATGCATGAGCGAATTCTAGTGATCCCATGTTAGGAGCTTCCTAGTCGGCTCGACATAGGAGTGAAGTAGGAGTTCATAGAGTTGGGGAAGTACGTACGCCACCCCACGATTGGTATTAAGGAATACACCCGTCATCCACGCAACTAATACACACTAATCAACCGGTAAAAGATAGTTAGGGAGTAAGGAAATCTAAGTAAACACATTTCTCTACACATAAGTTTTCACAACATTTTATTTTCAGTTATTTTATTTTATTTGTATTCGTAGTAATTTGGGTTAGTTGACTAGCAACTAATTCCGCCCACTCCTTCAAACCTGAGATTTTACTTGCTTTCATAAAAACATAAAAAATACAAAAAGAATCTTCCTCAACCCTTAGACCTAATTAGAGTAGTTTTTCATACCTAACGAACACTATTCCCTGTGGAGAACGATCAATCCCCCGTACTTACCACTACACTATACTACATCGGTCAGGTACACTGCCTGGTGGGGTTGTAAGCCTCTTGAGATCCCTTGAGAGGTAAAACCTGCTGTAAGGTTGCAAAACCACGCATCAAGTTTTTGGCGCCGCTGCCGGGGAATAGTTATTGTTTAGGTTGAATTGTTATTTCTATTAAGTCTACTCACTAAATTCCTTTCTAGTGAGATTTTTATTTTATTTTTCTAGGTTTTTCTTTAGTCTATCTTTTTTCTTCGTGTCTTTGTTCGTAACCATTACCATCCGACATCATGGAAGGTGGTAATATCCTTGATCCCAACAACCCACCACAACAACCACCTCCTAGAGCCCGTACTTTAGGAGAGTACTCCCGTCCTAGCCACCATGGCTATCGAAACACCATTGAGCTCACTCAAGGAGCCAATGTCACACCCTTGCGATCCGACACCATCCGGTTGGTGCAAAGCGGATGCGCATTCCATGGACTTCGTTCTGAAGATCCTAATCAACACCTCAAGGACTTTCTTAAAATCGTTGATTCTATAGACCTTGATGTTGCGACTCGAGAGATGACCCGATTGCGTCTCTTTCAATTCTCTCTGCGGGACCAAGCTAGTCAGTGGCTAGAACGTCTACCCGCAGGATCCATCACCTCTTGGGATGATCTCACCACTCGTTTTCTTGCTCAGTTTTTCCCACCGGGAAGAACTACCAAGCTAAGGAATGATATCTTGATGTTCCAACAACGTCAAGGCGAAACCCTCTACGAGGCATGGACTCGATTCAAGGACTTACTCCAAAAAGTCCCTCACCATGGCATGGATCCTTGGCTATAAATCCAAATCTTCTATGATGGTGTCAATCATCAAACTAGAAGAGCCATAGATTACGCCGCCAATGGGAGATTGAGCAGGCTCAGTGTCGATAAGTGCTGGGAAGTCATTGAGGACTTAGCACAGTACAAAGAAGAAGAATGGAATGACTCAACATTCTCGGAAGAAGGGATTTTAAATTGCGTGAGTGCAACCCAAGAACAGCTGTTCGAAAACATAAAAAGGCAGGTTGAGAGCTTAATGAAAGCTGAGACACCTACGGCTGATGAAAATCCCGATGAGTGCGTGAACACAATTGGTAAACATACGTTTCATCAATTCTCACGACAAGATGAGTTTGAAGGGATAATGCTAACTTTCGTGAACAACCAAGAAAGGCGGATCCAGGAATTAGAGACTCACTTGAAAAACACCCAAGATATGTTCATGGAACTAGCAGAAAAGTTTATTGTGAGAATAAAGGAGAAAATTAGGGAAGAAGCCTCACACAAAAAGATCGAGAAGATCTTTGAACTCCCGGTCCCTAATGAACCATACCACGAATGGGATGACGAAACCCCCCTCCCCGAGCCTTCACTTTCAAAACCCTCTTATCTATTTGGATCCTCTCGCGAGAAAAATTCTCAAGATCGTAGCATTTTCGTGGGGAGCATGGTTGTCACGCTCCCTAACTTTCATGAAGCTAGGAAACGATCTTTTGGCTTTAAGCCAGGTGTGAGAAGAACTCAATTAAAGCACACCATCATTTCGAAAACCCCCTGGGAAAGTTCCTCTCACTCCCTAAATACCTGCCTTGATGGAAATTGGAACCTGAATAAGACGTCAACCGGCCCTTTTCAACATTTTACTACACCCCGTGACAGTAACAAAACATTTGACCCAGGAGGAACTTGTTAACGAGACTAGCTATCAGGATTATTGACCCCGACTAGCTGCTCTCTTAAAGTACGAGGGGCTCATTTGTAAACTGGCACAAAGTAGTAAAATACGCTAATCTGACGGCGTCAGAATTTGAACGTGACGCCGTCACCCCGTCTGCACAGCAATAATAACTTTAATTCCATCACTTTCATCACAAACCCCACAAACCATATCCACTCCAACCCCACCTTCGAATTTCCAGGATCAAATTCACCGACTTTCGTCACCAATCTCCACGTGGTAAGTAATTTTTATTCATTCTTTTCGTTTCAATTACTCATAGGATTTGTCAATTTCGAAAGCCATCTACTCATGATACCCTAGGGTTGATTCATGCTTAGAATTCATAATGTCCTTTAATTAGTGTTATTTTAGCAATGATTAAAAGCATGTGATTATTGGCAATCAAATGGGTCAATTCACTAATCGGGTGGCCACGAATTTGAACCATAACCTATGATCCAATCACCCATTTTTCTGTAAAAAGTGGTGTGCGGTTATTGAGCCTGAAGTTTGAATATTGATTTTTCCCTCGTAATTATGGATTTGAACTTGGTCGAATCTGACGGCGTCACCTAGAAAAGGGTGACGGCGTCAGACCTGTCTGATGCTCCACCAAATCTTTAATTCACATATTAACACTTTTGTTCCTCCCTGCTTTGTTCCAGATAATGAGTAAGCGTCAAAGACCTAGCCGAGGAAGTTCTTCCCGATCTCAACAAGAGAACTTTGGGGATACGGTCCTCAGTTGGGGTGTCTTTGACAACGATGCTGCTACAAGCAAATACGAACAATTGCTACAACACAAGGTCGAAAATGGGGCTGTGGTTGATTGGAGCTTTCTAAGGAGAGAAGGTCTTGAGCAAACCTTTCTCCAAAGTTTTCAGACGGATGGGTTTACCGGCCCTCAGTGGGAAAGACTGTTTAGAATTCAAGAGCCGGTATATGAGGAATTGGTACGTGAATTCTTTGCCACTTTTCACTTTGACTTGGCTGAGGCAAGGACCGATGTGGGCAGTACCACGATCTATTTTAGGCTGGGGGGTGAGCTAAGGACGTGTTCGGTTACTGAGTTTGGGTGGAGACTTGGGCTGTACGATCAGCATGATACCATTCAAGCAGGGTTCATGCATAGGTTGTTGCGTGGGGAGTCGATGAAGAATGATTTTAGATGCTCCATGTTCTGGCAAACTATTGGGGATGGGGTGTACACCTCGACTACTGTGGCATCCCAAATCAGGGAGCCTAGGGTTCGGTTGACTCATCGATGCCTCACCTACAGCTTGACAGGGCGTCACAGCTCTCACCACCGTGTCACTGCTTCTGATCTCTTCTACCTGTACACCATTTACTCTAATGATGTTTACTGCAACATCCCGTTTTGGGTTGCTAGCTTTCTGCATGGTGGAGTTGGGGAGAGGGAAGGAGACAGGATTTATGGTGGGATGTTTATCACCCGGCTGGGCCAATCTTATGGAGTCCTCAGGCCCGAGGTCATGAGGTATTTGAGTGGTGATGCATGCAGGACGGTGAAGGAGAGGTCCCTGAAGCAGATGGAGGTGATTATGGAGATGCATGATGGGTCCTTTATGTGGTATCATCCAGCCGGAGCTGAGGATGATGATGATGAGGATGATGATGAGGAGGAGGAGCCCCCACAGCAGCAGCATGAGGGTTATGAGGCCGGTACAGCTGATTACTACCGGCACATGAGCAGGGGGGATTGGCAGGCTCACCAGGGGACCTGGATGGGCCAGGTTGATACTTGGAGGACCAGGGTGGACGAGAGGTTCGACTGGATGTATGATCACACGGTTCGTCAGATGCAGCATCTATCTACACGTGATCAGTTGGACCCACATCTGCAGATTGACCCTTTCCCGGGTCGTGAGCAGGATTACCCACCATATGGGTACTACGGGCATCTTCCTCCTGACTATGACTATCGCCAGGGTCCCCCATCCCAGTGATGATCTTATTTGATGTTTTGATGTTTGAACAATTTCATCTATGATTATATGGTCTGTAATAATTTAGGGAAGGCATCTGTTTGCCTTAAAACATTTGTTACATTGATTTTATTTATCGCATGCTAGCCTTATTTGATTGCTTATTTTATTTGCTTTGTGTGTTTATTTATTTGTTTGTTTGATTTTATTTGTTTCCGTATGTGTGTTTAATTTTTATTATTATTGATTCATGTTCAAAACTAAATTGTGAAAATGCTTTATTTTGTTTTTAACTTCGTCTTAATTACATATAAAGGTATTTTGCAAAAGATAAGTGTAAGGGAAATTCAAATCGGTTTATTAGAACAAATGAACATGAATCATAATAATATTAAATTAGCATGCATATTAGTATTTGTTTGAGTCAAATGCTTGTATCGAGTCATATTGATGTTTTGCAGGATTTCCAGGAAGTAAGGTATAGGCTTTTCCAAAAATTTCCCGGAAACTTAACATGAGAATTTTGTCAGGTCATTTCTGACGGCGTCAGGGTCTATAACCTGACGGCATCAGATTTAATTTTCAGAAATTTTTGAAAGTTTTGTTTTCATAAAAAGTTTTTATTAAATCTCAAACTTATAATCTCCAGGAATCTGCAAAATTATCATTCCACAAGCATTATATCCTTATATATAGATTTATCCCGCCGTTGTTATGCAGGTTTTCGTGTTTGTTTTCTCAGGTTTAACAGGTTATTTTGGACAAGGAGATGTTTATGGAATCAAGCTTATGGCGATGCATTAGTCATGGAGCTTCTACATTACCTTGGAAGAAGATTTAACCGTGTTATTTCATTATCCACCGAGCGAATCAGGGTAGTATTTGATTTCAATCTTTTACTTTTTGCTTTTACACCTTGTTATTTGAACATTGGGGACAATGTTCATCTTAAGTGTAAGGGGAGGGTAAAAGTACGATTTTAGAGAATGCTATTACGCTTGATTTTTGTTTGTTTGATAGTAGATGTGTAATAAAACTGAGATAAATACCTGTTAGGGTAATTTTAGTGCCAAATTTAAATTTTTTTACAACATTTAGGAGTGAAACTTTGATCTTAATGAGTGTCTCACGGATAGGAGTTATATGACTAGCACAAAAACCGTACCACTAAAAAAATTTTCCACCCCCAAATATGTGAGGTTCGCCCCTAGAATTGGTAGGAAAAGCATTTATGCTATGATGTGTGTACCGGTAGCACATAGATTCTAGAACTTGCGTTAGGACCATTCCGAAGCCACAAGTGAGACTACATTCGTGTAGTTAGATTTACTACATGATAAGAGGCATTAGGATTAACCCATTGTTTTACACCTGTGTTTTTGTTATAATTACATTGGCTACATTGGTCAAGTAATTCTCCCACACCCTTTGCGTTGTACTCATTTTTAGTACACGATACCCCTAGTACACCCCTCAGAGCCTATCTTTTCGTTTCGACCTTTAAGCATTTTACTTAAAGGAAGAATTTGTTTACACCCCACTAAAATGTACACCCAAATCGCCTTAGCCTACCTTGTATGCACTCATTTTTAGTGCTTTATTGTGACAAAATTTGTTTAAACCCAAGTTAATTATCTAGTTGATTACATGGTTGCTAAGTCGAGTCATATCCTTGTACATATTATTTTGGGACGATTGGGACTCATGGGTAAAGTACTAGTGTAATGGAGTAATGGGGAAGAACATCATTTATTACCCCCATATGTGCTAAATGTTTTAAAAGTACTCCAAGTTTTTTAATTATCTTAATTCGAGTCATTAGATTAGTTAATTGTAAAGTTATGTAAAAGTTCAAGTGTAAGGGGAATGCAATGCCCTTTTGATGTATTATTTTGGATGGTAGGCCAAAAGTGTATGCAAAAAAAAAAAAAAAAAAAAAAAAATCGAAAAATCAAGAAAAATACAAAAAAATGAGAAAAATGAAAAGTAGAAAAAAACATACGGACTACCATCCCGTTTCATTTTATGTTTAGTTTATGTTTTTGTTATTTTGTTATTTTGTTTCTAGCTTAAGATCGAGTCTAGTCTTGGCCTAGCAACATTGTATAGTACATGTAATTAATCAAGATCGTTAACTCGCCACCAGTAAAATATCCCGTATCCAACAAATCCGTGTTTATCATATCCCTACACCTAACGTTATAACCCATGTAAAAGCCCTCTTTGATAGTTTATCTTAGGTGCTTACGCCTAGTGGAGGAGGTTTTCGATCCTTTCCCAAGCCTATGGTAATCTATTTGCTATGACAGGTAGTGAGATATTATCCGTTTTCATTTATGAGATTTATTTTGATGACACTTGAGAGATGTGAGTATCTAAACACTACTTGTGAGGTGCTAGTTTGTAATCTCCGTGCTTATTATGATTGAAGTGGAACGATTATTTGTTGTAATTACTTTTATGTTTGCATTAAATGACCCCTAACTTGTATTTTGATTAGAATAAAAGCGCATTTGCTTGAGGACAAGCAAATCTCAAGTGTAAGGGTATTTGATGAAGCGAAAAGTGTACCGCTTTTAAGGGGTCATTTAAGCCCTAAATCGTATTTATTTGATCAAATATTGCCCTAAATCGTTCCTTTTATCATTTTAGGTACTTTTGAGAAGAAATCTGGAAAAGGAAGCATTTTGGACGTTTTTGGAGCATTAAAGTGAAGAAAACGACAAAGTCTCAAAATCGGCTAAAAGTTACCTTTGACGGCGTCAGGATTTACCCTGGACGGCGTCATGTCTTGGCAAGAAAAAGGTGGATGTGAAAATTACTCATGATAAGCCAGAGAAATTTGCATGGAATTCTGACGGCGTCACCTTTTAATCTGATCAAGGGCGTCACGGCTTAATTCAAAGAGGGACGGCGTCACGTTCAAGGTCTGACGGCGTCAAGCCTTGATAAGCCAGAACGGATTTTTGGAGAGCTAAAGAGGGACGGCGTCGAGAAGGCCATCCGGGAACCCTAAAAGCGGCGAGGTGACGGCGTCACACTCTATAACGTGACGCCGTCAGATGTAAAAATCTATATATAGTTTTGCAATTCTTTGTCATTAGTGTGGAACTTAGTGTGGAATTTTTGGGAGAAAACCCTAAGACGAATTTAGCTTCTTTTTCAAGGCTTTTTGCCTTGAGATCTTCCATGTTACATTGAAGATAAGTTATCAATTAATCATTCAATATGTCTATGTGTTGTTTGATTCTATCTTGTTCTTGTCTTTTGTTTAATATGTTAGGCTAGATTTATCTTGTGTTTGCTTAGATCTAATGAAACCTAGCTATTGATTATTGGTTATTGGTGTGTTATTAGTTGTATTGGATGATTGTTTATCTATGTTAGGCTTAAGAAAAATGGCTAACTTCCTATTCGGTAACTTGCTTGAACGTCTTAAGAAACATGAACCAAATGCGTACTAGAGGTTTTTATGGTTGTATTTAATGCATGAGCGAATTCTAGTGATCCCATGTTAGGAGCTTCCTAGCCGGCTCGACATAGGAGTGAAGTAGGAGTTCATAGAGTTGGGGAAGTACGTACGCCACCCCACGATTGGTATTAAGGAATACACCCATCATCCACGCAACTAATACACACTAATCAACCGGTAAAAGATAGTTAGGGAGTAAGGAAATCTAAGTAAACACATTTCTCTACACATAAGTTTTCACAACATTTTATTTTCAGTTATTTTATTTTATTTGTATTCGTAGTAATTTGGGTTAGTTGACTAGCAACTAATTCCGCCCACTCCTTCAAACCCGAGATTTTACTTGCTTTCATAAAAACATAAAAAATACAAAAAGAATCTTCCTCAACCCTTAGACCTAATTAGAGTAGTTTTTCATACCTAACGAACACTATTCCCTGTGGAGAACGATCAATCCCCCGTACTTACCACTACACTATACTACATCGGTCAGGTACACTGCCTGGTGGGGTTGTAAGCCTCTTGAGATCCCTTGAGAGGTAAAACCTGCTGTAAGGTTGCAAAACCACGCATCACCAACAGAACTTCACTGATGGCCTCTTTTGCCGCAGACAAGTACATTATTAGTTCTTCCCTCGGTTGGGGAGCCGTGAGGGTAAGAAGGTTGGCAATGTGCTTCTTCATCTTTTTGAACGCCTGTTCCGCCTCCGGTGTCCAATGAAAGTCGCTCTTTTTAATACACTTCTTCAGTGTCTTGAAGAATGGTAAAGATTTTTCCGCGAACTTTGATAAGAAGCAGTTTAGACTTGCTAATTTTCCATTTAAGCTTTGCACCTCTTTAAGGGTTCGTGGGGAAGGCAACCGGGCAACGACCTCAGATTTCTCCGGACAAGCCCTAATTCCCTTTTTACTGATCACATGCCCCAGGAATACTCCTTCCTCTGCTCTGAAGGTACACTTCTTTGGGTTCAACTTCACGTTTATCTTTCGGAGAGTCGCAAAGGTTTCTTCCACGTCCTTTAACATTTCCATCTCCGAATGGCTCTTAATGACCAGGTCGTCCACATATACTTCTAGGTTCCTACCAATCTGTTTTGCGAAGGCTTTGTCCACTAGACGCTGGTACGTGGCTCCTGCATTTTTCAATCCAAAAGGCATTTTCTTGTAGCAAAAAATCTCTTGGCTTGTGTGGAATGCAGTTTTCTCTTCATCTTCCGCGGCCATCTGTATCTGGTGGTATCCCTTGTATGCATCCAAAAAGCACTTAAAGGTGTACCCGCCGAGGGATTTGACTTTCCAGTCGATCTCCGAAATAGGGTAGCAATCCTTCGGGCATGCTTTGTTTAAATCTTTGAAATCCACGCACATCCTCCAGCTTCCGTCATTTTTCTTGACCAGGACCGGGTTTGACAGCCAGTCGTGGTAGTGGACCTCCCTCATTATGCCAGCTTCTACCAATTTTGCCACATCATCGTTAATTGCTTTGTTCCTTTCCGGGGCCTGCCCACGTTTCTTTTGCCTCACCAAGGCATACCCTTCCCGGATGTTCAGCTTGTGTTCTGCTACGCTCTGTGGCATTCCAGTCATGTCCGATGGTTGCCAGACAAAGATGTCCAGATTGCTTTTTAACAACTCACACAGGTCCTTCTTTCCTTGATCTGTCAGGCTCCCTCACACAACGACAGTCTGGTCTGAAAATTCCGGATGTATTGCTACTTTAACTCCATCTTTTGCCAGAGTTTCCTCGGAACTCTGCTGTGATTGTGGTTCCGCGACCATTTGGCATTCTACCGGAATGAGTTTGTCACTATGTAAGG
Source organism: Artemisia tridentata subsp. tridentata (assembly GCA_021014915.2). Lineage (NCBI taxonomy): Eukaryota > Viridiplantae > Streptophyta > Magnoliopsida > Asterales > Asteraceae > Artemisia > Artemisia tridentata. The sequence continues at coordinate 346,995,900 of CP139502.1, read as the reverse complement.
TGACTACTCCACCCTTGGTGGGGAATTTAATCATACCGTGAGCCGTGGAAGGGATAATTTTGAGTTGTCGTATCCCCGGCCGACCTATTATGCCATTATATTGAGAGGGTGACCTGACCACCATGAAGTTCATCCAAGCACTAGCTGAATTCTCTTCATCACCTAATGTAACTTCTAGCAGAATCTGCCCCAAGGGCCATGATAACTCACCACTGAAGCCGAGGAGTGGTGCGGTAGCCGGGATCATTCTTTTCCTGATTTCTGGGTTGAGGCAGTTAAAGAATTGTTCATAAAGTACCTTAGAGGCGCTTCCGTTGTCCACGTACATCCGATGCACGTGGTGCCCGCCTACTCCGGCCTTTATTACTAGTGGGTGATCATCCCAGTCATCTTCCTCTATCGGAGGGAAAGATATTTCCAGATTTGGCTCGGTATGAGAGGATACCTTTTGTTTTACACTTCGTTGCCAAGCTTGTATCATGAATATGGCCGGAGCTTTATCCTTAGATGCGGTTTCTTTCTTACCGCCTTTAGCGGCTTCGCCCTTTTGGCTCCCATTTTTTTATCTCCTTTACCAAGTGTGCTAACTGGCCAGATCTGACTGCTTCCTCAATCTGCTTTCTTAACTGGAAACACTCATCCGTGTGGTGTCCCCTTTCTCTATGGAAGTCGCAGTACTTATCTTTGTTTCTTGATTCCACCGGGCTTGCCATGGGTGGTGGAGCCGTGAATTTGACTGAGTCCATTGCCAAAATCTCCTTTGGTGTCTTTGTAAGGGGCGTGAATCGGTCATTCCTCCTCCGGTCCGCCCTGGAACGCCCTTTGAACTCCGTTTTTCTTTCGAAGTCCTGACTTTTGGATGCCCGAGATCTCCCTTCGTGGGATTTCCACGAAGAGCGGTCTTGCTTCTTTCTTGACAAGTTTGCCGCGGCTGTCTCACCGCGGAGGAAGGCCGTGGTTACCTTCCACATTTCATCAACAGTCTTTGGGATTTTATCATTGAGCCTTCTGATGAGCTCCGAATTATTGATCCCATGTATGAAACCTAAAACTTTCATGCATTCTGGGCGCCTTTCACATGCATGCTTTCTGCCTTGAAGCAGTCAACAAATGCTGCCGTTGTTTCCCCTTCTCTTTGCTTGAAGAGGTGGAGTTCCACCGGATCCTTGGTATATTTCTTTTGCTGGAGGAAGTAGGACAAGAAACTTTTCCGAAGGTGTTCAAAGCTGTCTATGCTTTCTGCCGGCAATTCATCAAACCACATCAGTGCATGACCCATAAGGGTAGAGTTGAACATGTGACACCAGGTGGGCATGGCCCATCGCTCGACCTTGGCCGCAATGCAGAAATTCTTTAACTGGTCCTCTGGGTCCCCCGTTCTGTCATAGGTTTTGACATTTGAGGGCATCCGAGTCCTTTTTGGGAACTCAAAGTTTCTGATCCGTTGTGTGAAGGGGTCCGTATCATCGATGTCGTAGGATGATAGAGATCATCCACACCCACTTTGTTTCTTCCGGACCTGGCTTCCCAATACCCTCCAGCGCTGTCTTCGCTTTCCACAGGTGTTCGTTCCTTTCACCTTCCGGAATTAGAGTAGGTGGCTCTGACTCCGGCGCCTTTCTACCTAGAGCGGGGGGCGCGGCTATAGGTTGAACTGGGGGTTCTCCTTCTTTGTCTATCCGGACTCTTTTCCGCAGAGGGTTGTCTATCCCGTCTGTTACGTTTAGCTTCAACCATTCGCTCTCTTCGAGCGTGACTTTCGGATCTAGGTCGAGAAAACACATTCGGTCTTCTCTCCCCAAGGCGTGATTTGACACCCTCTCGTCTTTCCCCTAGACTAGTGAAAACAGTTGACCAGAGATGCTTGGTCCTTTCATCGTCATCTTCGGGTTCTCTGCTGAGTCTGGAAAAAACACTTCGGGAGTGGGAACTTTCGTAAGGTCCAGGCCTCGCACGGGGGCTAGTCTTCCGCTTTCTCCCATCCCTTCTTTCCCCCAAGGATTTTGACTCAGAGTTTCGGGATCGCTCTCGAGAGTGAGAGTTTCCTTGTGACTCATCATTGAAGTCGAGATGGGTTTTTACTTGCCTCAACTTTTCCGCATGGACTTTCTCGACCATCAAGGGCAATAGTTGGTCATAATGCTTGTCGCAAAATTCCCTTATCGCCTCTTCCCGAAGGGAGTCTGAATGGTGCTCTCCTTCCTTGCTCTTCCCCTTCCCAAGAGTGTTCCGTACTGTTGAACGCTCTCGGGCTGGGGAGGAGTCATTCACTTGGTTACTCATGGTAAAGTTCTTTAGAAACGCAGTTGTGTAACTGGTCCCACGGATGGCGCCAACTTGTTAGTACAAATCTTGGGCTCAATGCAAGACCTAGGTTAGACTAGCTCTTGGCAGGGGCGGATCTTTTGCTAAGTACTTCGTAAAGCTGCTAAGAAAAAGCACCACCGTTAGTCTTACCATGGAAGGGGGCTTCCGCGGTTGGCCTCCGGTGTGAGAGTAAGTATATTGTTTAGAGAAAGAAAGTGTATGTGCGGACTATATGAGAGTTAATGCTATTAGTTGAGAGTAATAAATGAGTTGGGGGTATTTATACAACCCACACAAGACCTGTAGCTGCATCGGGACTCTGCGAGCCGAACTACGCCTCCCCTAGCAGGTAGGTGTCAAATCATGTGGGGGACATAATCTCAAGAGATCTGGCTTTTGGCGGCGTGACGGCGTGGCGGCTGACAGTGATGTTTTCCGGCCCGGCCTGGCGAGACCGGGGCGTGTTCTTGTCCGGCTTGGCAAGACTGGAGTCTATAATGTACGCCTGTCCTTCTTGACTCTGTCGCGGTTCGTTATGAGCATGCCCGGACCAGTATGTTCGGTCCGAGGGTACTATACACGATCAATAGTTATAAATGATTTTGCCAAATGAAAATTATAATCACTTTTTAAAAGACATAAAAGAAGAACAATCACACCATTACATTTAAAGGATAAATATCAACAACTCAAAATGAGCTCGTTGATAAAAACATGGGCTGTGCCACCAAGAGTCGAAAGAACTTGTTCCCCCAAGATAGCTCATTTGCTCCATTTAGTATTTAGGGATCGAAATAATGCTATCTAGATACTGCTTATTGGGTCATTATTCACGTTCTTTGAGTTTGAGATAGTTGGGTTCCTGTTTCCATACTTGACTAGGTAAGAAGCCATTATTGTGATTCCGCACTTGCCGCTTCTTGTAGTGTGTATGTTACGCTTCAACCTAAAGTACCCATCCTCTCCCTAGTTGGTTCCCCATGAGTTCCTAACGAGCCAATAATCCTTCCCGTTTTTTGAACCGTATCCCACCACAACCATACCATGGTCTAATTTAGTCCCACACATACCAGTGAATACACCCTGAAAAATTGGATATAAAGAAATTTGGTTACAAGACATCCTTCATTAGCCATTATGTGCTTTAATTTTAAGGAAAAAATAATAAAATTTTACAGCAAAGTGTTCTCTTCATAAGCAACCCAAGTATAATTAGTTTCATAGGCAAATGGCACAAAAAGGCACTCAACGTAGGTGTTAATACAAATATCATCCTAAAAACGTTATTTATATTTTACTATCTTTGCTTAGTTTTGTTAATGACAATTACAAAGTTTATCTTTAAGCAAAGCATAAATAAGATTAAGTCTTTTACATTTATGGTGATAAGTCTTTTAAAAACACATTTTCACATTACAAAGTTTACTAGGAATAACATATACACATTTACATGTTTATTCCTTAAAATAGAAACTTTATTAGTTAAATATTAGGATGACATCATGGCATGCATCATGAACACAATCTTGGTAAGATTTTGTGATATTTTGTTTAGATCTTCAAGCCAAAGAGTTGACATTTGATGATATGGAAAGATATGGCAAGATTTGGAAAGATTTGAAGATCTCTTAGCTGGCCTGATACGGCGGATCCAAATGCGTACAAGGACGGATCCAAGTTTTGGGATCCGCCAGCTGTTGATCAGCTTTGCCTATAAATAGCAAGCTGATCATTTGGCCATTTCATCACTCATATAACTTAAATACATTGTCATTCATTTGCATATCACTAACCCATATCATTCTAACATTTCATAGATCTTTTCTTTTGTAGCAAAGAAGATCTCAACATACAAGGATCAACATTCTGTTGTTATCCTTTTAGTATAGAGTCTGTATGTTCTTGTATTAGTCACACATCATTGTTAGTATCATTTTTTCAGTAGAGTTTGGTTAGTGTTTTAGTCCTTAAAACACATAGAGTGACCGGGAGTGGTTGAACCCTTGTAAAGAACCAACAGGAGTGGTTGTACCCTTGTGAAAGAACCAACGGGAGTGGTTGTACCCTTGTAAAGAACTCAGTGTTTAGCTTAGTAATGGATAAAGATTAAGCGACGTGTAAAGGTTTTCTCCGCCTAGAAGGGAGCTTGTTTCTTAGTGAGGAAAAACTCTCGAGTTAGAGGCTCGAGGAGTGGAGTAGGGCAAGGAAGAGAGTCCTTGTAGCCAAACCACTATAAACATCTGTGTTGTGTGGTTTGATCTTTCCTCTCTTTACTTCTTTACTTATATTACTTGTTTGTGTGGTTGATTATTTACTTTACTTTGGAATCACGATAAGTCACAAAGCGAATTAATTTTAAAACGGTAAAACTATTCAACCCCCCTTCTAGTTTTCCACAATTGGTACCAGAGCGGTGTTACTCAAGATTTTTAAAATATATTGTGTTTTAAAAACTTGAAACGATCAATGGATTTTGAAAACTTTAAAGAATGGCAATCTATGCAAAGACCACCACTATTTGAATCAAATTGTTTCGTACATTGGAAAAATCGCTTTGAGACGTATGTAAAGTCAAAGGACATAGATCTGTGGTATATTATTATAGAGGGTGATTATAAGCCCATTAGTAATGATATTTCAGGTGGTCGGGATATAGGTACTTCTTTTATTCGTCACAGTGATGAGCAAAAGAAGTTAATTGCCAAAAATAATGAAGACAAAATGATGCTTTACAATTCTTTACCTAAGAAAGAATATGAAAGAGTTTTTATGTGTAAAACGGCTAAAGATATTTGGAAATCACTAATTATCACTCATCAAGGGAACTCACAAGTCAAAGATAACAAAATTGATCTTCTTGTTCAACAATATGAACAATTTGTTATCTCTGAAGATGAGACCATTGATAGTGCGTTTGCTAGGTTTAATACTATTATTACATCTCTTAAAGCATTTGATGAATCTTTTTCTAGTAAGAATTTTGTCAGGAAATTTCTAAGAGCACTCAACCTGAAGTGGAGAGCAAAGGTGACAGCTATTGAAGAATCTAAAGATCTTTCAAGCATGACACTGGACGAGCTCATAGGAAACCTCAAAGTTCACGAAATGGTGATGGAAAAAGACTCAGAAATAGTTAAAGGCAAGAAGGAGAAAATGAAGTCCATTGCCTTGAATGCTAGAGTCGAGTCAAGTGATGAAGAGTCTTGTTCTAGTAGCGAAGTCGAAGAATATGCCATGGCGGTAAGAGATTTCAAGAAATTCTTCAGGAGACGAGGAAAGTTCGTCAGACCACCTCGTGAAGAAAAGAAATCCGTCCAAAAAGACCGTGATGATAGAAAAGGAAAGGTAGATAGGAAGTGTTATAGGTGTGGAGACTCTAGTCACTTAATAGGTGAATGTCCAAAGCCTCCAAAGAACAAGTCTCAAAGAGCCTTTTTCAGTGGAGCTTGGAGTGATAGTGAAGGAGATGACGACGAGCCTAAGAACGACGAAGTTGCTCTCATGGCTCATGACACAGAAGAGGTACATTATGACTCGTCATACTCATCTATAGATTATGAAACCTTAGAAGTAGAATATAACAAACTGTGTGATATAACTTTAAAAATCATAAACAAAAACAAGTTCTTAAAAACCAAAACGACACTTTTAGAAAATGAAGTGTATTGGCTTAAAGAAAAGGAGATACGAATGGAAAAAGGTAAAAATGCTAAAGAAACATGTGTGTCATGTCAGGAACTTAAATTAGAACTAGAAACACTAAAGTCAAAACAGGAAGAACTTATCAAACAAAATTCTAAGTTTAAAAAGTTTGATAAAAATATAAGTTGTATAGACGAGATAACAAAGATGCAAAAGTCACCTCATGATAAAACCGGACTAGGTTTTATGAAACTAGAAACCTTGAGTGAATTTAAGAAACAAACAGTGAAAGAAAATGAAACTGTTCCAACTAAGTCAGACACCTACGGATCCGACGGATCCAAAATTTTGGATCCGCCAGTTGTACCCAAGGGATCCGCCGGTGCTGTTGATGAACAGAAGGTTCTTAAAATGAATCGTACTGAATTTGTTAAGGTCACTGGAAAACCTAGCACTAGTACAACTTATTATAAACAAAAACCATCAGTGTCTATAGGAAAAGGTCAAGTTAGAAATGAGTATAGAGTTAAAACGGTTCAACAGGCACCCAAAACTAGTTTTCCCAAACACCCCTTTCCAAAGAGTAACTGTAACTCGCAACATCATTATCAAAGAAATTGGAACCAAAACATGTCTAGAAACTTTCAAGGTCCCAACTTCATGCCATGGAACATTTTTCCACCATTTCCATACATGAACCATAATAATGTTATGTTTAACTCAAACGGACCCATGAGATATTGGGGACCAAACGCTTGAGTTTTTCTTGAACTTAGGTGTGCTTAAAAGTTGAACTAGAACCAGATGAGTGGATTAAAGATAGTGGGTGTTTAAGACACATGACGGGAAACAAAAGCCTTTTCTCAGACTACCAAGTGTACGACGGAGGTAATGTCACATTCGGTAGCAAGCTTAAAAGTAAAATCATCGGAAAAGGTATGATTTCTCATGACTCTCTCACTATTGATGATGTTGCTCATGTAGATAACTTAGGGTTTAACTTGCTTAGTATTAGTCAATTATGCCGCAAAAAGTATAACGTCCTTTTCAGTGAAAATGGAAGTAAAATACTTAAGGATGGCATAACTGTAGGAAAAGGTGTTTTGAAGAATAAAGTTTACGTTATGAAACTCGACAAAACACCTAAAGACAAGCTTTGTCTTACCTCCTTGGACGAAAACACAACTCTATGGCATCGACGCTTAGGTCACGCCAATATGAGGTTAATTCAATCCTTATCATCTAAGGAACTCGTTAGGAACCTGCCCAAGTTGAAATATGACCAACACTTTTGTGATGCTTGCAAAATAGGAAAACAAGTTCATAATAGCCATAAGGCTAAAAAACATGGTGTCTACATCTAGGTGTCTAGAATTATTACATATGGATTTGTTTGGTCCATCCGCTATAAAAAGTTACGGGGGAAACTTCTATACTTTGGTAATAGTAGATGATTACTCTAGGTATACATGGACTAAGTTTCTAAAAACTAAAAACGAAGCGTTTGATAAATTTGAAATCTTAAGTAAGATAATTCAAAATCAAATAGGAAGTAACATAGTGTCAATAAGAACCGACCAAGGTCGTGAATTTGACAACGAAATCCAATTTGGAGCTTTTTGTGATGCCAATGGCATAACTCATAATTTCTCGGCTCCTCGAACCCCTCAATCTAACGGTGTAGTAGAACGAAAAAATAGGACAATTCAAGAAATGAGTAGAACCATGTTAAATGAACAAAACATACCTCAAAAGTTTTGGTGTCACACTGTAGATACATCCACATATATTCTAAATCGAGTCCTAATTAGACCATTCTTGAAAAAGACTTCATATGAGTTATACAGAGGCAAAAAGCCTACTTTAGGATATTTTAGAGTGTTTGGAAGCAAGTGCTTCATTTTAAACACAAAAGATTATCTCACCAAATTCGACCCAAAGTCGTATGAAGGTGTATTTCTAGGATATTCAAAAACTAGTAAAGCATATATAGTTTTGAACAAAGAAACCTCAAGAGTCAAGGAATCATTGAATGTAACATTCGATGAAAGTCCACCTCCCTCTAAGACATCACCTTTGGTAGATGATGACTTAGTTGAAAGTCAAATGGCTAATAATCAGGAAAATATTGAAAGTGAGAAGGAAGATGAACCGGTAAAAAGAGAAATAGTTAATATCAAAGAAACCAAAAGTCATCCATTAGAAAACGTCATAGGAAAAATCAATGAAAGAACATTAAGTTCTAAAGCTCAAAATGAAAGTAATTTCTTTTGTTTTGTTTCAACAATTGAACCTAAAAACGTTAATGAAGCCATAAAAGATGAATCTTGGGTCATTGCGATGCAAGAGGAATTAAATCAATTTGTTAGGAATGATGTTTGGACATTAGTTCCATAACCTAAAAATAAAACCATAATCGGTACTAAATGGGTTTTTAGAAATAAAATGGATGAAAATGGAATAGTATCTAGAAACAAGGCTAGGCTAGTAGCACAAGGCTACAATCAACAAGAATGTATAGATTACGATGAGACTTTTGCACCTGTAGCTAGACTTGAGTCAATTAGGATATTACTTGCATTTGCATGTGCACATGACTTTAAACTATTTCAAATGGATGTCAAAAGTGCTTTTCTAAACGGTTTTATTAATGAGGAAGTGTACGTTGCACAACCTCCCGGCTTTGCCGATTTTGAAAAACCTAATCATGTCTACAAACTTAAGAAAGCATTATACGGACTTAAGCAAGCACCAAAAGCTTGGTATGATCGACTTAAGACTTTCCTAGTAGACCATAAGTATACCATGGGCCTAGTAGACAACAATCTCTTTACCAAGAAAAAGGGATCACATATTATCATAGTCTAGATATATGTGGATGACATTATATTCGGTTTAACTTGTCAAGAGTTATGTGATGAATTTTCAAAAATCATGCATGATGAGTTTGAAATGAGTATGATGGGGGAACTAAACTTTTTCTTAGGTCTCCAAATTATACAATTAGAAGATGGGATATTCTTCAACCAATCAAAGTATATCAAGGATATGCTTAAGAAATTTGGTCTTGAAGACTCAAAACCTATGAAAACACCCATGTCCTCCGAAACCAAACTTACCAAGGATGACGAAAGTGAATCCGTAGATAGCACTAAATATAGAGGAATGATTGGTAGTTTACTCTACCTAACGGCTAGTAGACCGGGCATTATGTTTAGTATTTGTCTATGTGCACGCCTTTAAGAAGATCCCAAAACATCCCATCTTGAAGCCGTTAAACGGATATTTAGGTACATAAAAGGCACTACACATCTAGGATTATGGTATCCCAAAGGAACGGGAATGGAAACCATAGTGTATGCCGACTCAGATCATGCTGGTGACTATGTTGATAGAAAAAGTACAAGCGGTATTTGTACTTTTGTAGGACATTGTCTCACCTCATGGTTTGCTAAGAAACAAACAGCCATTGCCATATCAACAACTGAAGCCGAGTACGTGTCAGCAGGAAAAGCTTGCCAACAAGCACTGTGGATGAAACAAGCTCTCGTCAACTATGGAATAGTACTCAACGACATTCCCATTCTTTGTGACAACAAAGGAGCTATCGATCTTAGCAAAATCCCAGTCCAACATGCTAGAACCAAACACATAGAAATACGTCACCACTTCCTTCGTGACAATGTTCAGAAGGGAAACATCTCAATTGAGAAAGTTTCCTCAGAGGACAACATTGTCGATACCCTCACAAAACCTCTCAAGAGAGAACCTTTCAACTATCTTAGACTTGGTTTAGGATTAATGAAACCTAGTGAGTAGATTAAACATTAGCTCAAACCTTAGATTAACCAAACACGGCAACAGCCAAACTTGTGTTCTGATCCTGCGGATCCAAACGACAACAAGGGCGGAACCCTTGTTTGGGATCCGCCGGATCCGTCACTTGGTGAACAGGTTTTTATATATTAAATAAACTCCTGTACTATTCATCACTCTTCCCAAAACATAAACACCTACTGGAACTCAACCCATAATTCACCAAACTCACAATTTAGGCCATCTTTCTCAACCAAATTGAGCTCTAAACATCACTGTAAGTATCCTTATCATGTTTGCATTCCTGATCTGCGTCTAGGATTTCTATTTCATGCACAAAACCAAAACTTGGGGATTATGCATAATTCTTGAAAAATCATGAAGCATATTTACTAAATTGCATAACAAATCATGTTTTTCATAGTTAGGAATTGCATCTTGTAGTACATTATCATTATTCATCAAAACCCCCATGAGAAATTTTTGCTAAAATCTTCTCACGACTAGAAAAAAATGGTTTTTGAACGTTGTTCATACAAATACAAAAACGTTATATTTTAAGCATCACTTGCATAATGTCTCTTGAATGCTAAAGGGAATACATAACTAATATGTATTTTCGGGTACATTCAAATGAAGCTACATTGAAGTAGGAGCATTTGGGTTATCTCTCGTTTTATCATAAAACTTGCACAAACATAATTTTCATGCATCAAATGGAGTCGAGATAACCGCACCTCCACATTGCCCCCATGTAGGCACACACTAGACTTTTATACGTCTTTTCAATAATTTCAACTAAACTATATATATTTTTCATGTCTAGGATAACTATGCCTCCCGCAACTAATTACGATCACAAAAAGACCGTTGATTACCTTCCCAAACACCACAAAACCAAGGGTCTCACCGAAGCTCAAGTTAATATTTTTAAGGCACTAGAAACACGATACGTCCATGAGGGTAGGGTTGTAGACTCCTCATTCTATGAAGAAACTAATCTTAGGGAACAACTCGCCACAATTCATTTCGATGGCCTCCTAGATATTGATGAGCCGATAGTACCTAGGTTCATACTTGAATTTTATGCAACTATAGGTCTTAGTTCCAACGACGATGGTCTCATGAACATTCACTTTAGAGTCAATGGAACCCAATACAACATTCCCTTAGATCAATTTGGTGATGTCTTAGGAGTTCCTAATCAAGGAACATGTGTCTACTCGGATAAGTGGTCATTAACCATCTTAGAATCCAACTTTGATAGAACGGCACCATATGCCACACCTTTGACCTCAAAAGAAACCATTAGGGAGCATCTCTTCTTACCTAGGAACAACCCAACTAGGATGTATCGAGGTCGTCAAGTAGCTAGAGACCCATTTGACATGGAGCTTAATGAACTCAAGCCCAAATTTAGGAAGCTAGAAGATGTGTTAAGGGCAAATGTCATAAGCACCGTTAGGAATCGAGATCATATCAACGCATGTCTTTGTTATATGATGTATTGTGTGTCAACCCATCAACCTTTCAACCTTGCATACTATATCGCCAAACGAATGGCCGATATTCCCGTACAAGGTACCACCGCTATGCCCTACGGGATGCTCTTGACCCATCTCTATAGAGCCTTTGCACCCATTCCTATAAATGCCTTAGGATTTGTTCCCGACTATGATGAGATTCCACACACCTTCGTTCCTTTAAGCGATTATAGGGTAGCAGTTGCAAAAGGCAAACGTCCTCAACATCCTACATCATCATCATCATCATCAATGAGTGATGATGACAGCTTGCCAAACTCTAGGATCACTCCACCAGAATACTTAAGTCAACTTTCACCAATCCCAAATGAATCGGCGGAATTTCGACAAACCAAAGGAATGGTGAAGAACTTAGGGCGTTGGATCATGAAACTTCACAAGGGTTACAAGAAGTTGAGCAAGAAGTTTAAGTGATGGGAGTTTTTGGTTTTAGACGTTATTAGACAATGATGTGTTGAATATGTATGTTTCTTGTGACATTATGTTAGTACGTGATATGTGTGTAAGCTAATTTGATATTGCAGGTCGATAACACATGTTGTTATCAAATTTTCCGAGATTAAGCCCTTGTTTGGCTTAACTCCCTATATGGTAGGATATTATGATCGGATTTATCTATGTGTAAACGTGTGTTAGTATCCATGTTTTTAGCTTTATTCCACTACATATTAGCTATTACATATGTTTTAGGAGATTTTTCGGGTTTTGACCAACAAACGCAAAATATGACATTCATTCTGTTAAGAAACTGAATATTCATATGGCGGATTTGGCGGATCCCAAATTTTGGATCCGCCTAGTGTTTCACTTGTCTCCGCCAGTCTGGAACCCACGGATTCCACGGCTCCCAAACTTTGGCTCCGCCTTTGTTGTCGATTGGATCCGCGGGTACCAACAGTAACTTTTTTCAAAAATTTCTGACTCATCCCGATAGTTAGATTTTGGATTATAGCTTTTAGGAATACTTTACTGATCATTAAACTCCTTAGAATGCTTTAGGAAACTCTAAGAACCTTAGGAACTCAATTTCTCACCAAAATTTGATTTTTCAAATTTTCTATGTGAGTTACCTTTCTAATACAAACAAGGAACCCTTTTCTGAGATCCGTCAAATCCGTGGAAACATCTTATCAACAGATTTTCCACTCTCTCTTTGTATTAACTGCAAATCTCCCACATTTCACTCAACTCCATATGTATGGATTGACCTTGAGATGTGACAAGCTTAAATTTTTGTTCCAAATCATTAGAAACCAACATTCTCCATTAGATTTACATCCAATCCAAACACACAGACCCACAAACCTTCTGTCTATAAATTAGTACCTTAGGACCATCACGAATCACACAACAACCATCTTCTCTACATTCCTCTCCTGTACATCTTAGCTACATTATCAACCATGACAAAATCAAGTAACTCATCCACTAACAATCAAGTACCATGGTCCTTTATACTGTGATGCACCACCACCTCAACCTCAAACACAACCACTATCACCCACATCCACACTAGTTGCCATTGATGAGGCAATGTGGATCAATCTACCACAAACTCAAGACGAGATTAGTGAGGAACTCACCCGCCTCCATGCTCTTTCTAATATGGTTGATACCCGCCTTGGTGAAGCAATGGATATCCAAACCATCTTGATGAACTCCATCCCCACTCCACCATCATCCAACCAACAACAACAACAACCATCCAACAACAACAACCAACCACCACCACCAAACCACCACAAAACCATGAGACTACTCTTCCTCCTGGTGTTTCAAGTCATGATTGCTCGCATTGCAAGAGAACCGCTCACTTGGCCCAAAGGACCAACATTTTGGTCCATGAGCTCCAAAATGAAATGAGGTTCATATTGAACCACATTCTCGAGCGTCTCAATGCAATCTCTCATCCTCCTCAATAGGAGCTTTGTTAGTTTCCTCTTAAAGGAACTTTTAGGATGTTGTTTTAGAATTTGTCTTTTTAGGATTTATTTTCCTTGTTTGAATGTAACATCATTTTTTCCAAGTAATGAATGTTATGTTTTTATGCTTGTGGGTGATCAACATTAAGCATATTATCTCATTTTAGATTACTAACATCATAGTATGGTTGTCTTAACTTCTTATAATGCTTTGATCAAATGTACATTAGGTACTCAATTTTGATCAGACACTTCATTTTGACTTTTTAAAGTCAAATAGGTTGACCTTTCTTGGTTGACTATTGCATATGCATGTTGCTTCTTGATTGAAGTATTTCATTACTAACCTTTATTTTGTAGCTTTTCTCAACCTTGAATCATACACATTGGTACCCTAGCAACGGGGAGTATAGATCGAGGGGGAGTATATCATATACTAACTCATCATTTTTAGCATTTCTCATCCTTGAAACGTATACGTTGGTACTCTAGCAATGGGGAGTATACATCAAGGGGGAGCATATCATAGTCTAACCATTTGTTTTGTAGGATCATACATCATATCATACTCTTGAAATGTATACGTTGGTACTCTAGCAATGAGGAGTATACATCAAGGGGGAGCATATCATATTCTAACCATTTATTTTGTAGGATCATACATCATATACTTGGTACTTCATTTAGGAAGTATAAACCAAGGGGAAGCTTTAAAGTTCTCAAAATTGCATTCCGCTACGCATATCTTCTTTTTGTTTCGACAAAAAGGGGGAGAACGGATTAAGTTTGCATCACTGTGAAACATCACAGTACATACATTTTTTCTTAAAATAGATTTTAAAACTTGCATAAACTAACTTAATCTATATTTTTAAAAGACTCATCCTTTATTTAAGCTCTTTACTTAAAAATACACTTTATGTTTTGTCATCAACAAAAAGGGGGAGATTGTTAATACAAATATCGTCCTAAAAACGTTATTTATATTTTACGATCTTTGCTTAGTTTTGTTAATGACAATTACAAAGTTTATCTTTAAGCAAAGCATAAATAAGATTAAGTCTTTTACATTTATAGTGATAAGTCTTTTAAAAACACATTTTCACATTACAAAGTTTACTAGGAATAACATATACACATTTACATGTTTATTCCTTAAAATAGAAACTTTATTAGTTAAATATTAGGATGACATCATGGCATGCATCATGAACACAATCTTGGTAAGATTTTGTGATATTTTGTTTAGATCTTCAAGCCAAAGAGTTGACATTTGAAGATATGGAAAGATATGGCAAGATTTGGAAAGATTTGAAGATCTCTTAGCTGGCCTGACACGGCGGATCCAAATGCATACAAGGACGGATCCAAGTTTTGGGATCCGCCAGCTGTTGATCAGCTTTGCCTATAAATAGCAAGCTGATCATTTGGCCATTTCATCACTCATATAACTTAAATACATTGTCATTCATTTGCATATCACTAACCCATATCATTCTAACATTTCATAGATCTTTTCTTTTGTAGCAAAGAAGATCTCAACATACAAGGATCAACATTCTGTTGTTATCCTTTTAGTATAGAGTCTGTGTGTTCTTGTATTAGTCACACATCATTGTTAGTATCATTTATTCAGTAGAGTTTGGTTTGTGTTTTAGTCCTTAAAACACATAGAGTGATCGGGAGTGGTTGAACCCTTGTAAAGAACCAACGGGAGTGGTTGTACCCTTGTGAAAGAACCAACGGGAGTGGTTGTACCCTTGTAAAGAACCCGGTGTTTAGCTTAGTACCGGATAAAGATTAAGCGACGTGTAAATGTTTTCTCCGCCTAGAAGGGAGCTTGTTTCTTAGTGAAGAAAAACTCTCGAGTTAGAGGCTCGAGGAGTGGAGTAGGGCAAGGAAGAGAGTCCTTGTAGCCGAACCACTATAAACATCTGTGTTGTGTGGTTTGATCTTTCCTATCTTTACTTCTTTACTTATATTACTTGTTTGTGTGCTTGATTGTTTACTTTACTTTGGAATCACGATAAGTCACAAAGCGAATTAATTTTAAAATGGTAAAACTATTCAACCCCCTTCTAGTTTTCCACATTAGGGTCTGTTTCCAATCAGGGTACTCTACTTTTTTTCTTGCACATAAAGGCGGCCAACTTTTTTTTTAGCGGATTTAGGTTTTTTACTAGCTTCCGTTAACCCACTAACGACCATTTCCTTACTAAATTACATGTTTGGTCCTTGAGTTTGTACAGTCATTTCACCACCACCACCTGCCACCTCTACCACCATCGTCCACCACCAGCAGCCACCACCACTACCCACCACCACCATCCACCACCACTACCAGCCGCCGCCACCATCACCACCCTCCACCACCACCATCAACCGTCGCCACGACCACCATCCACCATCACCACCAGTCGCCGCCACCATCACCACCCTCCACCACCACCACTAACCGCTGCCACCATCACCATCCGCCACCACCTCCACCACCACTACCCACTACTTTGGTGGTGGTGGCGATTGGTGGTGATGGTGGCGGACGGTGGTGGTGGAGGTGGTAGAGGATGGTGGTGGCGGCGGTTGATGGTGGTGGTGGCGGACGATGGTGGTGATGGTAGTGGCGGTGGTTAGTGGTAGTGGTAGATGGTATATGGTGGTGATGGCGGCAGTTGGTGGTGGTGGGTAGTGGTGGTAGAGGCTGGTGGTGGTGACGGACAGTGGTGGTGGTGGGTAGTGGTGGTAGCTGCTGGACTATGGTGGTAGAGGTGGCAGGTGGTGGTGGTGAAATGACTATACAAACTCAATGACCAAACATGTAATTTAGTAACGAAATGGTCGTTAGTGGGTTAACGGAAGTTAGTAAAAAACCTAAATCCGCCAAAAAAAAAGTTGGCTGTCTTTATGTGCAAGAAAAAAATAGAGTACCTTGATTGGAAACATACCCTAAGTTGAGTGACTTTTTGTGCCATTTGCCCTTAGTTTCGTATGTAACAAATCTTATGATAAAGCATGCTAACTCATGAAGCAGATAAACAAAATAATTGAGACATTGATAGTATGGTGATTTAAGTGAAATACGAAGCAAAACATTTCAAACCTCAAGATCATCATCAACATTTCTTTCATTTTCATTTCCATTTCTTCGACTTATTTGGTTTTTCATTTGCATTTCTTTATATAGGCAAGGAAATACGGTATATCAAATCATTCCTATATTTATAATTTGCTTCTCAAATATTAAATTTTTTGATATAAAAGGTATAATTAGTCAGATGATTTGCTTTTAATATTTGACAGTCAATAGAGTGAATGCTAATTTGGTGTGTTTTTAAATTAGATTAAGTGAACCATTGCCATGCATAGATGGATTAAATTTAAAGAATTAAACCGTGTTCCTAAATTAGATTAAATCTAAAGAATTCGTGTGCTGTATAGTAGAAGATTCAACCTTGCCAAATATATTTTGCTTAATTTTCAAGAATTCGTGTGTTGTATAGTAGAAGATTCCTAAATTAGATTAATTAAGGGTAATTTAGGCAAAACATTAATTTAAGTTTTTCACTTTTCAAGAATATGAGGTAAATACATTATAGATAGTACTAGCAGGGTACCTGCGCGTTGCGGCGGCGGAACCCTAAAATAGAATTTTTCGGTGAATCATGTATTTTAGTTTATTATGTTCTTTTTGACAATAAATTTACGGATATCAAGAATTTCGTTTAGCTCGTGCCCGTTCGGGCTCGAGCCCGTTTGGCCCATGCCCGTTTAGGCTCAAGCCCATTTGGCCCGTTGCCCGTTCGGGCTTGAATATTTGTATAATGTGCTTTATTATTTGTATTAGTGACATTTAATGCAGGAATTGTGTTTAAGTTGGTTGTACAATATGTTTGATAATTTGTATTTCTTATGTAAGCGGTGTTTTAATAACTGCATTAATTGTATTTATTGACCCGTTAATTAATTGTATTTAATGTACATAATGATTTATTTATTGTATTTAATGTTAGTATTTCTATTTTAATTAGTTGTACTTTGAGCTTAAGAACTTGTAAATGTTAGAAAATGTGTTTTAATTACTTGTACTTTTAGCTTTATAACTTGGATTACTTAATTTTAAGAGTTTCCATTATTAGTAGGCCTCAATGCTTTATAATATAGTAAGATAAATATTTCCAATCTTTCTCCTATCCTTACCAAATTTGCATCCATAATACTCACTCGAGTTATTGATTTGAAATCATTTTCAGACACTCAAATATTCTCTAAATTCTATACGATGATAGAAGAGAGTGTTCCATAACTATTTGAAACCATTGAAAAACCTACTTAACAAGTTGAAAATTTGAGGAAAACGATCGGTGGCTTAAAGCAGCTTGAAGACTTCATATAAAACGTTTGCCGGAAAACTAGCTAAAAGTTGGGGTTGTTGAGCCGGTTGTGGGTGGTCGAGCACCCGCCAGACCCCTACTGGCTCCGTCTATGCACCCATAGATACTAAAAAAATTCATTTCCCATAATAAACCTAGACGACTTGGTGACTAGACAACTCCATTAAAATTTTGACACGTGCCTCCTACAAGTACAAGTTGTGTGTAAGAGCAGAAGGTATCATAATGTCGGGCCGGGCGTTATGCTTACCTGGCGAGACGTTGGTTCGCGTTACCATACCAAGTGCAGACAAAACCAATGTGCGTTGGTGGTGGCGTTGGAAGCAATGTAAAAATAATAATAATAATAATAAAATAAATAATAATAAAAAATAAATAATAATAATAATAATAATAATAATAATAATAACAATAATAATAATAATAATAATAATAATAATAATTTTTCAAAATTTTTTAAACCAAACTGTCGATTTTAACGGCTAGTTTTTTTAATTTTATTTTTTTAAACAAAATTATATTACTTTACAAATGTATTTTAACCCACTTTAAACACTCATTTTCACACACAAACTCCTTTCTCACTTCCAAAAAATGTCTCAATTTCCTATTAACGATCCGTTTATGAACACCCTCTTCAACATGTCGCAACCCAACTCGTCATCTTCGTCAAACCCTTCGACACCTTCATCCGCACAATCGATATCATCACAAGCTTACTTTCCCCAGGTTGGTACTCAATACTCTATGTCGACCTACACACAAGAACAACTTTTCCAACAACAACAATATTGGCAACAACAACAACAAAACGAAATACTTAACCAATGATTTCAAAACCTACAACAATAACAAAATGAACCACCACCGCCAAAAATGGCACAACCCTTAAACCAAAACGAAGCCGAATCAAAACCCGAATTAAGTTGTGGTGTTCGTTGGTTATTGTTAGAGGAAACGTTATTAGCCGCGTGTTATGTTGCCATTTCCGAGGACAAAAATGTTGGAGCCGACAAAATTAAAGATTCGTTTTGGTAAAAGGTTCTACATGAGTTCAATCGAAAGAATTTCCAAACGCGTAACAAGGACATGATAACGAGTAAGTGACATACGTTGAACCAAAATTGCCACAAAGTTCAATGTAATTTGGAAACGTTACCACCATATGGGTGCTTGTAATGGGAAAAACAAGCTTGATTTTATGAACCGTGTTAGGAATGCATATCGTTAAGAAATAAAAGGAGGAATAGCGTTTTCTCAAGAAGACGCATGGGAAATCTTGAGAAAACACTCCAAATGGGACGCGCCCATGCCCATTGATCTCACTAGACCCGGACGTAACGAGATATTTGGATATGATACGAGACCACGTCCCCCTGGTAAAGAACGTGCTTCCAAGAAAACCAAATCCGAAACCTCGTCGAGCACCGCGGGAAGTAACCCGTTTGAATTTGGTGAAATTATGCATAATGAGTTGTGAATAAAACGAGAGGCCGCGGTGGTATAGTACGAGGCGTCAAGGAAGAAAGATGATGACATACTAAAAATGGAAGAATTAAAGTTTTTAAATACTCCAATCGACCCAAATTTGCCACCGGAACAAAAATTGCTTATTGAAATGCAAAAAGATGAAATAATGAAGAAATATCGACAAAATTAGTTATTGTATTTTTCTTAGTTTCGTATTGTTTCAATTTTTCGTATTTTTTTCGCGAATGTTTTTTAAGTTTATTATTGTATTTTAATCTGAGTTAATGAAATTTAGTTTATTTGGAAAATAGAAAATAAAATAAACTGATAGGTCTCAAAAGGGTGGGTATTAACATGTTATGGTACCTAGTTTTTTTTTATGTGTTTGTGTTAAAGTGAGGATAGTGATGTGGCGCTGATGTGACACTAAAAAAGTGGTATTAAAATGTTATGATACCTTGTGCTCTAAGTAGTGTGTAAGCTAATAGTCATTTAATTTCTTGAACGACTTGACGGCTCAAAAGTTATGCGACTAATGGCTTACTTAAAAAAAATAGTTTTTCTATAATTTTTTTTTTTTATTTTTTTATTTTTTTATTTTTTTTTACCTCCACCCACCATCGCGACTCACCATCAAGACCCATGTTGGGAATTAAACCAACAGTTAGTACTGTCAAGCTTGGAGTTACAACTGATGGAAGATAACACTAACAGTACTAAGTCAGTTAGTACTGCCAACACAAGAAGTTTGTACTGTTTATATTCTGAATACGTGTAATAGGATAAGTATAGAAAAGATTTAGTGAATATCTTATTTAGTTAGAGTTATACGAATATGGTGCTGATTATAGTTATCTTGTAAAGGACCCCTTGTTCTATAAAAGGAGGTCCTAGGTTAGGTTTTACAGAGTTAGTTTTTGCCTTTTTGGTTAAGAGATTCAAGGTTTTGTAACCCTAGTGATAACTAAGATCACTCGTATTATTATCAATAATATTGAATCTTTGGTGTTAAACATTGTCTTAATTGTCTTACATAATCACTGTTTCATACAATATCTTCTAAGTATTGACTAGTAAATTCCGCGTGCTAGTTAAT
The DNA here is from genome assembly GCA_021014915.2 of Artemisia tridentata subsp. tridentata. Taxonomy (NCBI): domain Eukaryota; kingdom Viridiplantae; phylum Streptophyta; class Magnoliopsida; order Asterales; family Asteraceae; genus Artemisia; species Artemisia tridentata. Next base: position 346,975,712 of record CP139502.1, on the reverse strand, counting down.
ATTACTCAAAGTATCTCTAACACAAGGAGTGTGTTTAGATCCTCTCAAGTGGTATCAGGGCCAGGTTTGATACTATTGATTTAGAAGAAGTGATGGACATGGAGACTTCTACAACTAATGTTGCTGCAAAGTTACCAATGCTTAAACAGAATGAGTTCGACATGTGGAGGCTACGTATTGAACAATACTTCCAGGTGCAAGACTATGCACTCTGGGAAATCATAGAAGAAGGGAATTCATTCAAGCCTACAACCGCAACATCAACTGTAGAGGGTAAGGTTGTAACAACTGTGCAGGCAAAGCCAGTGACTGCAGAAGAAAAGGTTCTGATGAAGAATGACCTCAAGGCAAGGAGTTTGCTCATGATGACAATACCCAATGATCAACTCTTGAACTTTAGCAAGTTCAAGGATGCCAAGTCATTATTTGAGGCCATTGTTGCAAGATATGGTGGGAATGAAGCCACCAAAAAGACTCAGAAGACACTCCTCAAGCACAATTTTGAGAACTTTTCTGCAACAAGTAATGAATCATTGGACCACATGTTCAACAGACTTCAGAAGCTTGTAAGCCAACTCACAGTTCTTGGAATTGAGATACCTCAAGAAGATTGATGAAGCGAAAAGTGTACCGCTTTTAAGGGGTCATTTAAGCCCTAAATCGTATTTATTTGATCAAATATTGCCCTAAATCGTTCCTTTTGTCATTTTAGGTACTTTTGAGGAGAAATCTGGAAAAGGAGGCATTTTGGACGTTTTTGGAGCATAAAAGTGAAGAAAACGACAAAGTCTCAAAATCGGCTAAAAGTTACCTTTGACGGCGTCAGGATTTACCCTGGACGGCGTCATGTCTTGGCAAGAAAAAGGTGGATGTGAAAATTACTCATGATAAGCCAGAGAAATTTGCATGGAATTCTGACGGCGTCACCTTTTAATCTGATCAAGGGCGTCACGGCTTAATTCAAATAGGGACGGCGTCATGTTCAAGGTCTGACGGCGTCAAGCCTTGATAAGCCAGAACGGATTTTTGGAGAGCTAAAGAGGGACGGCGTCGAGAAGGCCATCCGGGAACCCTAAAAGCGGCGAGGTGACGGCGTCACACTCCATAACGTGACGCCGTCAGATGTAAAAATCTATATATAGTTTTGCAATTCTTTGTCATTAGTGTGGAACTTAGTGTGGAATTTTTGGGAGAAAACCCTAAGACGAATTTAGCTTCTTTTTCAAGGCTTTTTGCCTTGAGATCTTCCATGTTACATTGAAGATAAGTTATCAATTAATCATTCAATATGTCTATGTGTTGTTTGATTCTATCTTGTTCTTGTCTTTTGTTTAATATGTTAGGCTAGATTTATCTTGTGTTTGCTTAGATCTAATGAAACCAAGCTATTGATTATTGGTTATTGGTGTGTTATTAGTTGTATTGGATGATTGTTTATCTATGTTAGGCTTAAGAAAACTGGCTAACTTCCTATTCGGTAACTTGCTTGAACGTCTTAAGAAACATGAACCAAATGCGTACTAAAGGTTTTTATAGTTGTATTTAATGCACAAGCGAATTCTAGTGATCCCATGTTAGGAGCTTCCTAGCCGGCTCGACATAGGAGTGAAGTAGGAGCTTGTAGAGTTGGGGAAGTACGTACGCCACCCCACGAATGGTATTAAGGAATACACCCGTCATCCACGCAACTAATACACACTAATCAACCGGTAAAAGATAGTTAGGGAGTAAGGAAATCTAAGTAAACACATTTCTCTACACATAAGTTTTCACCACATTTTATTTTCAGTTATTTTATTTTATTTGTATTCGTAGTAATTTGGGTTAGTTGACTAGCAACTAATTCCGCCCACTCCTTCAAACCCGAGATTTTACTTGCTTTCATAAAAACATAAAAAATACAAAAAGAATCTTCCTCAACCCTTAGACCTAATTAGAGTAGTCTTTCATACCTAACGAACACTATTCCCTGTGGAGAACGATCAATCCCCCGTACTTACCACTACACTATACTACATCGGTCAGGTACACTGCCTGGTGGGGTTGTAAGCCTCTTGAGATCCCTTGAGAGGTAAAACCTGCTGTAAGGTTGCAAAACCACGCATCAAAGATCTCAACTCAAAATTCCTTAGAAGTTTACCATCAGAATGGGCTATGCATGATGTTGTCTGGAAGAATAAGCCAGACATTGATTCTATGAGCTTGATGGATCTGTATAGCAACTTCAAGATTGTGGAGCAAGATGTGAAGAAGATTGCTGGAACAAGCTCAAGCACTGGGAATATGGCATTTGTGTCATCTCCTAGTAACTCAAGTTCTGAAGAAGTGAAGGTTGGTGCAGCAGTTGGTACTGCTAGCACATCAAGCAGAACTAAAGGCATTATGGATGAGACAACTTGCTGTGCATTCCTGACTACCCAGCATAATGGATCCATGTTTACATATGAAGAACTCCAAGAGATCAATGATGATGATCTGGAGGAGATGGATATCAAATGGCAAATTTCTATTCTAAGCATGAGGGCTAGGAAATTCCATCTGAGGACAGGGAAGAAGATTACCATAAACAGCAATGATACTACTGGTTATGATAAGTCAAAGATTGAATGCTATAATTGCCATAAGATGGGTCACTTTTCAAGGGAGTACAGAAGGCCAAGGCAACAAGATGGCAAGAGCAGAGGCTATGGAAGCAAGACCAAGGAAGTAGAGATTACTGACTCAAGCTCAAAGGCTATGGTGGCCATTGATGGTTTGTGATTTAATTGGAGCTTTATGGAAGAGGAGGAAGCAGCACCTACTGAGATGGCACTCATGGCTTTCTCTGATTCTGAGGTACAAGTTGCTAAGTGTTCTAAATCATGTGTTGCTTTAAAAGAACTAGAAACTCTTAGGAAACACTATGATGAACAGAGAATAGAGCTAAACAAGACTAGTTTTAATTTGGCAAATCATAAAAGAGGTTTAGCTGTTCTAGAGGAGCAAATTGTTCACTATAACAGTAATGAGTCTAGATTTGCTAATGAAATAGCTGTGCTTAAAAGAGACAATTTTTTTTAGAGATGCTGAAATTAAGTTTTTGAGAGCTGAGTTTGATAAGCTTAAACAGGATAAAGAGAACATTCAATTAAGTGTAGAGACACTAGAGTATGCATCTAAAGGTGTCAATAAAATAATTGAGTGTCAAATTATCAACAAGGCTAAGTCAGGTCTAGGGTATAACTCTGTTCCACCTCCTCACAGAGGAATACCTGCACCTCCAGGTATAGACCTAGAACATACAGGATTGCCTGAATTTCAACTACCCAAGCTAGAATATGGTCCTCAACAAAAGGAAAATGTAGTAGTTGAGAAGCCTGTAGAAGTAAGTGTAAGCTTTGAGAGTGCAAGTGATAAATCACTCTCTGAGGACAAGGTGTCCTTTGCTAGGGACTCAGATGCTCCAACCATAGAGGATTGGACTTCTGATGATGATGAGGATGATCAGATTAAGGTTAAACATGATACTGTTAAGGTAGAAGGAACAAGAGTTCCTAAGGTGGTCAAAGTTAATACTGTTAGGCCTAAAACAAATGTTTAACAAGTTAGGCAACCAGTAAGGTATAGTGAAATGTATAGAGCCACACACAAGCCCAGAGGTAACCAAAGGAATTGGAACAACCTCAAGTCTCACTAACTAGGTGATGACTTTGTCCTATATAAGAAAGCGTATTTTAATTGTGGAGCTTTTGACCATCTTGCAGCTTATTGCAACAAAAGGGTAACTGGGTATTCAAACCATAGAGTGAACTTAGAAAGACCTCACACTCACTCTAATCTTGCTAGAATGACACCCAGAGCAGTTCTATTGAAGTTTGGCCCAAGACCAATTCATACTGCTAGACAAGCAGTTCATACTGCCAGACCAAATAAGACTTTTTATCCAAGACAAGCAGTTCAAAGTGCAAAAACATCTTTCAAATATGCACCAAAAACTGCAACAAGGCCCTTTCATAACAAAGCAGTGGTAAAGAAACAAGTTTCGAAACCTAAGGTTACAACTGCAAAACCAGCAGTTCATACTGCTAGTCAAGCAGTTAATACTGGTAGTTTTAAAACACTGCTAAGGGAAATATGGGCAATGGTGTTAGAGCATCAGCATGTTGGATTTGGAGACCAATCCAGTCCAATGGTGCTCCAATTGTCTTGAAAAGGTTTAATTATGTTGATGCAAGAGGCAAACATAAGTCTGTAATGGCTTGGGTTCCCCAAGGAAATTAATTTTCTTCTGATTGTTATATTGTTAGTTATATGCTTATACTTTATGAGACAAGTGCTTTGCACTTTGTTTTCTTGGTTTTGGACTAACAATTGCAGGTTGATTGAGCAAATTACTTGGAGTTTGTGAATTATGTAATTGACGCTTTGGATGGTATGGTGCTTTGGAGATTCAAGTGTGTGATCTTTGCACACAACAAATGGTTATTGGTTCACCATGTTTAACCCACATCAAGAACCAACTAGTCCAGAGCAAACGGTTTCTGGTAAAGACTTCTCAAATCCATTTATGGTTGATAGTTTACCAAAAACTATATGGTTATCAACTCACCATATCTCACAGTGAAGAGTTGGCTAGTCCAAAGCAAACGGCTATTGGTAAAGACACATCAAATCCATTGATAGCTGATAGTTTGCTAAAAACTATAAGTGGGCAATGTTGTTTTTAAATCATTAATAAGTTTATACTGGTCCTTAAAATTTTTCTTAAAAGTTAGTACTGCTAGTGCAAAGTTTGTACTGCAGAACTAGCCGTTGGAACTGTTGTGTCAGTAACAGATTTTTTTTTTATCTAGCCGTTGGGTAAAACCGTTATTTACCATATATATAGGGTTTTTGTTTGGATAATTATTTTCTTTCCATATATTACTCTAAATCTTTCTAAAGATAATTCTTATCCCTTACGCAAATTCTCAAACCCTAACAGTATCTTTATAAAAACCCAATTGGCTTCTCACACCTTCAATTGAACCACAAATGATCTCTTTTCTTGATTAACTTGCATCATTAATAATGGCTAATTTGGAATTTGTCAAGACTCACAATCAGGTTGCCTTTTTGGAGAAAACAGAGCAGGGTGATGGACCACTCTTTCATGAGATTGTGGACTTTCTGAATACATCTCATATAAGGTATGCTCTGATACCAATTGAGAGGATCTAAACACACTCCTTGTATTAGAGATGCTTTGAGTAATATTAACTAGCACGCGGAATTTACTAGTCAATACTTAGAAGATATTGTATGAAACAGTGATTATGTAAGACAATGAAGACAATCTTTAACACCAAAGATTCAATATTATTGATTTTAATACGAGTGATCTAAGTTATTACTAGGGTTGCAAAACCTTGAATCTCTTAACCAAAAACTAACTCTGTAAAACCTAACCTAGGACTTCCTTTTATAGAACAAGGAGTCCTTTACAAGATAACTATAATCAGCATAATATTCGTATAACTCTAACTAAATAAGATATTCACTAAATCTTTTCTATACTTATCCTATTACACGTATTCAGAATATAAACAGTACAAACTTCTTGTGCTGGCAGTACTAACTGACTTAGTACTGTTAGTGTTATCTTCCATCAGTTGTAACTCCAAGCTTGACAGTACTAACTGTTGGTTTAATTCCCAACAATCCTCCCCTAAACTTATGATTTCTCTCCAAATCAATAAGTTTTCTTGAATTAAACTCCAACACTGATGATGGGGGGATTCTTCCAAACACTACCAAGTCAATCTCTTAGTCTAAGCTTTTCTCTGTTCTGCAAGATCAAACATCCTTCTAACTAGCTCATCTGCTATTTCTGAATCAGCTTCAACTTCCAACTTTGAACAACTAAAAGCAACAAAATTGCTGTTCTGAGAGGGTAATCTCTTTCCACTAACATGTATATAGGGTTTTTGTTTGGATAATTATCTTTTTTCCATATATTACTCTAAATCTTTCTAAAGATAATAATTATCCCTTTCGCAAATTCTCAAACCCTAATAGTATCTTTATAAAAACCCAATTGGCTTCTCACACCTTCAATTGAACCACAAACGATCTCTTTTCTTGATTAACATGCATCATTAATAATGGCTAATTTGGAATTTGTCAAGACTCACAATCAGGTTTCCTTTTTGGAGAAAACAGAGCAAGGTGATGGACCACTCTTTCATGAGATTGTGGACTTTCTGAATACATCTCATATAAGGTATGCTTTTACAATTAACCCTACTCTTTTTGTTTCTCAAATCACAGAGTTTTGGCAGACTGCAACTGTCATAACTAGTGAAAATGGAAACATAGAATTTCATTCTAATGTGGATGACATATCATTCATTGTTACAGAAAATTCTATTAGGAGACATCTTAAGTTAGAAGATTTAGATAGTATCAATGATTTTCCAAACACAGAAATTTGGCAAGAAATTGCTAGAATGGGGTATGATACATCCAACCATAAATTGACTTTTCAAAAAGGATGTTTCTCCCCACAATGGAGCTTTTTAATCCATACTCTCTTACACTGTTTGAGTCCTAAAAGAACATCAGGGGAGCAATTCAGTAGCAATATTGCTATTGCTCTCATCTGCTTATCAACAAACAAAGTTTTTAACTTTTCAAAATTCATCTTTGAGAGTATGGTGAACAATGTAAAAAGCAAAACCAAGTTTTTGATGTATCCAAGATTTGTGCAAGTATTTTTGAACAAGAAAAAGAATGTGTTAAAGAAACATAAGAAAACCTTTCCAACACCTTGCCTGCAACAAAAACTTTTTCAAAATATGGCTATGGCAAGTAGAATTTTCAATGGGGTAGTAATACCTCTTTTTCCTAAGATGTTGGAGAGAATACAGATTGTTCAGGGTGAAGGGTCAGTAAACCCAACTGAGCCCCAACACACACCCATTGTGGTTCCAGAAATTGCTCATACACCTCCTGTCACAACCACCTATAGGAGAAGAATCAGAAAGGAGACTATGGTCCCTCAGCCTAGTTATCCTACTCAGACCTTTGTAGCATATGAGGCTATCCATGGTGATAGTATGGATGGGGCTTACACTACTGCTTCTGGCTTAGTAGCTGGGCAGGCCAGTGTAAACATCATTAAGACCCCTACCATGGCAACATCTAATGGACCAAGACCTCAAAGGCTTGCCACAGGTGATGTAACCCCAAGCCAAATGGAATATTTGGGTGGTTCAGGAGTACATCCTAGTCTAACTAGGGCAGAAACTGAATCTATGCCCCTTGATTCACCTCTCCTAGCAGGTAACACAACTAGAAGTGATGAGGGAAGCTCTAAACTAAAGGAATTGATGGTCTTATGTACACAATTTTTTGAAAAGGTGGTATCCCTGGAGGAAGAACTAACAAGTCGTAAAAGGAATTTTGCCTTGGTCTACACTAAGATGCTTTTAAAAATGAAGAAAATGGAAGCTCAAATCAAGAGGTTAAAGGGGAAAAGATCAAAGATGGTACTGTAGGATCGAGTACTTCGAGCTTGATTGAGCATGGTTAAACGAGAACCTCTAGGTATAAGACTTGTGTTTATGCGGAAACTAAACAACAAGAAAATTAAAGAAGAAAAGACAATGATCCTCTATGGATCAGACTATGAACTAAGAATTGTGTTATTGATAAATTGTAATCGACAAAGTTATTGAAGTGTTACAAAACATATTGGCTGTATGTTTCTTATATAGATAAGAAACCCTAATTCCTAATATAGCCTGTTACTAATAAAACGTGTAAAGAGATAAACATCAATCTCTTCTAAAAATAAATCAAACAAACACTCTAAACTTACGGGATAACAATAACTAATACCCGCAGTAATAAACCCTATCGGCAGAAACAAAACAACACTATCGGCAGGAACCAACCGCAGCAGCAATGCAACACTATCGGCAGGAACCAGCTTCACTATCGGCAGCAATGAGAAATTCCTTATTTCTCATAGATCCCAACAATCCTCCCAGCAATCTCACTCAGAGATCCCAACAATCCTCCCCTAATCTTGAGGTTGACTAGGTTAACCTGCAAGATTCCAATGTGATAGAGCTTTAACTTCTCAGGCTTGAGGATTGCGACTTAGCAGCAGCAATAAGTAGTAACCAGCAGCAACAATGATAACCAACAAGATTCCAATATCTATAGCATGCAACAGCAACTTTGATAGTTCAGCAGCAATAGGAAATCTTCTTCAAAATATGTAAACTGATCACCATGACATTCACTTGAGCTTGACTGCTACTAATGACAATATGTACATCAAATCACTTAAGTTTCATACTATTCTCATCACATCCAGGTGTGTTAACTCCTGTGAGAGGTGAATCATTGAAAATTAATGGATTTGATGTCTCTTTACCAATAGCCATCACTACTGGAGTAGCCAATGTTTAGGTGTGTTAGACCATGGTACATTGATAACCATCTGATTTATTAGCAAATCAGCAACTATAAACGGATTTGACTTGTCTTTACCTGTAGCCGTTTGCTCAGGACTAGTCAATTCTTAAGTTACAGCAAACCTTGGTGAATTGAATACCAAATATGGATACCAAGTGTCTTTACCACAAACCATACTTTTGTGGACTAGCCAATTCTTTGGATCCCATAAAGGGTTACATCCATGGTGAATTGAGAACCATTTTCAACTCTCAGAACTGAATCATGGGTGAGTTGAAATACCCTATAGCTTTGAGCAAGCTATTACAGCTATCAACAGATTTGATGTGTCTTTACCAAAGCTGTACCCTTTGGACTAGCCAACTCTTTGATGGACACAAGTCACATCTGGTGAGTTGATAACCATCAACAGAGTGATATAAAACAAACCTGCAGAAAAGTTAGTACAAAAATACAAGAAATCCTAAGTAATAATTTTTTTTTGAACTAATAAAAAGAAAATAAACTAAACAAACAGAAAATAAAGAAAGTAAATGAAAAAGAAGAAAGTAATTTTTTTTTTTTTTTTATTTTATTTTTTTTGATAACTAAGAAAAATAAACAAACAGAAAGAAAATAAAGAAAGAAAACAAACAAATGATTTTTTTTTTTTAATTTTTTTTTTAAGAACAGCAGAATCCGAAGCTACCAACAGAAATGGAGCTATCAGCAGGAATGAGAACACTATCAGCAGGAATGGAAGCACTACCAGCAGGAACCATTGCTGCTGACATCAGGAACCATTGCTGCTGACCCACATTCTCAGCAGACATAACAGAGAAGTTCAGAATAAACCACAATACAGCATCAGACCCATGTGCAATACTCACTTCGATCAGACCCACATGAATCACCAAACGTCATCAATTAATTTTTCCCATGCCCAATAAATGACTCTACTCCAATCTAGCTACTTCCTTTGACCACATCACGACAAATTGAACAATCAAACCCACGTGATGAGTCAATATACAAGATATAGCAGCTTCTTATCTCCACATAGCATCGGCCCCCCAATAAATAATTCCATCGCAGTACACGACAAACCCCAATTGCTTCAAACTTTATTACCTCATATTGACCAATAAGCCATCCACTTTATCAGTATGCGACAAAATAATAAGAGGTAGCTACATCAGTCCCACATGATTGACCAAATGATTTCTCATCCAATCAATTAAATATAAGAAGCCATGACAAACTCAACAGCAATAAATAGAGCGGCAGAATTATCATAGATCAATAAGTCCACCAATGAAGCCATGACTAACCATATGCCACAAACAATTAAGCAGCCCCACAAGTGACAAATAGAGTTCCATCTCCACTTGTGCATTAACTTTTGACAACACACATACCTCACAATAAACCAATCTTTCAACCAAAAACAATGTATCCGCTCATGTGTGACCAATGAAAGTCAGTCACCCAATTCCACATACTGAATTACCCATGTTGACCACGCTTAATTACCACATGTTGAATCACAAGCCAACACAGTAAGCAACAAATACTGACATCAGCAGATCAGTCCCACATTCAATTTATTTCTCACCCCATAAATTGATAAACTCCATTGATCCATCCACTGACCCCACAATTCAATTAATTCAGCAACATTCACTAAATAAAAGGAAGCGACAAAATCAACAACTGCATTATTTTAGTTAGTGAACACAAAACAAACTAAACAAAAATGTTAGTTAGCACAAAATATACAACAATAAGCCTCCCCTTAGGCTTATGCCTCCCCTCAATCAGTGCACCTGACAAAGACTATTGTTCTTGGGTACCCAGAATGAACCTTTCCTTTTATTTGTCCAAGAACAACCTGTTGAGGGCTTAACACCAGTATCCCATCTTGTTCCCCCCATATACCTTGGGTCATAATAACCAGGCCAAAAACCATTCCGAAAGTAAGTGCTAATAGGTATGTAGACTGGTCTAGCAACATTCCTTTTCCAACCAGTAGACTTGGTTTGACCAGCTGGAACTGGCTTACCAGAAGGAACATGTGCGGGTCTAAAAGGCTTACCAGCAGGAACAGGTGCTGGTCGTTTTGCATTACCAGAAGGAAATGCATTTGCTCAAGGGACAAATGGGGGTATACTCTCTACATTTTTCCATAAAGGTCTAGATTGCTCAGCACACATACCCGATTTATTCTAACAGTGACAAATCCTCTCAACCCATGTCTGATGACAATATCACATGTGATTCAAGTGAAAAGTCACCCACACCCAAGTCCCATGAATTATCCTCTAAAGTGACACTATCAGCTCTGATACCACTTGTAGGATCGTGTACTTCAAGCTTGGTTAAACGAGAACCTCTAGGTGTAAGACTTGTGTTTATGCGGAAACTAAACAACAAGAATGTAAAGAAGAAAATAATAGAAGACAATGATCCTCTATGGATCAGACTATGAACTAAGAATTATGTTATTGATAAATGTTTTTCTTTAAGTCTTGAAGTGTTCCCCCAAAACATATTGGCTGTATGTTTCTTATATAGATAAGAAACCCTAATTCCTAATACAGCCTGTTACAAATAAAACGTGTAAAGAGATAAACATCAATCTCTTCGAAAAATAAATCAAACAAACACTCTAAACTTACGGGATGACAATAACTAATACCCGCAGTAATAACACTAACAGCAGAAACAAAACAATACTATCGGCAGGAACCAACCGCAGCAGCAATGGATAACTATCGGCAGGAACCAGCTTCACTATCGGCAGCAATGAGAAATTCTTATTTCTCATAGATCCCAACAATCCTCCCAGCAATGAGAAATGCTTATTTCTCAGAGATCCTAACAATCCTCCCCTAATCTTGAGGTTGACTAGGTTAACCTGCAAGATTCCAACGTGATAGAGCTTTAACTTCTCAGGCTTGAGGATTGCGACTTAGCAACAGCAATAAGTAGTAACCAGCAAAAACATCTAGAACCGACAAGATTCCAACATCTATAGCATCCAACAGCAACTTCAATAGTTCAGCAGGAATAGGAAATCTTCTTCAAAACATGTAAACTGGTCACCATGACATTCACTTGAGCTTGACTGCTACTAATGACAATATGTACATCAAATCACTTAAGTTTCATACTATTCTCATCACATCCAGGTGTGTTAACTCCTGTGAGAGGTGAATCATTGAAAATTAATGGATTTGATGACTCTTTACCAATAGCCATCACTACTGGAGTAGCCAATGTTTAGGTGTGTTAGACCATGGTACATTGATAACCATCTGATTTATTAGCAAATCAGCAACTATAAACGGATTTGACTTGTCTTTACCTATAGCCGTTTGCTCAGGACTAGTCAATTCTTAAGTTACAGCAAACCTTGGTGAATTGAATACCAATTATGGATACCAAGTGTCTTTACCACAAACCATACTTTTGTGGACTAGCCAATTCTTTGGATCCCATAAAGGGTTACATCCATGGTGAATTGAGAACCATTTTCAACTCTCAGAACTGAATCATGGGTGAGTTGAAATACCCTATAGCTTTGAGCAAGCTATTACAGCTATCAACAGATTTGATGTGTCTTTACCAAAGCTGTACCCTTTGGACTAGCCAACTCTTTGATGGACACAAGTCACATCTGGTGAGTTGATAACCATCAACAGAGAGATATACAACAAACCTGCAGAAAAGTTAGTACAAATATACAAGAAATCCTAAGTAATTTTTTTTATTATTATTATTATTATTTTATTTATTTATTTATTTATTTATTTATTTTTTTTGAACTAATAAAAAGAAAATAAACTAAACAAACAGAAAATAAAGAAAGTAAATGAAAAAGAAGAAAGTAAAAATTTTTTTTTTTTTTTTTTCCTTTCTTCTTTTTTTTTTTTTTTTTTTTTTTTGATAACTAAGAAAAATAAACAAACAGAAAGAAAATAAAGAAAGAAAACAAACAAATGATTTTTTTTTTTTTTTTTTTTTTTTTTTTAAAGAACAGCAGAATCCGAAGCTACCAGCAGAAATGGAGCTATCAGCAGGAATGAGAACACTATCAGCAGGAATGGAAGCACTAATTCTACGGATATAGCTGCTTCAGTAACAATACAAGTGGTTTCTGCTGAAGGCTTATTTCTACGGATATAGTGAATCCGTATCTTTATTATTAGTTTGTTAGGATATGCATGAACTATTTTAGGTAGTGATATGCGTTGATATTTTTATTTATTATTGTATTAGGGTTCCTTGTGTATAAAAGGAACTGTAGGCTTTAGTATGATGTACGCTTCTTGAGAGAAAAACAACTCCAGGAAAACATTTTAGAGAAAAATAATAGAGATCCATAGAGGATCATTGTTCTTGTTATTAGAAAAACCTTGTTAAGAAACTTTGATTGTGTTCTTGTTATTATTCCGCTGTGCAACAATCATTGTCTCTATAATCCTAGAAGAGTTAGATCTTGGATTCTACAATTGGTATCAGAGCCTCGTGCTCTCGAGATCTAGGGATTCAAGGTTTTTAATTATCGTGTTTATAAAGTAAAAGGCGTTGAAGAATCGATTTGAAAAAGTGCTGTTGAATTTGTCATACTATTGGTTGATTGATTAATTTATTGTACGTGTGGGGCGGCGAAAATCAAACCTCGTACTGCTTGAATTAATTGAAGTAAGCGGTCAACAATTGTTGACCTTCTTTGATTGTCGCTTCGTGGTTTCTCAGTTTGAGTGTTGAATTTGGGTTTGTCGTGTTTTGTCGGCAAGTAGAATTTATTGGTAGCTGTGATTGGTAAAGAAAGGTGCACGTGGGTCAGTGGGTACGTGGGTTTCATTTAATCTCATACTCTCGCTGCTGTTAATTGGATTTGTCATTTGTGAATTGATTGGTCACTCAAGTCAACGTGAGCAGCTGTGTGTTTAATCTCGTACGAATTGATATTTTGCTCAGTGTGATTTAATTGAACTGTCACGTGAGAAGTTATTATTATTTTCGTACAATGGTTTCATTCGAATTTGGTGATACTATTGAGACATATCTCAATAAAGTTAGAAACTTCAAACCTCCTCATCCTAGGGTAGACTGGTTACAAGATGAAGGGAAAGATAAGGAAAGATGTGTCACTCAAGTGAGAGAAATGGTTGCTGGACATGAGACAAAAGATGAGGAAAAAGTAACGAATGCTGGAGCTGCACAGGACTATGAAAAGATTGCTGGATACGGTACACAAGTGACTGGCGACTTTGGATTGATGGGCATCTCTCAGGTACATAATTGTGTTATTGATAAATTGTAATCGACAAAGGTATTAAAGTGTTACAAAACATATTGGCTGTATGTTTCTTATATAGACAAGAAACCCTAATTCCTAATACAGCCTGTTACTAATAAAACGTGTAAAGAGATAAACATCAATCTCTTCTAAAAATAAATCAAACAAACACTCTAAACTTACGGGATAACAATAACTAATACCCGCAGTAATAAACCCTATCGGCAGAAACAAAACAACACTATCGGCAGGAACCAACCGCAGCAGCCATGCAACACTATCGGCAGGAACCAACTTCACTATCGGCAGCAATGAGAAATTCCTTATTTCTCATAGATCCCAACAATCCTCCCAGCAATCTCACTCAGAGATCCCAACAGGTACTTTCTACTAGTTCTTCCAGTTCTGAGTCAGATGATGATGGTGATTCTCCCAAACAGGGGAGGAAATCAAGGAAAATAGGGTTAGAAACTCAGGGGAGGTAATTGGATTTTGAGGATCAAGGTACTGGTGGTAATGGTGATGAACAAGAAGGTACTAGTGATAATGATGATATGGATATGGGTGAGCAAAGTGGTACTGAAGAAAATCAACAACAACAAGGTACTGCTGAAGTAGAGGGATCAGTAAAAACTGCTCTTGATAAGGGAAAAGGTATTCTGCTTGAAGATGAGCCACAACCAAAGAAAATCAAGCCAAGGACACAAGCTCAGATTAATTTTGATGCAGAAGTAACAAGAAAGGTTCATGAAGAAGAAGTGGCTTGTTTCATGGAAGCTAAAAGATTGGAAAAAGAGAGAATAGCTTCAGATGTTGATATTGCTCAAGAATCATTTGAAGAACAGATACAATACTTGATTGATAATGATCCAATAGTGAAGGCAAAGGCTGTACAACTTGTTTCTGATGAGAGTCTAAGTGTAGAAGAAAGATCAGCTATGCTTGGTGATTTCATTATCTCAAAGAATAATAAAGTGGCTTTAAGTGATCTATTGCAGAATATCAAGGATAAAAAGAAGAAAGCTTATAAGAAGAAGATGCCTTCTAAGAGAGAGCAGATAAGTTTCATGAAGAGCTATTTGAAGAATCAAGCCTATTGGAAGCAAAGTTATTTCAAAGGGAGGTCAGATGCAGAGATAGAAAAGGCCTATTATGAAGCTTATGCAAGGATACATAGGCCAGTTCCAAAAGAATTCATAATTGAAACTGAGTCTACTAAAGGAGAGAAAAGAGGAGCTGAATTGTTAGAATCAAATACATCAAAGAAACAAAAGACTGCAGAAGAGG
This sequence comes from Artemisia tridentata subsp. tridentata, assembly GCA_021014915.2. Lineage (NCBI taxonomy): Eukaryota > Viridiplantae > Streptophyta > Magnoliopsida > Asterales > Asteraceae > Artemisia > Artemisia tridentata. Next base: position 346,960,693 of record CP139502.1, on the reverse strand, counting down.
GTTTAACACATGAACAACTCAAGAATATGATAGTGGTAATTCCTGAATCTACAAATGTCTGTCCACTCCAAGCAAAACATCCTATCATAGATTGGGAGGTATTCACAGATGGAAGGATGAAAGGATGGAAAATTATAAGGGTAGGAGGAAAAACTGAGAAGTACAGGTTATTTGAAGATATGCTTAGAGGATTTGACAGAGAAGACTTAAATAAGCTATGGAGTTTAGTACAGGAAAGATTCAAAATCTCAGATCCTCTTGATGATAAAGACAAGGAATTGTGGGTTCAGTTGAAGAGGTTGTATGAACCAGATGGAGGAGAAGCAATCTGGAGGTTTCAAGCTGCTATCAAAGATGTTTCATGGAAGTTATTTGATACATGTGGTGTTCATAGGATTTCTACCAAAGATGGATTAGAGATATACATGTTAGTGGAAAGAGATTACCCTCTCAGAACAGCAATTTTGTTGACTTTAGTATGTTCAAAGTTGGAAGTTGAAGCTGATTCAGAAATGGCAGATGAGCTAGTTAGAAGGATGTTTGCTCTTGCAGAACAGAGAAAAGCTCAGACTAAGAGATTCACTTGGTAGTGTTTGGAAGAATCCCCCCATCATCAGTGTTGGAGTTTAATTCAAGAAAACTTAGTGATTTGGAGAGAAATCATAAGTTTAGGGGAGGATTGTTGGGAATTAAACCAACAGTTAGTACTGTCAAGCTTGGAGTTACAACTGATGGAAGATAACACTAACAGTACTAAGTCAGTTAGTACTGCCAGCACAAGAAGTTTGTACTGTTTATATTCTGAATACGTGTAATAGGATAAGTATAGAAAAGATTTAGTGAATATCTTATTTAGTTAGAGTTATACGAATATTGTGCTGATTATAGTTATCTTGTAAAGGACTCCTTGTTCTATAAAAAGAGGTCCTAGGTTAGGTTTTACAGAGTTAGTTTTTGGTTAAGAGATTCAAGGTTTTGTAACTCTAGTGATAACTAAGATCACTCGTATTATAATCAATAATATTGAATCTTTGGTGTTAAACATTGTCTTCATTGTCTTACATAATCACTGTTTCATACAATATCTTCTAAGTATTGACTAGTAAATTCCGCGTGCTAGTTAATATTACTCAAAGTATCTCTAACACAAGGAGTGTGTTTAGATCCTCTCAACCCACCATGTACCACTATCGGTTTGGTTTGATTTTCGATTTTACGCTAAAAATGGTTTAACTGAACTAACCGAACCGTATAAACCAAACGAACCATAACCGAATCCATCAACATAGTTTTAAATAAATTGCCTACCATCTACTCCCATTTAAAGCTAGCCCATCCATACAGGGCATGATACATATTTGGGATAGGCCCATACGTATTTAACTTATACTAGTTACAAAAACTCAAAATCAATGTTTTAAAACCCGGTTCGACCCGGCCGGTTCAACCGGTTAAACTGGGAACCGGAGTGATGACCGGTCCGTTGTAAGCCGGGTTTTCATTGAAAGTTAAACCGGATTGAACCGCCGGGTTTTGGTCGACCCGGGTCAAACTGTCGGACCGGAAACCATCCGGTTCATCATGTATTTAAGGAAAAGAAAGAGAATGATGTAACAATAGATGATGTGATCGGCATGTTAGTTGTTGATGAGGCGAAAAGTGTACCGCTTTTAAGGGGTCATTTAAGCCCGAAATCGTATTTATTTGATCAAATATTGCCCTAAATCGTTCCTTTTGTCATTTTAGGTACTTTTGAGGAGAAATCTGGAAAAGGAGGCATTTTGGACGTTTTTGGAGCATCAAAGTGAAGAAAACGGCAAAGTCTCAAGAATCGGCTAAAAGTTACTCTTGACGGCGTCAGACTTAACTCTGGACGGCGTCATGCCTTGGCAAGAAAAGTGGGATGTGAAATTTACTCATGACGGGCCAGTGAGTTAGCATGAGAATTCTGACGGCGTCACGCTTTAACTAAATCAAGGGCGTCACGGCTTAAATCATAAGGGGACGGCGTCACGTTCAAGAGGTGAGGGCGTCAAGCCTTGATAGGCCAGAATGGATTTTTGAAGAGCTAAAGAGGGACGGCGTCAAGAAGGTCACCCGGGAACCCTAAAAGCGGCGAGGTGACGGCGTCACAATCCATAAGGTGACGCCGTCAGATGCAAAAGTCTATATATAGTTTTCTAATTTTTTGTCATTAAGGGAGAGCTTAGTGTGTGGAATTTTGGGATAAAACCCTAAGACGATTTTAGCTACTTTTTCAGGGCTTTTAGCCTTGAGATCTTCCATGTTTCATTGAAAGATAAGTTATCAATTAATCATTCAATATGTCTATGTGTTGTTTGATTCTATCTTATGCTTGTCTTTTGTTTAACATGTTAGGCTAATTTTATCTTGTGTTTGCTTAGATCTAATGAAACCTAGCTATTGATTATTGGTTGTTAGTGTGTTGTTAGTTGTATTGGATGATTGTTTATCTATGTTAGGCTTAAGAAAACTGGCTAACTTCCTATTCGGTAACTTGCTTGAACGTCTTAAGAAACATGAACCAAACGCGTACTAAAGGTTTTTATGGTTGTATTTAATGCACAAGTGAATTCTAGTGATCCCATGTTAGGAGCTTCCTAGCCGGCTCGACATAGGAGTGAAGTAGGAGCTTGTAGAGTTTGGGGAAGTAAGTACGCCACCCCACGAATGGTATTAAGGAATACACCCGTCATCCACGCAACTAATACACACTAATTAACCGGTAATAGATAGTTAGGGAGTAAGGAAATCTAAGTAAACACATTTCTCTACACATAAGTTTCTCACCACTTTTCATTTTTGTTATTTTATTTTATTTGCATTTGTAGTAATTTGGGTTAGTTGACTAGCAACTAATTCCGCCCACTCCTTCAAAACCCGAGATTTTACTTGCTTTCATAAAAAATATAAAAACATAAAAAGAATCTTCCTCAACCCTTAGACCTAATTAGAGTAGCCTTTCACACCTAACGAACACTATTCCCTGTGGAGAACGATCAATCCCCCGTACTTACCACTACACTATACTACATCGGTCAGGTACACTGCCTGGTGGGGTTGTAAGCCTCTTGAGATCCCTCGAGAGGTAAAACCTGTTGTAAGGTTACAAAACCACGCAATCAAGTTTTTGGCGCGCTGCCGGGGAATAGTTATTGTTTAGGTTGAATTTTTATTTCTATTAGGTCTACTCACTAGATTCCTTTCTAGTGAGATTTTTATTTTATTTTTCTAGGTTTTCTTTAGTCTATCTATTTTCTTCGTGTTTTTGTTCGTAACCATACCATCCAACATCATGGAAGATGGTAATATCCTTAACCCACACAACCCACCACCACAACAACCACCACCACCTCCTAGAGCCCGTACTTTAGGAGAGTATTCCCGTCCTAGCCACCATGGCTATCGAAACACAATTGAGCTCACTCAAGGAGCCAATATCACACCCTTGCGATCCGACACCATCCGGTTGGTGCAAAGCGGATGCGCATTCCATGGACTTCGTTCTGAAGATCCTAATCAACATCTCAAGGACTTTCTTAAAATCGTTGATTCTATAGACCTTGATGTTGCCACTCGAGAGACGACCCGATTGCGTCTCTTCCAATTCTCTCTGCGGGACCAAGCTAGTCAGTGGCTAGAACGTCAACCCGCAGGATCCATCACCTCTTGGGATGATCTCACCACTCGTTTCCTTGCTCAGTTTTTCCCACCAGGGAGAACTACCAAGCTAAGGAAGGATATCTTGATGTTTGAACAACGTCGAGGCGAAACCCTCTACGGGGCATGGATTCGATTCAAGGACTTACTTCAAAAAGTCCCTCACCATGGCATAAATCTATGGCTTCAAATCCAAATCTTCTATGACCATGTTGATTACCACACCAAACGTGCCATCGATCGAGCCGCCGGGGGCAGATTGCGCGACAAAAGCGCCGAGGAATCATGGGAGATCATTGATGAGCTTGCATCCGACGATGATGAATTGTGGCAAGTCTCCCACGACGTGCGCTCGGCAGTCAAGACATATTCATCGCCCGATACAGCCAATCAAATCACTGAGGAAAGCGTTAGTGAACTTGAGAAAAGGGTTGCATATCTTATGGAAAAGCAAAAGAGACCCTTAAGTCCACAAAAAGCAACAATTAACTCAGTCTCAAGCGTTAGGCAAATACCATTGTCCGAATCACCCCGTAGGGAAACTACTAAACCCTTCCATAAGCACGCTCCACCCAACTCACCACCTCAGGAACTTAGTCCAACATTCGAAGCTCGAATGAGAGAGTACATGTCAAAACACTCCGAACGGTTGGCAAAATTTGAGGAAGCCGTCTACAAACAAAAGGAGGAAATGGAAGAGAAGATGGCGGAGATGATGAATCTTTTGAAAGAATACACAAATACAAAAGCCCCTGAAAAAGTGTTGGTGAGGAATGACGTTGATGTTCCTAACACTAAATTTGTCAAGGCCACCTCCGTCGTCCAAGAGGGCGGAAATGATGGAAGAGGGAAATCCATAACTATGGAAGTTAACAAAATTGACCTCATCCCACTTAATAATGGAAACACCAATGATTACAAATGCGATTCCGACAAGGGAGAGGAGGCGCCCTCTGAGGAGCGCCAATTGGTTGAACCGCCGGTGTCACAACAAGTGAAGCATTACTTGAAGCACGAAATAAACAAGGAGACCATAAACGATTGGGTGAGAAACTATCGACGTACTCATCTACCCAACAAGAAGTCCAAGAAGGTGGAACCGGATGATAAATCTGACACATTACCCGGTGGGCAATTGTATGAATGCCTCATAGGACAGAAGTTAGTGGAAAAGCAGAAATTCTACGGGGTCTTCGAAATACCATGCAGCATTGGAAAACACAAGTATTTGGATGCGATAGCTGACCAAGGTTCCGACGTAAATTTGATGCCTTTATCCGTTTATGTTCAGTTAACCGATGAGTTGCCATCCATCACCCGTACTAAACTCTCCTTTGCAAAGCATTCTTATGAGTATCCGTTAGGAATTGCAGAAGATGTGTTGGTCAACGTTGCCGGATTCCTGTATCCGGTCGACTTCATGATCATTGAGAGAAATGATATGAATATGCCAATAATCCTTGGGGCACCCTTTCTCGCTACCACTAGAGCGCAAATCAATTAGGAAAATAGCACCATCCAATTGAAGAAGGGGAAGAAAACAGTAAACTTCCCAACGATCCCACGACATATACGAGATGTTGCTCTGCAGAAGAAGATGGAGGCTAACACTAATATAGCCCGCGGTAATGTTCGAGAGAAAATTCTTGCATGGGAGGCAAGGATTAAGAGTTATATGGAAAATGAGATTAGAGAATGTAAGGATGGATATAACGAATATGTTGAGGCTGATGAGCAACCCAATAACCCCGTTGAATTTACAAAAGGAGACTCAGTGCTCCTAAGGCATTCAGAAACAGAAGCACCTACCAATGAACTAAGTCCCTGGTGGTACGGACCATTCACAATTAAAAGTTTACACCAAGATGGGATAGTAAGCTTGACCAGCAAAGGAGGAGGTGAAGTAACTGCGAATGTCGAGCGATTGAGACACCACCACCCTGATAACAAGGATCATATCTATCAGGGATACGTCATTATGAATGATGGAGTCACGTAATGTACGTGACTTTGAGTCTAGCTACAAGACTCGTTAATAAAGAAAAGCGCTTCTTGGGAGGCAACCCAAGCTCTATTTGTTTTATTTGCTTTGTGTGTTTATTTATTTGTTTGTTTGATTTTATTTGTTTCCGTATGTGTGTTTAATTTTTATCATTATTGATTCATGTTAAAAAGAGAATTGTGAAAATGCTTTATGTTGTTTTTAACTTCGTCTTAACTACATATAAAGGTATTTTGCAAAAGTTAAGTGTAAGGGAAATCTAAATCGGTTTATTAGAACACAAATTGACATGAATCGTAATAATAATAAATTAGCATACATATTCGTAATTGTTTAAGTCAAATGCTTGTATCGAGTCATAATGATGTTTTGCAGGATTTCCAGGAAGTAAGGTAAAGGTTTTTCCAGAAATTTTCCGGAAACTTAAAATGAAAATTTTTGTCAGGTCATTTCTGACGGCGTCAGGGGTTATAACCTGACGGCGTCAGATTTAATTTCCAGAAATTTTTGAAGGTTTTGTTTTCATAAAAAGTTTTTATTAAAATCTCCAACTTATAATCTCCAGGAATCTGCAAAATTATCATTCCACAAGCATTATATCCTTATATATAGATTTTATCCCGCCGATGTTATGCAGGTTTTCGTGTTTGCTTTCTCAGGTTTAACAGGTTATTTTGGACAAGGAGATGTTTATGGAATCAAGCTTATGGCGATGCATTAGTCATGGAGCTTCTACATTACCTTGGAAGAAGATTTAACCGTGTAATTTCACTATCCACCGAGCGAATCAGGGGAGTATTTGATTTCATTCTTTTACTTTTTTCTTTTACATCTTGTTATTTGAACATTAGGGACAATGTTAATCTTAAGTGTAAGGGGAGGGTAAAAGTACGATTTTAGAGAATGCTATTACGCTTGATTTTTGTTTGTTTAATAGTAGATGTGTAATAAAACTGAGATAAATACTTGTTAGGGCAATTTTAGTGCCAAATTTAAAATTTTTTACAACATATAGGAATGAAACTTTGATCTTAATGAGCGTCTCACGGATAGGAGTTATATGACTAGCACAAAAACCGTACCACTAAAAAATTTTCCACCCCAAATATGTGAGGTTCGCCCCTAGAATTGGTAGGAAAAGCATTTATGCTATGATGTGTGTACCGGTAGCACTTAGATTCTAGAACTTGCGTTAGGACCATTCCAAGGCCACAAGTGAGACTACATTCGTGTAGTTAGATTTACTACATGATAAGAGGCATTAGGATTAACCCATTGTTTTACACCTGTGTTTTTGTTACAATTACATTGGCTACATTGGTCAAGTAATTCTCCCACACCCTTTGCGTTGTACTCATTTTTAGTACACGATACCCCTAGTACACCCCTCAGAGCCTATCTTTTCGTTTCGACCTTTAAGCATTTTACTTAAAGGAAGAATTTGTTACACCCCACTAAAATGTACACCCAAATCGCCTTAGCCTACCTTGTATGCACTCATTTTTAGTGCATTATTCTGACAACATTTGTTTAAACCCAAGTTAATTATCTAGTTGATTACATGGTTGCTAAGTCGAGTCATATCCTTGTACATATTGTTTTGGGACGATTGGGACTCATGGGTAAAGTACTAGTATAATGGAGTAATGGGGAAGAACATCATTTATTACCCCCATATGTGCTAAATATTTTAAAAGTACTCCAAGTTTTTCAATTATCTTAATTCGAGTCATTAGATTAGTAATTGTAAAGTTATGTAAAAGTTCAAGTGTAAGGGGAATGCAACGCCCCTTTGATGTATTATTTTGGATGGTAGGGCAAAAGTGTATGCAAAAAAAAAAAAAAAAAAAAAAAAAAAAAAAAAAAAAAAAAAAAATCGAAAAATCAAGAAAAAAAAAAAAAAAATGAGAAAATGAAAAATAAAAAAAAAAAAAAAAAAAAAAAAAAAATAAAAAAAAAAAAAACATACGGACTACCATCCCGTTTTATTTTATGTTTGTTTTATGTTTTTGTTATTTTGTTATTTCGTTTCTAGCTTAAGATCGAGTCTAGTCTTGGCTTAGCAACATTGTATAGTACATGTAATTGACCAAGATTTTTAACTCGCCACCAGTAAAATATCCTTTATCCAACCAAACCGTGTTTTCCTTTTCCCTACACCTAACATTACAACCCATTTAAAAGCCCTCTTTGACAGTTTATCTTTGGTGCTTACGCCTAGTGGAGGAGGTTTTCGATCCTTTCCCAAGCCTATGGTAATCTATTTGCTATGACAGGTAGTGAGAGATATTTTCCGTTTTCATTTATGAGATTTATTTTGATGACACTTGAGAGATGTGAGTATCTAAACACTACTTGTGAGGTGCTAGTATGTAATCTCCGTGCTTATTATGATTGAAGTGGAACGATTATTTGTTGTAATTACTTTTATGTTAGTATTAAATGACCCCTAACTTGTATTTTGATTAGAATAAAAGCGCATTTGCTTGAGGACAAGCAAATCTCAAGTGTAAGGGTATTTGATGAGGCGAAAAGTGTACCGCTTTTAAGGGGTCATTTAAGCCCGAAATCGTATTTATTTGATCAAATATTGCCCTAAATCGTTCCTTTTGTCATTTTAGGTACTTTTGAGGAGAAATCTGGAAAAGGAGGCATTTTGGACGTTTTTGGAGCATCAAAGTGAAGAAAACGGCAAAGTCTCAAGAATCGGCTAAAAGTTACTCTTGACGGCGTCAGACTTAACTCTGGACGGCGTCATGCCTTGGCAAGAAAAGTGGGATGTGAAATTTACTCATGACGGGCCAGTGAGTTAGCATGAGAATTCTGACGGCGTCACGCTTTAACTAAATCAAGGGCGTCACGGCTTAAATCATAAGGGGACGGCGTCACGTTCAAGAGGTGAGGGCGTCAAGCCTTGATAGGCCAGAATGGATTTTTGAAGAGCTAAAGAGGGACGGCGTCAAGATGGTCATCCGAGAACCCTAAAAGCGGCGAGGTGACGGCGTCACAATCCATAAGCTGACGCCGTCAGATGCAAAAGTCTATATATAGTTTTCTAATTTTTTGTCATTAAGGGAGAGCTTAGTGTGTGGAATTTTGGGATAAAACCCTAAGACGATTTTAGCTACTTTTTCAGGGCTTTTAGCCTTGAGATCTTCCATGTTTCATTGAAAGATAAGTTATCAATTAATCATTCAATATGTCTATGTGTTGTTTGATTCTATCTTATGCTTGTCTTTTGTTTAACATGTTAGGCTAATTTTATCTTGTGTTTGCTTAGATCTAATGAAACCTAGCTATTGATTATTGGTTGTTAGTGTGTTGTTAGTTGTATTGGATGATTGTTTATCTATGTTAGGCTTAAGAAAACTGGCTAACTTCCTATTCGGTAACTTGCTTGAACGTCTTAAGAAACATGAACCAAACGCGTACTAAAGGTTTTTATGGTTGTATTTAATGCACAAGCGAATTCTAGTGATCCCATGTTAGGAGCTTCCTAGCCGGCTCGACATAGGAGTGAAGTAGGAGCTTGTAGAGTTTGGGGAAGTAAGTACGCCACCCCACGAATGGTATTAAGGAATACACCCGTCATCCACGCAACTAATACACACTAATTAACCGGTAAAAGATAGTTAGGGAGTAAGGAAATCTAAGTAAACACATTTCTCTACACATAAGTTTCTCACCACTTTTCATTTTTGTTATTTTATTTTATTTGCATTTGTAGTAATTTGGGTTAGTTGACTAGCAACTAATTCCGCCCACTCCTTCAAAACCGAGATTTTACTTGCTTTCATAAAAACTATAAAAACATAAAAAGAATCTTCCTCGACCCTTAGACCTAATTAGAGTAGCCTTTCACACCTAACGAACACTATTCCCTGTGGAGAACGATCAATCCCCCGTACTTACCACTACACTATACTACATCGGTCAGGTACACTGCCTGGTGGGGTTGTAAGCCTCTTGAGATCCCTCGAGAGGTAAAACCTGTTGTAAGGTTGCAAAACCACGCAATCAATTTCCTTATCCAAACAGCTTCTTGTGCTGCTTTCGATGCAGCAATGTACTCAGATTCTGTAGCAGACATGGCCGTTGTACTCTGCTTCTTACTCTTCCAGTCCACAGCTCCTCCATTTATGACAAAAACGTAACCCGTCTGAGACTTCGTATCATCTTTATCAGTCTGAAAGGACGCATCGCAGAAACCTGTAACATTCAGTTCTGCGTCTGGATTTCCCCCGAAAACTAGAAACATATCTTTAGTATTCCTTAAATACTTAAGAATGTTCTTTACAGCATGCCAGTGATCTTTTCCTGGATTCTGCTGATAACGACTGGTCAAATTTTGAGCGAACGCCACATCTGGCCTTGTGCATCTAACTGCGTACATGATAGATCCTACTGCCGAAGCATACGGAACTTTCTTCATGTATGCCACCTCTTCAGGTGTTGAAGCACACATTTCGCTGCATAAGCCGTGTTCCACTTGCATGGGCAAATATCCCTTCTTGGAATTTTGCATATTGAATCTCTTCAATATTTTATCCATGTAAGCACTTTGGCTTAATCCGATTAACCGTTTAGATCTGTCTCGATAGATCTTGATTCCAAGGATGTAAGCTGCTTCTCCTAAATCCTTCATGGCAAAGCAACTACCAAGATAATCCTTAACTTCATTAAGGCTTGGTATATGACTTCCCATGATCAATATGTCATCGACATATAGGACAAGAAAAGTAGTGTTACTCGCACTAACTTTGTGGTATACACATGGCTCATCGAAATTTTGAGTAAATCCAAACTTCTTGATTTCCTCATCAAATTTCTTATTCCATTGCCTGGATGCTTGCTTCAATCCATAAATGGATCTCTGAAGCTTGCATACACGCTCAGGAAATTGTGGATTCACAAACCCCTCAGGTTGCGCCATATAGATATCTTCATCTAGGCGACCATTAAGAAAGGCGGTTTTGACATCCATTTGCCAAATCTCATAGTCATAGTAGGCAGCTATGGCTATAAGAATCCTAATAGCTCTAATGTCGGCCACAGGAGAAAATGTCTCCTCATAGTCAACACCATATGTTTGGGTAAAGCCTTTAGCCACCAAACGAGCTTTGTAGGTGTGTACGTTGCCATCCATGTCAGTCTTTTTCTTGAAGAGCCACTTACACCCAACTACCTTAGCATTGGGTGGAAGGTCCACTTCAATCCAGACTTTATTGTCTTTCATGGATTGCATTTCCCCATCCATGGCTACTTGCCATTTGTCCTTTTCAGGACTATTAATGGCAGCCTTATAACTAGTTGGCTCATCAATGTGATCCAATAGTGTAGATTCCTCATCCTCTATGTTTAAACATAGACGGTCAGGAGCCTTTGTAGATCTTGAAGATCTACGGATGGGTACCACTTCTACTTCAGGTGGAGGACCTAAACTTTCAGGTTCCACTGGAAGTGTGTTAGTGCCTTCAGAAGGTGATGTATCTTCATGATCATTTTCAAGATCATATACTCTCCCACTGATTTCTTGAGATATTAGATTATCCTCAAGAAATTCACCGTACCTAGCCACGATGACCTTATTTTCAGGTGGGAAGTAAAAGTAGTAACCCTTTTTTTCCTTAGGGTATCCTACGAAGATACACTTAACAGATCTTTGTTGGAGTTTATCAGGTGAGTCACGTTTAACAAACGCCTCACAACCCCAGACCTTTAAGTAAGAAAAGTTGGGAGCTTTTCCAGTCCATACTTCATATGGAGTCTTATCAACCTTCTTAGTTGGAATCCTATTCAACACGTGAACAGCTGTTTCAAGAGCATAATCCCAAAAGGATAAGGAAAGAGTTGTAAGATTAAACATGGATCGTACCATATCTAACAAGGTACGATTTCTCCTTTCAGATACACCATTTTGTTGTGGCGTATAAGGAGAAGTGAGTTGTTGCACAATGCCACACTCACCCAGATAATCCTTAAACTCTTGGCTTAAGTACTCACCACCACGATCGGATCGAAGGGCCTTAATCTTCTTTCCGAGTTGTAATTCTACTTCATTTTTAAAGACCTTGAATGTCTCAAAGACTTCATGTTTATGTTTAAGTAAATAAACATAACCATAACGACTATAGTCATCCGTGAAGGTCAAGAAGTAGACAGCACCCCGTTTAGACACATGTCTAAGTGGACCACACACATCCGTGTGTATCAATCCAAGTAGATCTGAAGCCTTCTCCATATTGCTATGGAAAGGTTTCTTTGTCATCTTCCCAGATATGCAAGATTCGCATTTATCAACTGAATCATCATTGATATTTTTCAAAAGCCCATCGTGTTGCAGCTTTTCCATGCGATTCTTGCCTATGTGAGCAAGACGGCAGTGCCATAAATAAGACGAGTCCAAGTTAGACTTGACTCTCTTATTTCCGATGCTATACATAGAATTATTTCCATTGGATACATGGTTCTCCATGTCAATTTCAAACACACCATTTAATGGAATAGCATTAAAGTAAAAAACAAAATTTAAAGAAACAGAAATTCCATTATCATTAAAAGTATGCTTAAAACCCAAATCCAATAACAAAGAAACTGAAACGACACCTCTAGCAATAGAAGGTGCGTAATGACAATTGTTTAACACTAAAATTAAACCAGAAGGTAAAACTAGCTCAAAAGTCCCTATGGCTTCTATTGCTGCACGTATTCCATTTCCCACGTACAAGTAGCATTCCCCATAGTTCAGCTTCTTCGCTCCTCTAAGCCCCTGCAATGTATTACAAATGTGAGTACCACATCCTGTATCATATATCCAGGCATTTTGCTTACGAGGAAAAGAAAACAATTCAACCATAAAAATACCTGAAGTGCTGACGCCCTGCCCAGCCTTGGCATTCTTATTCTTGCGACACTCCTCAAGTAGCAATGGACAGTCCCTCTTCCAATGTCCAGGAGTATTGCAGTGGTGACAAGCAGCCATATCCTTTTTAGGATGATCCTTCTTAAGAGGAGGATTCTGCTTCTTTGGCTTTTGCTGATAGGTCACAATCTGCTTACCCTTGTCAGCTTTGCCCTTTCCTTTCTTGTTCACTTGTTTCGGTTTACCGGCTTAGCTACCCTACCACCTCTAATTGCCATAACAGCAGGTGTAGGAGCTTTCTTAGTGAGTCCCTTCTCATGTTCAATGAGCATTGCATGCAATTCAGAAAATGTCTTCCCCTTGCAATGCATGTTAAAGTTGCGCACGAAGTCACCATATAATTCCTCATTGAGGGATTTGTTGATGAGGCCAACTTTAACGTCTTCCACATACCTGCAATCAAGTGCATCTAGTTGGTCAAGATAACCTTTCATTTCAAGCACATGAGTACTTACGGGTGTTGTTGCGTCCTGCTTGCACTTGCCTAAGTTGTCAAGTACATCATACAATTCAGCCATGGGAGGTTTCTGAAACATGCGTGTCAGTTCCTCAATCATGTTTTTTGGGCCATATTTCTCAAACTGTTTTACCAGTTGAGTGTCCATTCCCGATAACATGAGACAAGCCGCATCATTGTGCTTGTCATAAGCTTCATTGAACTCCCTAAGTATTTCATTAGGCGAGTTAGCAGGAGGAGCAACCGGAAGGTCCTCAGTAAGACATTCATAACATTTGGCAATCCTAAGAACAAGCCTTAGATTGCGATACCAATCGTTAAAATTCTTAGTCCCAGTCAATTTCTCTTTTTCAAGCATCATCTTGAAACAAGAGGTTAAGTTTGACGAGTTTTCGGGTTGGGCCATTTCTACAGAAAAAAAGTTCAAAAGTTAGTACTTTCGATAATAAGCTTTTCAAGAAAATTAAACACCCATTGGTTAAAAAACCATTTAATTTTCACTGAAAACTAGGATCCTAATTGACGCCGTTTCATTACATCAGCTTTGGCTGCTAGCAATGAAATTGCTCAATAAGGTACGGGATCACCCAATTGCCAATGTCAAATTGCAATTCCTAGAAATCTTGGGACTTACATTATATTGCCAACATCAGTTGCAAAATGTAAGCATGTTTCATCCCCAAATCTTTATGCCTTGGCGCCGTTCCATTACATCAGCTTTGGCTGCTAGTAATGAAAGTGCCCAATTAAGTTAACCAACTTAAGAAACAGTAAATTGACGTCGGTTTATAGCATTCAGCTTTGGCTGCTAGCAATAAAGTACTCAATTTACCCTTAGGCAACCACCCTTTGAACATCAACATTCAGCTTTGGCTGCTAGTGATGTAGGATGAAACCTTAGGTGTTTCTTTTGTAGTTGGGTGGCATATAACTTAAATTTTAAAGGGTAATAAATTTTGATGTGTAAAATAAAAAAATATGTACAAAGATGTCATGCATTCATCTTTGTATCATATATGTTTGCAAAAACAAAACCGTTTACTCATTCGTAGCTCAAATCATCAAAGTTTTTAATTGAGGCGTTGAGCAAATTACAACATTGCCTTAAGATGCTTCGTACTTTTTCATGGTGTACTTGGTAAGTCTATTATTGACGCACAGGCGAGCGGAGGGACGACAGCCGCCGAAGCTGGTTAAAACCGTGCCCCTTTAAGGTCACAATTTAATGTGAACCAACCTTATACCCACTTTATAGTTTGTCAATAATAGGTCCGCCGCTTCGACCACTTTTGTACAGTCGCAATCAATCAACTAAAAAAATATGATTTTCTTGCTAAAACAATTTTATGTAGTAATTTATTAATTGCTAGTCTTGCCTGGGAGCAAATTATCGTGCGAAGCGAACCACTGTCGGCACATAAGACTTGGCAATAAATAAAATTACTACAAAGGTTTCATAGTTATTAGTCTTATTTATTTTTTATTTGAAAAATTACCCTCTTTTGTAGTTTACAATCCATCATAATATTAAACACAAAAGATCAAGTAATTACAAAAATAAATAAACACATAATAACAAATATATGATCATCCACGATATCATATAGCCACATGCAAACCTTTTTCAATAAATCATAATATTAATTCTATGTGGAATTTTAAATGTATGTAACTAACAAAACTCCCATTGGTTTTCGAGCTGATTGTGCCTAATGGTCCACAGACGGCAAATAACTTGGCCGCGTAAGTTTTGGTTAGTTAGATACCACATTGCACATAACTTATTAATTAATATATTGAGGTCTTCCCCAATTTAAGATTTATTTAAATCATGTAGCAAATAATTCAATACAAAATCATACAAATCAAACCATGACAAAATATGCAAGATTTTGTCATGGATCCCATATTGATCACATAATCATGTAGTCCATATTATTATGTCAATATCTCATGTACGTATCTAATTAATTAGTAACATCACATACGGTACTCACTAATTAATCCCTAAAAATTTTCATGCAATCCTAGGGTTTCTCAAGTTTTAATTAAAAAACTAAAACCCTAATTTTTAATATATAGGTATCGACCCATATTAGGGTTTATAAAAAAAATAAACAAACCCTAAAAATATAATTGCATGTTATCTCTACAAGATCCAATTTTTAGGTTTAAGTAATTAATTACAAGTTCTTAAACGAGGCTCATGATGCCACTGTTGGAATATGTGAACTATATAAAAAACCATAAACACATATAATCATCAAGAACACGCAGCGGAAAGATCTACATGAACAAGTAATTAATTAAACTTAAATAGAAACGTACCTTAGTGATTCCTAGCAAGAACAAGGAATCTCTTCAACAAGAACAAGTTATATAAACCCTAATAGGGAATATATATATGGATCGACAATCACAAAACACACTAGCTAAAATAAGCTAGTTACTCGCTCTTGTACACACGTAATCTAGCGTTCCAATGGGATAAGCTAGGTTCAAGAATCACAAACAAGCCAAACACTTGACTAGCCTTACTTTGAATCGACAATACCAAGTGGTATTAAAAAATGGTCGATCGTTTCAAGCTAGGGAGAGAAGAGGAAAAGAGAAGTTAGGCTTGTAGGGAGTTCAAGATTAGATTTAAACCAAATACAAGTGAATTGTATTTATACGCTAACCCTAAACCCCAAAACTTGTTCCCTACTCCACCTAGAACCAGCCTCAAGCCCAAGGGGAGGGCATTCGGCCGATCCAACCCATGAGATGGGTTTCTAGATTCTTCTAATTCCCTTTTGCACATTTAGTCCTTTAATGGTCGTTATCTTTAACACCGTTAAGTACTAACTGTCGTTAAGTATTTTGTTTGTGAAATGAATAAATAAAATACATAAACATATTTAATTTATTCATCCATTGAAACTCTCACGTTATTGTGTGCAATCCCGAGTCTCGAGTTCGAAACCGGACATACGTATATTAATATTTATACATCAAACTCTAACACTTTCTAGTATCATTACCACTTCTACTTGTACTCGCACCTTTTCTGTTTTTCTTTTGGTCTTTTGACCTGGTCTTATACTTGGGTTTTGGGTCATTTTTTAGTTTCTTAATCAATTGAGCGTCTTCCTCACTCTCACCCGTCCACACATCATCATCCTCATCATCATTCGCTCCACCTTTCTTCCTCTTTCATCTGTTTCCCACTTTTGCTTTTTTATTACTAACTTCATCTTCGTCTTCATCACTGTCGTCTTTATGTTCTTCAAGAAACCAATCCCAACTCCGTAAGTCACGGATCATTTTCTTCGGGTAGTCATCAAACTCGTGTCCCATAACAAGAAAACCGAACTCTGCAATTTGCCATCAAAATAAAATGTAAGCAGACATTTGTTTGGACCCGTAACTGTAGATGGCTTAAAACTGGGGGTGTTTGGTTAGCTAGCACATCTAGACCCGTTACTATGTATACTAAATAACAAAGTCCTTGAACTTCCATCTTGGAAGCGGTTATTACCATTTCAAAATGCAGTAAAATGAAATTATCAGTCGATTAATTCTAGCCAAAGCTCGATACTTTCAAATTTATATACACTTAATATCTGATACGCGTGCTTCTTAATATGACCATTTTGACTTGAAACGCGAAAACCAGAATCACATCCAAACACCCTTTCATCTAAAATCTCAGCAACCAAAAATTTAAGTTAAGACTGTTCGATAACTGTAATGTTATTTTCTAATACTTTGAAATCAAAATAAGTGAATCTAAACAAACATGTAAGAAACTAATACTATAGTCGATTTTCAAGTTTTCCCATAAATCCCTGGATACTAAATACATGTCATTTTAGTCACTCTATTTCATTTATATATCATTAAAAATTGGATATTTAAGCTGAGAAATCAACGTTCTTTGATAAAAATAACACTTTTTTACGAATTTAAACATTTTTATATACAGGCTGGCATAACTAGCAGTAGTTGCATTCCTGTGCCTAATCTTAACCCAAATGAGAAGGATAGGGTGGTTTGGATTAAGTCAAATGGAATGATTGCAAAATTCTCAGTGAAAATAGCATGGGAGGAAATGAAAAACAGTATAAATAATGTGGATTGGTACTCTTTCGTATGGTTTACACAAAACATTCCAAGAAACTCATTTGTACTATGGATGGCTATACAAAGAAGACTGAGTACTCAATACAAATTATTACTAATGGAATCCAAATTCAAATATGTTATGCCCTCTTTGTAAGCAAATCCCAGATTCTCATGAGCACTTATTCTTTTCATGCCAATTCTCAAAATAAATTTGGATTCAGATTCAGGAGATGACAAATGTCAATAAGCTTCATGTGATATGGGATGAGGTTATTGATAAATTTGGCTATACAAAGAAGACTGTGTTTGGGAGCATGTATGTACTTCATATGGTGGGAAAGGAATGCAAGGTTGTTCACAAATGAGAAGAGGTCAGAGGAGAGTATCTGTAACACTATAGTGAAAACTGTAAAGCTTAAATTGTTGAAACTGAGTGTTGAACAATCTCCTGCTGTAAAGAAAGTCGAGGCTGTTTGTAATATCAAATTTGATGCTAAAGTCAATAGACAAGGGTGAGTTTCTATGGAGAAATGTTTCGATAGATGGCTTCGAAAGTGATGGTGAAGCCTTTCTATCATTGAGTTTCCATGTTCAAAAGTTAGTGTGTCATGAAAGATGGAATAACTTCTTTTTTAATGTGGATCTCAAGATAGTTAAAGGAAATGTAACTATTGTTATCAAGTTTCCTATCCTGAAGGTTTATTGACTATATAGTATACAAATTAATGACCTGGTAAATGTCATGAAGAAGTCTACAGTTTAAAGTAGAAGCAATTATTCAGTGGTTTGTCTCTCAGAAGGGTGTTTAGATATGAGTTTTATGGTATTGGAGAGTGTATATTTTTGCCGATGGCTTTGTACCTTGTACTTGATCCTTATATGCACTAAACTTCTTGTTCCTAGTATTTTATGTGCTATGAAAGATGGAGCAACACTATACTCGGAATGGGATTGTTTTGTGTAGTTTTAAGTTGTCACTCCAAAAGGAAAGTTTCCTGCTAATGAATGGTTCTATAATGAATTTTAATCTTGAAAAGAGTTGTTTGATGTATAAAGGAAGTTGCAGACTTGGTGCATATCATTAAAAGGTCTGGAAATGCTAAGGATAGTAGATGTTCTGTTTAAAATTGCAGCAGAAAAACTGGAAGAGGGGTGTTTGGATATTGCTTTTATTCAGTTTGAATGTTTGATTATGAATACACAAATCGCTTTGTACATTGTGAATGCTTTCTTAGCTATTGGGATTCTAATTCTGATGTATTGTATGCTATGGAGTAAGAATAAAGGTTGAAACTTGAAAGGTGTGGGAGCATGGTCTGGAAGTTTAGCTAGTAAAGTTGGCTGTGGTATGCTTGTATTAGCTTTAGTTTGTTTGTTTAGGTGTTTTTCTGTATGAATTCAAGTTGTATTGGTCTTCTATGTGGCCTTGGGTATGTCCAAGGTAAAGCCATAGAATGACTCTTATCTTATATTTTGGTAAGCCATAGCGTTTTTAATTAAAAAGATCATTTGGCCACAATAATTTATCTTTTCTAAACGCTACTTTCCATATGCTTTGACTGGTTTTGAACTTTGATGACACGTTTGGTATGTCCGTTGTAAGCCATGTCGTTTTTATCTTTTCTAAATGCTACTTTCCATATACCTTCAATGAAAACCCGGCTTACAACGGACCGATCATCACTCCGGTTCCCGGTTCAACCGGTTGAACCGGCCGGGTCAAACCGGGTTTTAAAACATTGATTTTGAGTTTTTGTAACTAGTATAAGTTAAATATGTATGGGCCTATCCCAAATATGTATCATGCCCTGTACGGATGGGCTAGCTGTAAATGGGACTAGATGGTAGGCAAGTTATTTAAAACTATGTTGATCGATTCGGTTATGGTTCGTTTGGTTTATTCGGTTCGGTTAGTTCGGTTAAACTATTTTTAGCGTAAAATCGAAAATCAAACCGGACCGATAGTGGTACGTGGTGGGTCTTGATGGTGAGTCGCGATGGTGGGTGGTGGTAAAAAAGAAAAAGTAAAAAAAAAAAAAAATTATAGAAAAGCTATTTTTTTTTTTATGTAAGCCATTAGTCTCATAACTTTTGAGCCGTCAAGTCTAGGGCTGTAAACGAACTGAACGTTCAGTGAACATTTCATGAAACGTTCGGTAAAAAGTTCGTTTATGTTCGTTTATTTATTAAATGAACGAACATGAACAATATTTTACGATCATTTAGTTAAATGAACGAAAATGAACAAAAGTCACGTCCGTTTATTTATGTTCATGAACGTCCGATTATGCGTTCGTTAACGTTCGTTTATGTTCATTTATTTATTTATATTCGTATATCATATATTTTAATTGTTTAATTTTAAATTAGTTTATTTAAGCAAAACAACACTTATAAAACAATATTAGATGCATAATTTAATAAATTTTATGTTTGTTGGTCTATATTCATTTATGTTCGATCGTTTATGTCCGTTTAGCGTTCGTTTAGTGTCTTAATAAATGAACATAAACGAACATGAACAACTCATTTTCTTAATAAACGAACATGAACAAGAAAATTTGTCCGTTTAAGCGTTCGTGTTCGTTTATTTGTTCAGTTAAAATTAAATGAACGAACGTGAACAAGGCCCCGTTCGTGTTCGTCCGGTTCGTTTATAGCCCTAGTTAAATCGTTCAAGAAATTAAATGACTATTAGCTTACACACTACTTAGAGCACAAGGTATCATAACATCTTAATACCACATTTTTAGTGTCACATCAGCGCCACATCACTATCCTCACTTTAACATAAACACATCAATAAATAAATAAATAAATAAAAATAAATAAATAAGTAGGTACCATGACATGTTAACACCCACCCTTTTGGAACCTACCAGTTTATTTTATTTTCTATTTTCCAAATAAACTAAATTTCATTAACTCATATTAAAATACAATAATAAACTTAAAAAGCGAAAAAAAATACGAAAAATTTAAACAATACGAAACTAAGAAAAATACAATAACTAATTTTGTCGATATTTCTTCATTATTTCATCTTTTTGCATTTCAATGAGCATTTTTCGTTCCGGTGGCAAATTCGGGTCGGTTGGAGTATTTAGAAACTTTAATTCTTCCATTTTTAGTATGCCATCGTCTTTCTTCCTTGACGCCTCGTACGATACCACCGCGGCCTCTCATTTTATTCGTAACTCATGATGCATAATTTCACCAAATTCAAACGGGTTACTTCCCGCGGTGCTCAACGAGGTTTCGGATTTGGTTTTCTTGGAAGCACGTTCTTTACCAGGGGGACGTGGTCTCGTATCATCTCCAAATACCTCGTCACGTCTGGGTCCAGTGAGATCAATAGGCGTGGGTGTGTCCCATTTGGAGTGTTTTCTCAAGATTTTCACGCGTCTTCTTGAGAAAACGCTTTTCCTCCTTTTATTTCTTAACGATATGCATTCCTAACACGGTTCATAAAATCAAGCTTGTTTTTCCCATTACAAGCACCCATATGGTGGTAACGTTTCCAAATTACATTGAACTTTGTGGCAATTTTGGTTCAACGTATGCCACTTACTCGTTATCATGTCCTTGTTACGCATTTGGAAATTCTTTCGATTGAACTCGTGTAGAACCTTTTACCAAAACGAATCTTTAATTTGGTCGGCTCCGACATTTTTGTCCTCGGAAATGGCAACATAACACACGGCTAATAACGTTTCCTCGGACAATAACCAACGAACACCACAAGTTAATTCGGGCTCTGATTCGGCTTCGTTTTGGTTTGAGGGTTGTGTCGTGTTTGGCAGTGGTGGTGCATTTTGTTGTTGTTGTTGTAGGTTTTGGAATCGTTGGTTAAGTATTTCGTTTTGTTATTGTTGTTGTTGGAAAAGTTGTTCTTGTGTGTAGGGCGGCATAGAGTTTTGAGTACCAACCTGGGGAAAGTAAGCTTGTGATGATATCGATTGTGCGGATGAAGGTGTCGAAGGGTTTGACGAAGATGACGAGTTTGGTTGCGACATGTTGAAGAGGGTGTTCACAAACGGATCGTTAATAAGAAATTGAGACATTTTTTGGAAGTGAGAATGGAGTTTGTGTGTGAAAATGAGTGTTTAAAGTGGGTTTAAATAGATTTGTAAAGTAATATAATTTGGTTTAAAAAAATAAAATTAAAAAAACTAGCCGTTAAAATCGACAGTTTGGTTTAAAAAATTTTGAAAAATTATTATTATTATTATTATTATTATTATTATTATTATTATTATTATTATTATTATTATTATTATTATTAAACATGATAAATTTTACATAAAGTTGGATGGGAGTCTAGACACAAGTTGAGCTCCCACTCCTTTCTGAATACAAAAACTAACTCTATGAAAGATAAAAACGCCACTTTTAGCATTATTTGAGTGACTATTGGCAATAGACTTAATACGTGACAGTGTGTTCAAAGCCTCCGTATCGAATTCCCCGAACGTAGAAAAGGCAAAAGGTACGAATTTGTATCCATTGTCCTCACATTTGGATGCATACTTTCTATTTTTCTTCTCCACAGCATTGTGCAAGGCTACCCCAGGAGCCCATGAAGTCGCCCCACTACCAGCAAATGGAGAGATGCCAGTCACATCCAAGCATACTTCTTTACCTTGAAGCCAATTAAATAATAACAAGTCTGCAGGCCGTAGCTCCTTCCCATCCTCTGAAAGGAACCCCATAGGAGCCTCCTTGCGCACCATGATCCCAACTTTAGAGCAAATATCCACAAGGATGTCACGCACCAGATTATGCCTGAACTTCACACCCACTTCACTGGAACAGTGGACCGCATGATCCCCCCATATGTCCATACGATGCACATTACAACTCAGGCAGAGGCTACCTTCAGAGAACATAGGTACGGTGAGCCTATAACACAACAAATAACGGAATTGACGATGGTTCATCCTCTGTCCCAATCCGTCAATAGGGATGGTGTAAAGGAAATCATGTTGGTATGTGCTTAAACACATACCTTTTCTTGACCAAAACCGGACCAAAACGACCAAAAACCTAACCATAATGCCAATAGATAGTGTGTTTTTGTGTTTTGTTTATGCAGGGACGGATATCACGAAAAACCGGCAAAAATACAAGAAAATCAAGAATACGAGCACGAGATACGGAAAAGACTCAGAACCAGATCCGGCAAAGTCATACTTGGTCAAGAAGTCAAAAATCACCCTTAGATCACTTTGAAGAATTGACAATATTAGTCCCTTAAGAAATCAGAAATTACACTTATGGTCCTTATAATTTTAAAACCTTAAATCTTTAAATCCTTCTCTACCCGGATCCAATACTCATCTAACCCAACTTCCTTACTAAACCCAGCCCACAACCGAACTAACCCAGCCCACTCTTTGACCCATACCCGACCCAACCATACCCAGTCAAACCCTTATAACAAATTCGGTCAAATAAAAATAAAAAAAAGATCCACACACTCCCGCCCCCCAAAATTACCCTCCAACCCAGAAATTACTATTCCAATAAGAACCCTAGATTTTTACCCGTACATTTTACTCTAATTAAGGGTAATTGAGTCAATCATTGGTCCTTCTAGAAGGTGACAGAGGTGTCAGGTTAAGCAAAACACGCATGAATGGACACATGGCAGGCTCTCATTGGTTCGAACACATCAGAGGATTTAATCCAAGGGCTATGATTAATGGGACGTGATCTAAGGGTGATGAAGAGCTAGAGGAGCACACGGATTGCCAAGGTGGCAAGCCTAGAAGGTTCATACGAGTACTATAAATAGAGGGTCTTTCTTCTAGTTTTAGGGTGTTGTAATTTCTCTTTAATTTGAGTCTGTAGTAGTAGTTAATTACTGTCAATTTAGTTTATGAATTGTATTTCTCAAATTTCCATTGTAACTTTGAAAGTTTTTAGTTAATAAAATTTTATTTTCATGTTTACTTTGATCCTGTTTCATTTTCATTATAGTTATGATTTTAGTTTTTGAAATTTGCCAGTAGCTTATTCAAAGCATTTTTAGCTTAATTGTTTTTGGTTTAACTCTATTTTGTTTATTTCAACTAAAAAAATCCAAAAACATTGAAAATTCCTTTAAAATTTTACCCACAGCTTCATTAAGCTGTTTTTAAACAAACATCAGCTTATATAAGCTCAATAGCTTACTGTAAGTGATTATTAAGGTCAATTCATTCTCAAAAATTCAAAGTTCTAATTCAGTCAACGAAAGTCAACACTCAGCTTATCCAATAAGCTGAGCTTATTTCAGAAGAAGCTGATAGTCTAGGAGGAGAAGTGGAAGCTCCTAGCCTGTCTAAAGATAGGCAAGCATAGTGAATCCCCTCTGTTCAAGCTGAGGGGAAGTTTACCTTGTGAGTTTTGATTTCTACTTTTGTTCAATTCTGCATCATTAGTTGTTAATAGTTTAGATCTGCATTAGTTGTTTTGTTGTTGTTTATTAAGTGTTATAGTTGCTGAATCAATGTTAGATTGGATCATTTCATGTTAAGTCTGCCATTGAATGTTAGTAAAACTGTTTGAAACAGCTTCATATTTGCTTATTGAACATCTGTGGTTATTTGTGGTTTGTGATCTAGTTTCTGAGTTTGATTTAGGCTGTTTGATCTTAAATTCAGTTTGTTTGATGGAGATTTAATCTAAATCTAACTGTTACTTCATAACAGTTTCATATCAGTTACTTTAAGGGTGTTTGGATCAGTGAGTATAATAGAGTTGTAGGCTTGAATTAGTGGTAACAATAGTTTACAAGTTTCACTTAGGGTAATATTAGTCTAATTCAAGCATTTATTTAGTAGTTTAAAACACAAAAGTCAAATTCAGTTTTCAATTTAGTTAACTGCTGCAAACAGGTAAATCAGTAGGAATATTGATAATCATAGGTGCATATTAGTGTTAGTTAGCATAATCTAGGTCAATCACATCTTATTATTACATAATAAGTTCAATAGGATCATTTAAAGTTAGATTTAGTCAAACTAGTATAAGAACTCAAAAAGTCAAAACTGCTCAGATTAATCAACTTTTCAATCTGATTCTTAGGCTCAGTTTGTAGTTATAAGTAAGATTGGATTGTGGAATTGTGATCTCTGGTGGTTAGATTCAAGGTCTCAATAAGATAAGTTCATCTAGAAGCTCTTATAAGCCCTTAATTTTAAGATCAAAGTTGCTTGTCTGCTGGAAATTTCTCCTGCACCACAGTCACAAGCCCCAGTTCATAGGCTTATTTCTAGCAATCTATTTGAGTTTTCTGATTGAATTTTGGGGCAAATAGAAGTCAAGCTAGCTGTTTATCAGTTTCAGCTTTTGGTTCGCTTTTTCTAGCTTACTAGGCAGCTTAATTGAGTCCCATTTTGAGTCTATTTGGACTGTTCTTAAAAGAATTTGTATAAGCTTAACTGCTTGTGTTCGAGCTGTTTTCCAGCTTATTCCAGCTCATTTAATCCGTTTCTTTTCATAAAATTAGTGTTGATTAATTGTTATTTGATTTGCAAAAGAAGAAAATTAAAAAAAAAAAATAGTTTAGTTAATTTGTAGTTACCCAGGATCGAACCTGGGTTGTTTGAAGTAATAAAATCGTTTTTAGTTTTAAAGTTTTACAAATCAGTCCCCAGGTTTCAGTTTTAACAAGTTTAGCCCTTGTCTTAGTGTAAAAACGTTTTTAGTATTAGATAAGTTTCAGAAATTACAAGTCCAGTCCTTGTCTTTGATTTAAAACTTTTAGATATAAATAAAGTTTGACGAAACTACATTTTCAGTCCCTTAAGTTTTTATAAACTTTTTCTTTATTTTCTTTTATAAAATTAGTTTTAATAAACTACATTTTCAGTCCCTTGAGTTTTTAGATTTACATTTTAGGTTTATATCTTCACTATTAGTTTTATAAGTCTCGGGATTAGCCCGAGATTTGCGTTATTTGATTTCTTTTGTGTGTTTTTATTTGTTAAACGTAGATTGTTTTTAATTTTCCATATTTTAGTATAAAACAATACCAAAATAATCTTTCACGTTCACTTATTCACTTCACATTTTCACGACACCGAATCGATTCAAACGCCGTCAAACCTTCGTTGGGAGAACGACCCGGGGAAATATTTTCACAAATATTCCTTTGGAAAAATAAAATGTAAAAAGAACAAATCAAAATGGCGCCGCTGTCGGGGAAGGCTTGAAACGTTGTCGTTGATTCGTATCGTATTTTGTGTTTTGAAGACCCTTCCTCGGAAGTTATCGTTTTTATAAAAAAAAATAATAATAAAAATACAAAAAGAAAATAATTAAAAAACACTTTTCCTAAAGTGTTTTCACCATTAATAAACATCCTCGGTCTTCCGTTGAAGGAGGGCGGTTGTAAACCATTCCGAAATAACAACAAAAGAGATCGGAAAATTAAACGTTTCTTGGATTATTTCTTTACTACAACCTATACACGGGGTTTAAGGAGGTCTTGACATTAAATTGCAGACCGAAGAGAGATCCATTCTTCTCTCCCGCCACGCTGCGCGTAGTTTTGAAAGAAACGAGTACGGTTGATTAACGATCACCAAAAAGAAAATAAATCTCATTTTTTTTTAAAATATAAAAATCCAAAAATATTTTATTTTCAAATTTGGTTTTCCTTTTTGATTTTGTGTTTGTTTTTGGTGTATGCACACCCGATCTTCTTCTTCTCACCCTCTTCTTTCACCACTATCAAATCTCGAGAGGATTATTCGTCATAATCACCGTGTTCATTTCTCAACCGTTGAGGAAATGGCCGACGACCCAAACAATCAACACCCGCCGATGGGTGGTGATAATCACATGCCAGCTCCCGATCTCCGAACGATGGAGGAGCTGTGCCAACCCACAATGCACGGACGTGGTGGCCCGATTGCCCCCGTCAATATTCAAGCCGCCGATTTTGGACTTAAGCATCATATGATTCAACAAGTCCAAAACTCGTGCCAATTCCATGGCTTGCCGGGTGATGATGCGAACAATCATCTTGATAAATTTATCACCGTCACCCAAAGTATGAAACAAAATGGGGTCTCCGATGACGCCCTCCGTCTATATCTCTTTCCTTATTCATTGACGCATCATGCCACCGCTTGGTTTGATCGTCTTCCCAAGAAATCCATTCGTAGTTTCGATGAAATGGTTACAAAGTTCTTGGCGAAATATTTCCCACCGTCGATGGTGACGAAATTAAGGAATGAGATTAGCAATTTCCGTCAGCTTCCCGATGAATCATTGTTTGAGGCATGGGAACGCTACAAGTTATCGATTGATCGGTGTCCGAACCACAATATGTTATTGGTCACTATTATAGATACCTTCTATAACGGTTTGACATTACGACACCGTGATACGATTAATGCTGCTGCCGGTGGTACGTTTATGAAACGTCGACCCGAAGAGTGCTATGATCTTATTGAAAACATGACCGCCCACCATAATTTTTGGGATTCCTCTGCCGAGAGGAATGAGTCAACAAAATCTAGCACTGATTCTTCTACCTCCGAGATAGCCGCTCTCTCTAAACAAATGAATGATTTATCAACGGCTATCTTGAGAATTCATCAAAATCAGATTTCAACTCAAAACAACAACAATCAAGTCAATGTTGTTAATCATAGTTGTGAGACATGTGGTGGTCCTCATCAGTATTTCGAGTGCCCGGCCGCCGGTGGCTACACTCAAGAGAATGTTTACGCTGCAACGGGAACCTTTAATCAGGGTGGTAACGGTTACCAACCCCAAGGTGACCGTAATTTGCTCAGCTACCGTTCTAACAACTTCCTCGGACCACCCGGTTTCCCACCAAATCAAAATCAGCAAGTGCAAAACCGCAATGTTCCAAATTACCAAAATCAAAATCGGGGCAATCAAGGTTATCAAAACCAAGGGACTTATAACCAAGCCCCGAATCAAGGAAATTTTCAAAATCAAGGAAATCAGAATCAGGGAAATTTTCAAAACAGCAACCAAGGTTTTAATCAAAACACCCGAGGGGCAAATTTTAACAATAATCAAAATCAAGGATTTTTGCAAAACCAATCGCCCTCGGATGAGATTTTGAAACAGCTTCTCCTTCAAAGTCAACAACAGCAAAAATTTAACAAAAACCAAGAAGAAACAACCAGGTTTTTGATGAAGGAAATGAATGAAATGAAAAAATCTTTAAATGATCGACCCTCGGGTTCGGGTACTACTACTCTTCCAAGCAACACGATCGCCAACCCGAGGGGCGATGCTAAGGCGATCACGACTAGGAGCGGTGTTTCATATGATGGACCCACGGCTCCGGCTACCTCTTCTTCTCTACCTCCCAAAGTAGTCGTCCGTGAGACCGAGGTGACCAAGGACACGGAACCTCCTACTAACAACGGAGGAACCGAAGACGTCCAACCTCCGGTCGTCTATCCATCTGAACCGAAAAATGTTGAACCAAAAGAAAAAGCTCCCGTTAAGACCACACTTCCATATCCTTCGAGATTAAGTGATCAAAAGCTCCGCGACAAAGCTTCGAGTCAAATGGAAAAATTCTTTCAAATATTCCAAGAATTACATTTTGATATAAGCTTCGCGGATGCTTTGCTCTTGATGCCTAAATTCACTTCCACACTCAAAAGTTTGTTGAGCAACAAGGAAAAATTATTCGAACTTGCAAAAACTCCAGTGAACGAAAACTGCTCAGCGGCAATTCTCAAAAAGCTTCCGGAAAAGCTTGGAGATCCCGGAAAATTTCTCATCCCATGTGAATTTCCGGGAATGGTTGAATGTCACGCCTTGGCCGATCTCGGTGCGAGCATCAACCTAATGCCGTTATCCATCTGGAAGAAACTTTCTTTGCCCGAACTTACCCCCACTTGCATGACCCTCGAGCTTGCGGATCGGTCCATAACCCTTCCTAAAGGTGTAGCCGAGGATGTCTTTGTAAAGGTGGGGAAGTTCCATTTTCCAGCAGATTTTGTGGTAGTTGATTTTGACGCCGACCCCCGAGTTCCTCTTATTCTCGGAAGATCATTCTTGAGGACCGGGCGGGCTTTGATCGATGTTTATGGTGAAGAAATTACTTTGCGGGTCGATAAGGAAAAAGTTACGTTCAATATTAATCCGAACTCGAAACTTCAAACCGACAAATGCAATGTCGCTACGGTTGATCAAAAGTCCGATCTCGTAATTGCTCCTAAAAGAGTTGATCCAAAACCTTTCAAGATTCACGGTCAAGAGCATGTCAGAAAAACGTGCTGAGCTCAAGGCCATGAAAATCAATCCTGGATCGAACAAGTGGTTTGAATGTTGTGCAGCAAATACTAAGAGTGTTCTTGACGACGATGATGAAGATGAATCAGAGACTACAACGGAAGCGGTGGAAATTGCTAGCTCTAAGAGCACACCACTTGTCCCACCTCCAGAACAAGTTTATCACATCGAGATTCTTAATTCCGACTCTTCCCATCCTTCTCCTCCGATTGAGGGAAGTGTGATCTTGCGGGAAGAGCTCGAGGTGTTCTTCAAAGATGAATCAATTTCACTGGAAATTGATGATTCTTGTCTTAATCCGGAGGGAGATATTCTTTTTGAAAAATTATTAGACCAAGAGCCATCTCTTTCTCTCCCTCCGAAGGAAGTTGAAATCAATCTACCAAAGAAATTTGATGACCTTGTTCCCGAAACTTTCAAAACAACTATAACCAACCCTCTGTTTGAGTTCGAATCGGGGTTTACTTTGATTTCGGATAATCTAATCTTTGATAGTCAGATGGAGGAAAGTGATGAGTCTGTGACGGAACCTGAGCTCACAAATCATCATATGATTGATTCTCTTCATGAGGAGTTCTCCGGTGAACTCACTCATTGCATATCTCCTCCGGAATACGATCAATTCTATTTTGATCTGGAGGAAGATTCTAGTCTGGGGGGAGGCATACCTTCTCATGAAGATTTCATCCCAACCCTCCCACCCGAGACTTTTGACAAAATTTCTGCTGATGATGAAGAGCTTATTATAATCATCCTCAACATCTTTATGCTCTTCATCACATATGTTGTGCCTTCTCCCATCCTTCACTCATTCGGGAGTGAGGATATCACCTTTGACCCCGGTATTACCACTTCTGGTTATTCTTTCTAAAAATACCGCGGGTATCTCATCGGAGTGGAACTTTCATGTACTTCAGTGTTTATCCAAACATCTTGAACGAAAGTCCGATTGAGATTATTTCTTCCACTTGCTCCCCCAAGGACAAATAAATTCGGGGTCGAGTCAAGCTCATGTGACTCGGTTACCAAAAACAAGCACTTCATGGGAGGCACCCCATGCTTATCTATCTATCTTCTTATCTATTTTCTAATAAAGTGAGTGAGGAGGGATTCCTCTTCCATTTCTTGTGTCTCGTTGTTTTTCTGTGGTATGTCCAGGAATGCCCGATGATGAAGACTCTCGTGCTCGTAGTTTCCTTCACGCTACTCGAGTTTCATCATTCGCTGCTTATCAATATCCTAAAATCTTATCGTTTTACATCTATCTTTTGGCATAATTAATAAACGGCCTTAGATTTATGTAGGAGAACCCTTACCTTTAAGACATTGAGGACAATGTCTCGTTCTAGTCTGGGGGGGGGGGTGTAACACCCCCTAATTTGGTTTGTGGCAGCGGAAAAATAATTAGGATGTTACGGTGAGGATCAAGTAAAAATTTCAGAAAAACGGCCCGGAAGGGGCGTTTGAAAGTTATATGTCATTCAAAATAATATCCTTGGTACAAAGTGAATTATTTGATTTGAAAATCCCATAAAAAGATGTGATAATTTGGAAGGAATGACATATTCGATTTTACACCATTTAAGTTATCAGAGTAAAAGATGCCCGCTCCGTGTCTTGTCCTGCTCCGTTAATTACCTGAGATAAACATGCTTAAAACGTCAACACAATGGTTGGTGAGTTCGTGGAGTTTGATAGAAAATAACTTTCTTCAAAAGGTGTATAGTGATAATAGTTTCTTCGTGAAATAAATAAAGAGTTGCGTTGTATAAAATCCACAAGTGAATAATGTATGATCTTCAAAATCAGAAGTTTCATATTTTAAATGAAGTTGAGCTACGTTGTTATATGCTCGAAATGGGATGTTGAGTCAGTTTTTAAATGTAATGACATACCAAGCATTTTGGGTTGTCTTTTGTAGAGTTCTTGTTTAATTCACATATGATAACAATTAAAATTCAAGTACGGGATTCATAATCATAACACGTAGTGAAATAATAATCTAATGTCTGAAATCTATCAGTGTAAAGTGGTGGTCTTCTAAATACAGCTGTATCCTAGGATATATATGAAACATTCATATATTCATAAAGTTATATTGCCCTAAGCCTCATGACACGCAAAACGTTAACAGTGTACCGTAATACGGCGGTGTCCCACCAGGGTCACTGATGGGTTTTTATGGCCCTCGTGTTAATAGGTACTTGCCAATTCCTATTTTTCTCAAATATAGTGCATCGCGACTAAATACGAATAACCATATAGGCATTCCGTCACAGTATTTAGTGGGATAGGTCGTCAGCCTTTAACAGGTTTCGAAGCTGTTCACTATATTCGCGCTCACCGCAGTGATTAATGGCTCATGATAAAGGGACTTTCGGCAATAAAGTGTGCTTAGGCAATATAGGTGAATCATGCGTAATTTTAGTATTGGCAATTATTTATAGTGAAATGTAGAAATATCATGTTAAAGTAGCAGTACATTCATTTGTCACATGAATGCATACAATGAGTTTCAGTGTCATCAAGTAGCTTAAAATGTTATCTTCCAAGTTCCGTGTTTAGGTTAAACAGACAATTTGCACATATAATGAGCATGTATTCCTTTCAAGTATGATTCAAACATGTAAAGCATAGTGGATGATTTTGAATAAATCATGAGAGTTTTATATAAGTAACTTAAAACAGTTAAAGCATGTATCTCCCCCAAAAGAGTTATAAAAACAAGAGTTAAAAGTAGGGGCCACGACTCACCTTGGAATGTTGTGACGTAGATAACACAATGGTGCCAAGGAGTATGGCAGAACAGGGTAAGGAGTAACGCACAACGATACATAATCGGCAATTCCTAATGAATATAAATTCGTCTCAAAACATAATATGCAGAAGTAATCGATACGTATGAGTTTCAAAAGATAAGTGCTGTAGTTTTCGTGGAATATTAATGTTTGTAAAAAGTTTAGTATCTTATTCGTGTGGTGGTATAAAGTCATAGACTCAGACAAACGCATGCCAAGGCATAAAACATATAGCACAAGTATACAAGACAAATAAACAGGTAAGAATCAGATAAGCATATAAGTACATGTTGAGCCGATAGTTAAACCTTTACCCGATATCCCCAAAATGGTATATGTTTTATAATAAAAACATGAGTTTCAAAACTATACTTTTTCACTTTTTCGTTTTAAGGATTTTGATTAAAATAAGTTTTTAACAATAATAAGTATATAAATAAAAGTTTGATATGATTCATTAATTAAATACGTTTTAATGATAAATGATTTGTTTAAATAAGTTTAAGTAATATAAAAGATAAAAAGAATATTTAAAAATTTTCAAGCTTCACAGTCAAATAATAGTCCAATAGTCTAATATTCCAATATGTCCAAAATATCAAGTCCAAAGCATATAGTCCGATATGAGTCACATGTCTAATATCGTAAATCCAATAACGATCCATACTTGTCCAAACGTCCAAATTATAATTATATTTATATGAGCTATTTCACGTTTCGAGTTCACTTTACCCTCGGGTCAACAAGTCAAAGAAAATGTCCAAATAGAAATCATAAATGTATGTGGTTGATATATGTACAGATTTAATTTCAACAAATTACTTGTCATAACATAACTCGCTACATATTATTTAAGCCACAGCACACTGTACTAATTTACACATATCAACCATGTTCACATTTGTATCATTCATTTAGTTATAATCACTACTCATGCAAATAATATTTACACAACTCATGCATTCACATTTCTGCAGACATTTTTATTACACAGTTGGTTTATTCACACCTACACACTTTAATCTAGATTTTTATTACTCACAATTACCATATAATCCTCTGCTGGTTGATGATCAAACCGAACCAAGGAACACACCCTCGTGGTGCCTTGGACAAACCGAGAATAACAACAACAACAAACACACACCTTTTATGGGTGGTGTTGAGTCGAGACCAAGTCACCCCTTTGGGTGTGGTTGCGATAGCCGACAACCAAGTACCCCTTGTGGGTCGCTTCTGTGAACCAAACCAAGACACATCCCTTGTGTCGTCTCTTTTGGTCCGACAACAAATCAAACCAAACGCACCCATATGGGTTGTGGTATGGTGGTTGTACCTACGAGCCCAATACCACTATGTGGTGCGGCTGTGGTGCGAGCACAAACAGGACAAACACCACCCTTGTGATGTGGGTCTTAGCCGAAACAAGTCACAAAACCAAATAAGCCATATAAGTTCAAATAAGCAAA
This sequence comes from Artemisia tridentata subsp. tridentata, assembly GCA_021014915.2. Classification (NCBI taxonomy): domain Eukaryota; kingdom Viridiplantae; phylum Streptophyta; class Magnoliopsida; order Asterales; family Asteraceae; genus Artemisia; species Artemisia tridentata. The sequence goes on along the minus strand of CP139502.1, from coordinate 346,927,977 downwards.
TCCAAAGTAAACATAACAAATTTAACAAACGGTAGTCGATATAAAACTTGGACATGAAGACCAGGTCGACTCAAAACCCAATCGAGTTCAACCTGGTCCAAGATCAAACCGGTCTAGACAACACTACTTTGAACTCGTTTTTACCACACGAATAGTTTTCAAAAGTGGTTTAATCCATTTACTAGTCCACGAAAACTTTAATCAGATATTTATGATCGATTTTTCATTCAAATCAAATAAAGAAAAGATGAGGAATAGTTTTGACATGAGCTTAGGCATACCAACGAGGTGGAGACGGATTGAGCAAAACCACAACTAAACCCCATTCAAGCAGTAAGCTCCTTGGTCTCTTGATGATGGTGGCAGTTGGAAAAGGCGCGGCAGTAGCATGGTGATAGCAGAAGGTGGTATGGAAGAGAAAGATGGAGGGAAGAAGTGACTTAGAAAATACTGAAGTGTGGAGCGTGCATGTTTGCATGAAATGGGAAAAGAAACAAGGCTTTTATAGGAGGCTAGTATAGTTTTACATGATCTAAAAAGGAACACGTATGGCAAAATTAAAATGGATGTGTTGCATGGTACAAAAATAATACACGTTATATGGTGGTTTGGTTGTTGCCTTTTATGGTGAAATACATACACACGCATGGTTTATATACAATATATGAGATGTGGCATAGATTCTATTCTTACATTTATATATGGAGTATACCATATACACGTTTATATATTTAAATAGTGCACGTATGGGTTATTTAGAAAAGAATTGCATGCATTTCTGATTTGGATGATATGTGGTATATTTAGGACATATATTATTAGTTTAGGCTATAGTTTGATCCCGGTAATTACTAACGTTAAGTCCTTAAGTCACGAAACTTAAGATCGGGTAACGTAAAAAATATAACGTTTATAAAAATATCAAAATTTATTAATATACTTTAACTAATTATATTAGACGTGTGATACGTTTAAAGGAGAGCGTATACGTTAATAAAATTTAATAGGTTTGAGCATTCGTATTATGTAAAGAGTATAATGTAATAATAAAAATATCAAAGTGACAATAGTTCATATAAAGTATATAGACTTATACAAATCTTGTGTTGGTCGTGAGTATAGTATAATAAAGAAAATTTTAAATTTCCCCGTAAAAATGGGCTTTGTTAGACGGGAAGTCGAGGTTATTATTAATTAACAAGGATTATCATGACGGATTTTTGTAGGATCTTACAGGGGGTAATCTTGCGATTTGATTTTTGCCTTGCATTTTTGCCGTTTACTCATGCAACCCCGTTTTTCCTCAAAAATTGAAAAAATCCAAAAAAATGAAGAAAATTTAAAATTTTTTGCAAAAATATAATAAATTTTGACAATTTTGTTGACTTTCCGCTGGTGAGAGTAGGAATAAAATTCTGACTTGACCGGGCGTGTTGAGCCCTAGCTTGTCTCCTTAACCTTTTATAATCTATAAGCTTGTGCTAGTCTTTTACACAAGGAGCTAGAAAACGCGAATTCTTTTTTAAGAGTTTGCAAGTTTCCGTATTTGACTTTATATATGCATGGCTTGATTATAAGGCTAAGCATTCGCGGATCTTATTATTTAAGATTTTAAATTTGCGAAGAACGAGAAATGATAGAGTTGTTTATAAGTTAGATTGCTAAACGTGGAGTAGTTGGTTCTCTTTAGAGCTCATCAAAGTTACTTGTGGCTTCTTGTTCCCATAAGCTTGTTTCACCTTAAAAATAAAAATCTAGGAATAATTAAAGCTATTTTAGTTTTGGCGATAATTAGTTTTTATTTCTTCCTTAGAGGATCCTTGCTTATGAAAGTTGGGTACACATCAAGGTACTGCCAGTGTTACGGTGTAATAGACTATTCCATCTTGCCGGCTCACAACCGATGTTGGGATTGTTATAAAAGCCGTAGGACTCGGGATTTGGCAAAATATATAATGAATAATGAATAATAATAATAATAAACCAAAGCCATAAAAAGTTTTCTGCATCTTTCCGGTTCGCAGCCGATGTTGTAGACTTCTAATAAAGGCAGAGGAAAAATTCCAAGGTCATAATAGACTATCACATCTTGCCGGTTCGCAGCCGATGTTGTGATTGTTATAAAGGGCCAAGGATCAATAATAATATGTGCTTAATAATGATTAAAAATGCCAAACTTCGACTCCGGGGGTTGCCTAATAAAGGCTTCCGTCTCTGGACTCGTAGATGAGTTGTTTCGGTCGCAAATAAAAGGGATATCCTCAAAATCGTGTTAAATCAGAGACCTTGATGTGGACCTCATTTTTATATGCAACGGTTTTCGAGGGAAGATTTGGAAACTACTTAGCGTCTAAACTAGGTATCTTTATCGGACTAAAAATTATCGAAATGAGAATTTGAAGAAATTCATTTCTCACCAAAAATAAAATAAATAGAGGAAAATAGGACTATGGGAACAAGAAGTAATACACAATTAGCTTTCTGGGTAGTGTTAGCAATCTGACTTGTAAATGACAATGATTTCGTTTTTAAGCTTAGTTTGGGGACTAGTGAAAAATCAGGAATGACGAATTTTATCCGTATGGTCACTTCTTCATGAGTCGTGTTTCCTACTCGAAGACCCTAAAAGTTATCGTGAGATAATGATTGTCGACAAAGCCGTCACATGAATAATAAGAAAAATACAAAAATAGAATAAAAAGGAAAATCGGGGAGTTTTCAGAACTTAAGATTTCTTAATCTCTTTTGAAAATTTTGCTACTTTCAAAGTTAGTAAAAAGAGATTGGAAATTTTTGGTTTTGAAAACGTGTTTTTATAACATTGCATGAGGACATTGCAATAGCTTAGTCTGGGGGAATTTTGGTATGTGCTTAAACACATACCTTTTCTTGACCAAAACCGGACCAAAACGACCAAAAACCTAACCATAATGCCAATAGATAGTGTGTTTTTGTGTTTTGTTTATGCAGGGACGGATATCACGAAAAACCGGCAAAAATACAAGAAAATCAAGAATACGAGCACGAGATACGGAAAAGACTCAGAACCAGATCCGGCAAAGTCATACTTGGTCAAGAAGTCAAAAATCACCCTTAGATCACTTTGATGAATTGGCAATATTAGTCCCTTAAGAAATCAGAAATTACACTTATGGTCCTTATAATTTTAAAACCTTAAATCTTTAAATCCTTCTCTACCCGGATCCAATACTCATCTAACCCAACTTCCTTACTAAACCCAGCCCACAACCGAACTAACCCAGCCCACTCTTTGACCCATACCCGACCCAACCATACCCAGTCAAACCCTTATAACAAATTCGGTCAAATAAAAATAAAAAAAAGATCCACACACTCCCGCCCCCCAAAATTACCCTCCAACCCAGAAATTACTATTCCAATAAGAACCCTAGATTTTTACCCGTACATTTTACTCTAATTAAGGGTAATTGAGTCAATCATTGGTCCTTCTAGAAGGTGACAGAGGTGTCAGGTTAAGCAAAACACGCATGAATGGACACATGGCAGGCTCTCATTGGTTTGAACACATCAGAGGATTTAATCCAAGGGCTATGATTAATGGGACGTGATCTAAGGGTGATGAAGAGCTAGAGGAGCACACGGATTGCCAAGGTGGCAAGCCTAGAAGGTTCATACGAGTACTATAAATAGAGGGTCTTTCTTCTAGTTTTAGGGTGTTGTAATTTCTCTTTAATTTGAGTCTGTAGTAGTAGTTAATTACTGTCAATTTAGTTTATGAATTGTATTTCTCAAATTTCCATTGTAACTTTGAAAGTTTTTAGTTAATAAAATTTTATTTTCATGTTTACTTTGATCCTGTTTCATTTTCATTATAGTTCTGATTTTAGTTTTTGAAATTTGCCAGTAGCTTATTCAAAGCATTTTTAGCTTAATTGTTTTTGTTTAACTCTATTTTGTTCATTTCAACTAAAAAAATCCAAAAACATTGAAAATTCCTTCAAAATTTTACCCACAGCTTCATTAAGCTGTTTTTAAACAAACATCAGCTTATATAAGCTCAATAGCTTACTGTAAGTGATTATTAAGGTCAATTCATTCTCAAAAATTCAAAGTTCTAATTCAGTCAACGAAAGTCAACACTCAGCTTATCCAATAAGCTGAGCTTATTTCAGAAGAAGCTGATAGTCTAGGAGGAGAAGTGGAAGCTCCTAGCCTGTCTAAAGATAGGCAAGCATAGTGAATCCCCTCTGTTCAAGCCGAGGGGAAGTTTACCTTGTGAGTTTTGATTTCTACTTTTGTTCAATTCTGCATCATTAGTTCTTAATAGTTTAGATCTGCATTAGTTGTTTTGTTGTTGTTTATTAAGTGTTATAGTTGCTGAATCAATGTTAGATTGGATCATTTCATGTTAAGTCTGCCATTGAATGTTAGTAAAACTGTTTGAAACAGCTTCATATTTGCTTATTGAACATCTGTGGTTATTTGTGGTTTGTGATCTAGTTTCTGAGTTTGATTTAGGCTGCTTGATCTTAAATTCAGTTTGTTTGATGGAGATTTAATCTAAATCTAACTGTTACTTCATAACAGTTTCATATCAGTTACTTTAAGGGTGTTTGGATCAGTGAGTATAATAGAGTTGTAGGCTTGAATTAGTGGTAACAATAGTTTACAAGTTTCACTTAGGGTAATATTAGTCTAATTCAAGCATTTATTTAGTAGTTTAAAACACAAAAGTCAAATTCAGTTTTCAATTTAGTTAACTGCTGCAAACAGGTAAATCAGTAGGAATATTGATAATCATAGGTGCATATTAGTGTTAGTTAGCATAATCTAGGTCAATCACATCTTATTATTACATAATAAGTTCAATAGGATCATTTAAAGTTAGATTTAGTCAAACTAGTATAAGAACTCAAAAAGTCAAAACTGCTCAGATTAATCAACTTTTCAATCTGATTCTTAGGCTCAGTTTGTAGTTATAAGTAAGATTGGATTGTGGAATTGTGATCTCTGGTGGTTAGATTCAAGGTCTCAATAAGATAAGTTCATCTAGAAGCTCTTATAAGCCCTTAATTTTAAGATCAAAGTTGCTTGTCTGCTGGAAATTTCTCCTGCACCACAGTCATAAGCCCCAGTTCATAGGCTTATTTCTAGCAATCTATTTGAGTTTTCTGATTGAATTTTGGGGCAAATAGAAGTCAAGCTAGCTGTTTATCAGTTTCAGCTTTTGGTTCGCTTTTTCTAGCTTACTAGGCAGCTTAATTGAGTCCCATTTTGAGTCTATTTGGACTGTTCTTAAAAGAATTTGTATAAGCTTAACTGCTTGTGTTCGAGCTGTTTTCCAGCTTATTCCAGCTCATTTAATCCGTTTCTTTTCATAAAATTAGTATTTGTTAGTTGATATTTGATTTGCAAAAGAAGAAAATTTAAAAAAAAATAGTTTAGATAATTTGTAGTTACCCAGGATCGAACCTGGGTTGTTTGAAGTAATAAAATCGTTTTTAGTTTTAAAGTTTTACAAATCAGTCCCCAGGTTTCAGTTTTAACAAGTTTAGCCCTTGTCTTAGTGTAAAAACGTTTTTAGTATTAGATAAGTTTCAGAAATTACAAGTCCAGTCCTTGTCTTTGATTTAAAACTTTTAGATATAAATAAAGTTTGACGAAACTACATTTTCAGTCCCTTAAGTTATTATAAACTTTTTCTTTATTTTCTTTTATAAAATTAGTTTTAATAAACTACATTTTCAGTCCCTTGAGTTTTTAGATTTACATTTTAGGTTTATATCTTCACTATTAGTTTTATAAGTCTCGGGATTAGCCCGAGATTTGCGTTATTTGATTTCTTTTTGTGTGCTTTTATTTGTTAAACGTAGATTGTTTTTAATTTTCCATATTTTAGTATAAAACAATACCAAAATAATCTTTCACGTTCACTTATTCACTTCACATTTTCACGACACCGAATCGATTCAAACGCCGTCAAACCTTCGTTGGGAGAACGACCCGGGGAAATATTTTCACAAATATTCCTTTGGAAAAATAAAACGTAAAAAGAACAAATCACATGTGCATGTGGGGCGCGTATACAACTGAGAACAGCGACCTGTCTTGGACTTAGCGAGTACTTAGAAACAAGGTCTTTCTCGATAACACCAAAGTAACACTTTGCCAAGGTTTTCATCATTTGGGGGGCAGAAGTGTCATTGGTGACAGCGAGAGCGTCAATGTTACAAGCAACGTTGAAAGTATCAAGGGCATATTGAAGAGAAGGGCCATAGGAGACATTACCGGATTTAGCCAATATCTTGTCTTGTAGATCACTCGTTTGCAAACGAGAGGCGAGAAAAGCATAGTGGATAATGTCACCCGCTGAAAGGACACCAAGACCACCCAACTTGATTGGAAGGGTGGCAAGCCGCCACTGCCAATCACCAAACCCCGGCCCTGATGCGGTAACAATCTTCTCCAATGAAGTATGTAACGACTGATCAAACTGAACCTGGGCCTCCTGTAAATACAAAGGGGAGCATGTCCTCAAAGCATAAGATAATTTTGCAACCCCGGCACAACTACGAAGAAGAAGGAGCTCACACTGGGGATCATGGAGTTTGTGGATTGCCTCCATTAGGGTGATGGTTTTAGAAACCCTTTTCAAAGCCAATTCCCGACAAAAAACTATCATCCAAACTGACTGAACCCCCAAGAAGCTTGACACCATTGATAGGGCGAGAGATATTTGTAGGAAAAACACCCTCAACCCTACTACGAGGATCCTCCACAGGCCAGAAGAGTTCAGTTTTATCAACATTCAAGAACAAACCACGAGCTGGACCATCCGTCTTGATGATGTCGAGTGCCTTGGCAACCATGAGGGTATCTCCAACGATAGTACCGTCATCAAGATACCAAGCCTGAAGGGTAAGCTCACAAGACTGATTAATAGACTGAACCAAAGGGTGCAAAGCTAGGGCAAACAACAAAGGACCTAACAGATCCCCTTGTTGAACCCCTTGACAGGACCAAAGGATAGAGTCATCATAATAAAGCCTAGCAGGACGAGCATAACAAAACTCCACCCAAGGGGCAATGGATGGACACCGCGCCCTGGCTTCCTGAAGTAATACGCTCCTATCGACAAGATTGAAAGCATTCTTAAAATCCACCAAAAACATAGAGAGCCCAACCTCGTTACCCTTAGACTCAACAAGCCTATTTACAGAATGAAGAACAGCCTCACAGCCACCAGGAACACCAACACCAAATTGAAAGTCCTGTAAATAAGTATTCAAAGAATTACCAATAGAAGAAGAAGCCACCTTGGAAACCAGCCTTCTCCATACAGTACCAACCGCAATAGGCCGTATACCACCACCAGGCTTGACTAAGGGAGTCAAGGGGGCACTAGCTATATACTCTCCCAAAAGAAAAGGGCACTGTCCACTAAGAAACAAGTTGACAACACCGGTAATAGAACCCAATAAATCATCAGCAATAGCGGAAGCAGCCCCTCCCAAAATATCCATTAAATGTTGTGCTCTAAGCCCATCGCGGCCGCACGACGTCCCCTTGGGAAAATTGCGAATCCTGTTCAGCACCAGGTCTTTATGGACAAAAAGGGCGTCCCCTCCAGGTCTTTATTATTATTATTATTATTATTATTATTATTATTATTATTATTATTATTATTATTATTATTATTATTATTATTATTATTATTATTATTATTATTATTATTATTATTATTATTATTATTTTTATTTTATTATAAACATCACTTTATTAGAAACTGATAGGATTTACAAGAAGTTAGCAGGGAGCCGAGATACAAACTGGGCCCCCACTCTAGCTATAGAAAAGCTAATCCTACTAAAAATATGAGCAGCAACACGTGCTCCAATGTCTTGAGTCATCGAGAATTTTCGAATTCGCTTCAGTAAGGTCACTTCATCTTTCTCAAGTTCCTCAAAAGAAGAGAAAGAGAAGGGGAGGAACCCATATCCAATATTTGCGCACTTAGCCTCATACTTGATGCGTTTATACGAGTAATACATAAACGAGGAAAAAGAAAGCTAGTATACTTGCACGTGACATACCAAAATCTTTGTCTTGTATCCACCCAAGAATTGCAGTTTCGCAATCTTGTACATTACATTAAATACTACTTTCTGCAAGTGTTTTATATTGTGTATGCACACATATCTCATGTGTTGTTTATAGTCTAGCGTTAGGATATTTCATTCTCAATTAAACCCAAATAATGACTGAATTGATTTTGTACACATCATATCACCTAAAAAAAATTCAATTGTGAATCTTAAAAAGAAACGGGCTTGATTGAGAATGAAATAGCCCAAATAATGATGTGTACATATTATCGGTCATTATTTGGGCTCTTTCATTCTCAATGAAGCCCGGTTCTTTTAAGATTAATAATTGAATTTTTTTTAAGTGATATGAGTTTTGTTTGTATTAATAAGTTATGACATACATTTTAAAGAATGTTTGGGTTGTAACATTGCACAAATTTAGTACGCTTCTTGAATATTTGAATTCATTCCCGTGAAAACACAAAATGTGCATTGTTTTGTGATCAAATCTATTATTGTTTTGCAATCAAATATAATAACTTAAGGGTGACCTAGTGGTAATTGATTGTAGTAACTATTTAGATGTCTTAAATTCAATTTGTGTTATGAGAAAACAACTCTAAGTAGTGGCGCAAATCTTTCTGAAAAGGGGAAGGCTTTACCCGATTTGACTCTGTATGACGGTGGGCTCAAACTCCGTGGATTAGTCGGCTAAAAGGTCGGAAACTATGATTAAAAATAATAATATAAAAATTAATGAAGCATTTACCCAATCAACCTTCCAAACGAAATGTAACTTTTACGAATATAATATGAAACATCTTTAAGACCCAATATGTGTGTAACAAAGAAAGACAAGAATATTACTTTCATGAATTGGTTTGCAAATTGTTCCTTTTGGAAGAAAAAAATAATAATCATTGTGTTGTGTCTAGTTAAATTATTCAAATTGTTTTTTAGTACATACTCTTATACCCTGTGCATTGTAATCACAAAACTGCATGTTTAAAAGTAGAGCAGAGGGGTGGTTAGGGAAATTATTTATTTTTAAACAAATATTTTAATTTATTAACCAACTGTATATTCATTTAGATATGTCGTAATAATCAATTACTCGAGGTTTTAAGAATATTTTTTTTTGGAAGGTTAGGTTTTAAGAATATTTATAACACTAAGTTTAAGGGGTTGATTTCGATAATATGGCGTAAGAAATCAGAATACTTTATTTCCTTTATGTGCGAAGTATAATACCTTACGTTTGTCATAATTCGTTCTTTTTATAAGCATCTTCATTGTGTATCATGTTTTTACAAAGCTTCTGTTATACTAAAAAAACTAGTTCACATAATATTTCAAATATCGAAAAAACTTTGTAAAGTGAGAGAGTATTCGATCTAATCAAGTATTTGGTTCAAAAGATTTGAGAATAGTTAATAGATATGCATAGCTCAAATTAGTCATTATTTAATCATTCTCTCAAATGTAAAAAACCTTTTACACAATTATCCTTCAAAACGTAATGTAACTTTTACGAATATAATATGACCATTCTTAAGACCCAATATGTGTGTAACAAAGAAAGACATGAATATTACTTTCATCAACTGGTTTGCAAATTGTTCCTTTTGGAAGAAAAAAAATCATTGTGTTGTGCCTAGTTAAATTATTCAAATTGTTTTTTAGTACATACTCGTATACTATGTGCGTTGTAATCACAAATCTGCATGTTTAAAAGTAGAGGAGAGGGGTGGTTAGCGAAATTATTTATTGATTTAATATTCTAATTTATTAACCAACTGCATATTCATTTAGATATGTCGTAATAATCAATTACTCAGGTTTTCAGAATGTTTATACCACTAAGCATAAGGGGATGATTTTGATAATATGACGAAAGAAATCATAATACTTTATTTCCTGCATGTGCGAAGTATAATACCTTACTTTTGTCATAATTCGTTCTTTTTATAAGCATCTTCAATGTGTATCATGTTATTACAAAGCTTCTGTTATACTAAAAAACTAGTTCACATAATATTTCAAATGCCCAAAAAACTTTGTAAAGTGAGACAGTATTCGATCTAATCAAGTATTTGGATCAAAATATTTGAGAATAGTTAATAGATATGCATTGCTCAAATTGGTCATTATTTAATCATTCACTCTAATGTAAAAAAATATTTTCAATAGCTTAAAGAAAGTTTTTGAGAATACTTTAATTTAAGATACTCTAATATGCTTAGGTGTGTGTTCTCTCTATTTCTTTATATCATCTTTTTACCCTTTCTTTATACTAGGCGAGTAACCGTGCATATTAACAAGATTTTATAGCGCAGATAGTTATAGTTATGATATTTTGGTTGAGCATTTTGTATAACATTTATGCATACAACGTAAATAATTAAAATGTAATTGAAAAAGTTGCAATATGCTATAATTCAGCTGAAAGAACGATTCTTAAAATGTATCAAAAATCGTATAAAAATATATAACGAAACGCAAAATGAACATTAGAACAATTTCGAAATAACTAACAAGAATACGCAATAAACAAAATATTACAGTTGTACTAACCTCATTTTGGTTATAACTTGTTCAACAATAACATCAACATTTTTTGAATTACTCATTTCTATCGACTCACAAAAAAATAAAAATAAGTATAAATATGATGTGTTATATAGTAGAGGATTTGAATGAATTTATAAGAAACTAATAATGTTGTCGTTAAATAAACAAAGTCACATCTTAAAAAAAAAAATGTTAATAATAATTAATCATCTTTTACCAGGGAGGTTCACCTGCGCCGATTTTGAGCTATCAGAAAAGGTAATCATCTGGGAATAGTCGGCTCGCAATGTCGAGTCGAAAACCCAGATAAATAAATAAAATAATAATAATAAAATTGTTAGCATTTAAATTAATAATGTAAAGTGATGGTCATTTGTATCATTAGAACATGTGTGTCGTGTGGATTATCTAAGTCTAGGAAGTGGGCTTTGTCTAAGATAAATATGTTAGAAATGTTCATGTAAATGTACAATCCACCAAAGCCCACACCAAGCCCAAGCTAAAGCCTTTAGGGCAATTCTCTTTCTATTTAGCACACACTCCTACCACTTTAGTAAATGTACATTAGTGAGGATAAGGTGGGAGTGTGTGCTTTGTATTCTTCTCTTCTTTCTTTCTCTTCTAATCTAATATATACACAGTTCCATCTTCTCTTCTATTGTACCGATCTCCTCATCTATCTTCTCTTATTCTCCATCTTATTCTCTTCTATCTTTAATACCATTCGATCTATGGTGTTTTCAGTTTTTACAAGTTGTTTAGTGAAGATTTGATAGTCTTTTAGTCGCATCTTAGTTTCAAGATTAAACCTTCTTGCGTTAAAAATTGTCTTGATTGTGAAAAAGGACCAACGATTGTGTGAGATTTGTTTGTTTGGATTTTCATCAGTTCTTCTAGCTTGATATTCTTGTATAAGAATATTTGATAAGAGTTGGTATATCTCCTCAGTGGCTAAATAATTGAAGTGACAAAAAGTCAAGAGTTGGTAGATCTATCGAAATTGTCAAAGCTGCTTCTTATCGCAATTGTCTGAAATTCTCGCAATCTTGTATAAGATTTGCGATAGAAAGTGATTTTATCGAAATTGTGATACTTATCGCAAATCTGACTTCTATCGAAATTGTGATACTTATCGCAAATCTGGGATCTATCGAAATTGTGATACTTATCGCAAATGTCTGAGTTATCGAAATTGTGAGAGTTATCGCAAATCTGGAATTTATCGCAATTGTGTAAGTCAACAAGTCAACCTTATCGAAAATGTGCCAAAGGAACCTATCGCAATTCTGATTTTCTGGTTATCGCAATTCTCGTTTAAAACTCTATCGCAATTCTAAAAAGAGTTTTTTGGCGGGAAAATTTGAGTAAAATTTTATTTTTACAGGAGACTAGACATTCAATTTTTACGCGAAATTCAAATTTTAGTATAACAGTGAAAATTTTGGCCCAAAATTCAAATTTTTAGGCCAAAATTCAAATTTTTTCGGTGAAATTTGGCGTAAAAAAAATTTTAAAACTCAAAATTTTCTAATAACCTTAGAATTGCATTTTATGGTGAATTTCAAATTCTGGTAGAGAAATTTTTCACAGTCAATTTTTGGAGGGAAATCAGAAATCACAACCACACCAACTGGATTTAACCTTCAACAACCACAACTCCTATTTCGTTGCAACGATCCTACATCAACTTTATCATACCAGTCATCATCAATGGCAACTCACCAAGACGATATCACAACTGCTTTGGCAAATGGTTTTGCTTTCCAACAACCAATGGATTTCATCGTACACTGACAATACGCAGTTTTATTTGGGCCAACAAGGTCAAATGGTTGATGTTATTGAGAATCAGCCAGGAAGTGCTATGGGTATACAGGTGGGGAATCAAATGAAATATTCAGGGCGGTATGCTGGAAACCAAATGGATCAGATTGTGAATCAGTATGGGGTTAATCAACATGAGAATTATTGTTTTACGACTACGATTCAGGAACCTACATCTGAAATTCACAATGGTGATATTGGTAGAGATTGCAATGTGAATGCAATGATGAAGCTTCAAAAGCTCAAGTACATGTTGATGCTAGCCAAAAAGGAAGAGTCGGGAACACCGTTGACTGCTGAGGAATCCGACTTCATGGTTACAACAAGAGTTAATGATAATACTGCAGAACTCACTGGAATCTCCAACTTTATGGCTAATCAGCAAGAAACAACATCATGCAGTGATTCTGAAACTCCTCCATCTTATGACACAGAACCACTCCATGAGGTACCAAATCCAAGTAATGAGGTTAATCCGTTTGCTCATGAAAACCCACATTCTGTGCCTCTCGAACCTAATTATGATACATACATGGACACGCCAAGTTGTAGCAATACTAATTTGACAAATCCAGATATGGATCCTAATGAAGTTCAAGTTGCACAAAATGATGCTAATGATGAGGAAACCCGTGCTTTCTTTGAATCATTACTTCATAATTGTCAAATTGAGATTGAAAAGGTCAAACAGATCAATCGCGATGTTAAGGCCGCGAATGAAAAATTGACCGCTGAGCTTGCGAGATATAAGGTGAATGAACAAGCTTTTGAATTTAATAACAAACGACAGTCAGAACTCGAAATTGGTTATAGAGATTCTGTTTTAAGAGAAAAACATTTCCAAATCAAATATGACACACTCGATGTTAAGTTGAATATGCAAATCAAATCGTTAAACAAGGAAATTTCTGAATTAACCAACCAACTTTCTAAACAAAAATCAATTTGTTCTGATCTTGAAAAAGAAAAGAAAGAATTGAATGAAAGGTTTTCAAAACGAGAAAATGATCTTCTTGATGAAATCATTGACCAACAAGAAACCATTAAAAAGTTGGAAGATTTGCTTGTAAAAACGGGTCATTCTACACAAACCATTAACATGCTAATTAACGATCAAAACCCGATTTTACATACAAGGAAGAAAATGGCTATCGGTTGTGAAAACCCTTATAACCTCAAGAAAGCTCAGAAAGAACAGAATGTGTTATATAATGGTAGTGTGCTTAATGATAAACATGATCCTATCGAAGTTTGGGATTCTTTTGAAACGATTGAGCTTGCTGAAGAGAGTAGAATTAAAATGAAACAAATGAAACCAGAAATCAGACCAATTGATTATAATGAGCTTAACACAATTTCTGGCGTTCATCTTGTTCAAAAAGAGTCACCAATGTTTTTCAAAAAACCAGTGGCTGTCACAAAACGAAAAGTTGTTTCGAAACATCTTTCTAACATTGAACAAATGTCCTCTAGTAACATTTCTAACACAAGTGATGCTAGACGATACTTGGATGATCTCAAAAAGAGAGTGGAAACACTTCAAATGGTTGTGGCATCCAAAACAAATAAAAATCGCATTAACGATTGAGACTCAAGTTTTCATAATGAAGTGAAAAAGGTGTATGAAACAGAAATTAGTACTCCTCTCATGGCAATTCATGCGAGAGTACTTAATGTTGAAAATGCGCTTTTAAAAGAATCAGCCGACTTTGTCAAGGACCACAAATCCCTCGTAAAGGACGCAAATGAAAACATTAAACGCATCAAAGTTTTAGAAAACCATAATGATACTCTCTTCGAAGTATTTCTAGAGACCGAAATCATGGCCATTATTTATCAAACATATTCTGTGGAAGATGATGAAAGACTCCGAGCTGAGACTTCTGAAATTGTTTTAAAATATGAAAATGCGCTTGCTAAGATTGAGAAACAAAATATCACATATTTTAAACAACTTGATCGGAAAAAGGAAGAATGCAAGTATGAAAAATTGTCGTATGAGCGTGCTTACAAAAATATGAAAGACCAAAATGATCTTTTGAAGTCTCAGCTGGACAGTCTAAATAGGAAGGGTGAGGAAACTAAGTTTGGAAAACCAAAAATGCAAATTTCTCAAACTGTTCCAAATATTGATGTGCCAATTGATTTGACAAAACCGGTTACTCCAACACCCTTACCTATACAATGTGCTGATAAAGGGAAAGCTGTTGTCAAAACATCGAATGTGATAGCGCCTGACCCTTATAGGATTAGTCCCACTACTGCGTCTGCCTCTACATCTCAAACATATAGGGCGATAGACAAAAGTGAAAAAGATAATCCAAAAGAGTCTAGGAATGCTACAACAAATTCAAAGGACAACAAGCTAAATCCTAATGTGTGTGCCCCTAGGAATAGCTCACCGACTGTGACCATAAAAACTGTTAAAGAATCTGTTGGTTCAAACGACATGGTCCACAATCACTATCTAGAAAAAGCTAGGAAAAAGGCACAGATTCAAAAAGATGGAATTTTAGGTACAAAACCTAGGGTGATGAATTCTGCAACATTACAAGAAATTGCTAGTAGTACTAAACCATTACCTAGGAACTCTCTACAAAAGACTAGGGATTGGCTTGCATCTAAGAGTAGTTGCGAAAAAGAAAATGTTATCCACGTAGAATGCAACACTAGGAATTCAAATTCCTCTTCGAACAAAAAGCAAGTTCCAAATGACAGTAGTGACAAAGTTAAGGTTGTTGTGTTAAACAAGAATGTTGAATTTGTCTGTCCTACATGTCAAAAATGTGTCTTCTCAGCTAATCATGATGCATGTGTTGTACAGTATATCAAGAAAGCTAATTCACGTGCTAAGGCACAATCCACTAAGACATCAAATAGAAACACACCCGTTGATAAGAAGCAAGAGGCTAAGAAACCTACTAGGTGGATCTCTATAGGACGTAGTTTTTCTCAAAATGAGACTTCCGCTGCATCTGAAAAGAAAACAACTCCTAGATCTTGCCTTAGGTGGATTCCCACGGGAAAAGTTTTTAAAACAGTTGGTCTTAGATGGATTCCCACAGGAAAGATTCTTGATAGTTGCACCACAACAAGTAATAGTGAAAATCATCAGGATAAGGATGTAGAAACCACTACAACCGTTGATAGTGGACACCCTCAATGTGATGATTCATGTACTTCTAACACTGTTATTTGTGCAAATTCTTCTTTTGTGGATTCTGTGAATGCAGGTACTTGTGAAAGTTTTGAGGGTTCATACGCTCAATGTGGAAAAGAAGAGCTTTATGCCAACATTTCATTTGGAAATCCTGGTCTTATTCCACTCTTAACTCCACTTTTACTTGTTCATACTTAATCATTCTTTGTGAACATATTTTTTTGAAAAAATCAAAAGCAAAATACAAAAATAGAAAATTTCAAAAATACAAAAACAATATAAAATCAAAAACCAAAAATATTCTTCTCACGACATGTCTCTCGTATAATCGATATTCTGTACGTACCTAGAAATGTCATTCAACAATGATACGGGCATGTACAGATGCTTGAGCGAGAGTTCATTTAAATGTTTTCAAAACATGTCGTTTCTCAAAATTTCTTCTCAATGGCTTCGGAACAATTCAGTTTCGGACCCGAGCTTAACTTGATGGCTTGTAAGTATTTCAGCTTACAACCCGAACTTCAAATAAAGGAAAGTGTTGTGCAAAACCAATATCTTTTTCAAACACTTATCCTAAAAACAGATGAAGATAATTCCCCTATCATATCTTCAAAGACTTTCAAAATCTTTTCTATCTTGAGCACATTTCCTTCAAGATTTTTCAAAATCTTTCATAAAGTGCTCAAGATAACTCCCTCCAAAACCCGATAAAACATGCTTTATTTAAGGGGGAGTATAAAAATGAAAAAAAAAATGTTCCAATTTCATGCTCAGATCCGTCTATCTCTCCAAAAACCTTATTTTAATCAGTTGATATAAAAAATATCACTACATGCTATTTTTGAGGGGGAGAAGTCGTGATTAAAATGTGATCAAATGCGAATCTCAAAAAGGGCTCTCCTAAAAGACTCAGATTTGAACCTTCGAATTGACAAAAAATAAATGTCCGTAATCGAAAAGACTTGTCCGGGACGGGTAATAATTTCAAGCTGGTTATCCAGTAATGTAAACGTGTCTCGCAAAGGACTTGTCTGAGTAGAATGTACCAATTCGAGAAATGATCGTTTAATATGACCAGGACGGGTAATAACTTCAAGCTAGTTTAACTAGTGATGTAAACATGTCTCGCAATGGTCATATTAATTGAAAATCGATCAATTCAAAATGTGCGAACTCTACCCAACATGTGCAAATTTATCTTAAAAATGCATGAGCACATGTGATGGGGGAGTATTTCTGAAAATGCAAAACTCTCGAAGTGTTAACTAAAAATGTGTTTTATTCATAAACACATTGAGATATTTTCACAAAAGGTTTTATGGCAAGTGATTAACAAACCTAGGATAATCATGGAGTAATAAGGTGATTATGGTTAGGTTATGTCCTATGATCCGCCAGAGCCGGAGGGATCTACCCAAGAACAATTCCAATAGATTAGAATTAGAAGTCCTTAGGTAAGATTGAAAAAAAGGAGTAATTGAGAAAGGGAAAGAAGGGGTTGAAGAATGAAAAAGAAAAGTTTAATGAAAGGGTGAAAAGAAATAGCCCTCCATGAAAACTTAGGTCAGAAACCGGGTCAATACATCTGCTATCGGTTATCACAAGTTGATACTGATATTGAAGACAAGTCGTCATGGACCCAGTGACGCGTTGCACAAACCCCTCCTAGCCACTCAGATATCTCTTAAAAGATATTTGTTTCATTTCTCACGGAGAACACTGCATAATCTATCGGCCTCTCATTCCGAGATGTGTTGATATTGAAAAGGTGGCACTCTGCTCCATGCCTCCGATGTCTAAAAGCAAAACGCACATTATTGAGTCTAGAGCCATGAGATTCATCTAAGATCTCTTAGGAACACTTCCATTACAGTACACTTGTGTTCACCAAAAAGGACATAAGCTGTAAGAGTCTTAATGAGATCTAAGGATCTTGCCTTATATCTTGATGGTTACGTGCTTCAAACGGTCTACAGTCTTGAAGTGATACTCCGGTATACTTTAGAGGCTCTCAACGGCCTTGGTAAAGATTAGAGAAAGTTTTCACTCTATGCTGTTAACGATCTCAAAATCTGAACATGTAAGCGCTGGACGATTTATTGCTAACTATTTTATGCAGGTACTGACGAAAGTCCATTCACCATCATCATACGTTTCAACATCTACATCGTCGATGCAAATGTACAGAAGATGTTGATCAAGGCAAGAACATCCAAAAGTCGATTCTTTGAAGATCACATACCATGAAGAATCAAGGAACAAAGTCTATTCTACAGCGACACACAAAGTTCAAGTCATCAAAGTCAAAAGACCAAATCACTGGGAGCATCTTTGAAATGACCATCCCTTAGGGGGAGATTGTTAGCATTTAAATTAATAATGTAAAGTGATGGTCATTTGTATCATTAGAACATGTGTGTCGTGTGTGTTAATACAAATAGCGTCTCAAAAACGTTATTTATATTCTTTGATCTTTTCTTAGTTTTGTTAATGACAAATAAAAGGAATATCTTTTAGCAAATAATAAATACTAGCTTAAGTCTCTTAAGTACACATTTTACACTTCACATAATAACCAAGAATTACAAGTTTGCTTATTTAGTAACTTGTTTCCTTAAAAGGAAACTTTAATTCTAAAATCATTCCATGACATCATTGCATACATCACATAAAATATCTTTGATATATCTTGTTTAGATTTGCAAGTTACATAGTTGACATTTGAGGATCTTGGATGATTTGGTAAGATATGGAATATTTGGTAAGATACAACAAATCCTTAGCTGTCATCCTCCCACGGATCCAAGTCCAATGAAGGACGGATCCCTTCTGAGGGATCCGTGGGATCCATGAGCTGAAGATCAGCTTGCCTATAAATAGCAAGCTGATCATTTGGCTTTCTCATCACTCATATAGCTTTAACACACATATTCATTCAGTACATATCTTACTAACATCATTCATAGTTGCATTTCACTTTGATCTTTCATTTTGTAGAAGAGAGATCAAGCATTCAAGGATCTACAGAACCGTAATCCTTTAGTTGCATTATTGTGTGATATTGTAGTTTGTTTCACACATCATATCTATCATTTGTAATCAGTGAGTATGGTTAGTGCTTTAGTCCTTAAAGCACAAAGAGTGTAGGGAGTGGTTGTACCCTTGTAAAGAACTCGACATCTAGCTTAGTGTCGGTAAAGTAAATAGGCGACGTCAGGTTGGTTCTACCTTGTGAAAGAACCGGGTGTTTAGCTTTGTACCGGAAAAGGAAGTAAGCGACGTGTAAAGGTTTTCTCCGCCTAGGAAAGGAGTTTGTTTCTTAGTGAAAGATAAACTCTCGAGTTGGAAACTCGGGGAGTGGAGTAGGGCAAGGAATAGAGTTCTTGTAGCCGAACCACTATAAACAACAGTGTCGTGTGGTTTGATCTTTCCTCTCTTTATCTTTTGTTTACATTGTGTGATTATTTATTTGTGATTGTTTCCTTTGAATTAACATATAGTAACAAAGCAAATAAAGTTTGAAAAACGGTAAAAAACTATTCAACCCCCCTTCTAGTTTTCCACAATTGGCATCAGGAGCTACGTTACTTAAGATCTTTAAAATATATTGTATTTTAAAATTTAAAACGATCCATGGATTTTGAAAACTTTAAAGAAGGGCAATCTATGCAGAGACCACCTCTATTTGAACCAAATTGTTTTATTTATTGGAAAAATCGCTTTGACACTTATGTAAAGTCAAAGGATATAGATCTATGGTATATAATAGTTGATGGTGATTACAAACCTATTAGTAATAATATTTCGGGTGGTCGGGATGAAGGAGCTTCTCTTACTCGTCACAGTGATGAGCAAAAGAAACTAATTGCCAAAAATAATGAAGCCAAAATGATGCTTTATAATGCCTTACCTAAGAAAGAATATGAAAGAGTTTTTATGTGTAAAACGGCTAAGGATATTTGGCAATCTCTTATTATCACACATCAAGGGAACTCACAAGTAAAAGATAACAAAATTGATCTTCTTGTCCAACAATACGAACAATTTGTTATCTCTGAAGATGAGACCATTGATAGTGCGTTTGCTAAGTTCAATACTATTATTACATCACTTAAAGCACTTGATGAATCTTTTTCTAGTAAGAATTTTGTCAGGAAGTTTCTAAGAGCACTCCATCCAAAATGGAGAGCAAAGGTGACAGCTATTGAAGAATCTAAGGATCTCTCAAGCATGACACTGGATGAGCTCATAGGAAACCTAAAAGTTCACGAAATGATTATGGAAAAAGACTCAGAAATTGTCAAAGGCAAAAAGGAGAAGATTAAGTCTATTGCCTTGAAAGCCAAAGTCGAGTCAAGTGATGATGATGAGTCTTGTTCAAACAGTGATGATGAAGAGTATGCCATGGCCGTGAGGGATTTCAAGAAATTCTTCAGGAGACGAGGAAAGTTTGTAAAACCACCTCGTGATGAAAAGAAATCCTCTCAGAAAGATCGTGACGATAAGAAAGGTAAGGTTGATAGGAAATGCTATAGGTGTGGTGACTCCAGTCACTTAATAGGAGAATGTCCAAAGCCTCCAAAGACCAAGTCTCAAAGAGCCTTCGTTAGTGGAGCTTGGAGCGATAGTGAAGGAGATGATGATGATGAGCCTAAGAACAACGAAATTGCACTTATGGCTAATGACACAGAAGAGGTATGCTTGAAAGTTGATCTTGAACCTGATGAGTGGATCAAAGATAGTGGGTGCTCAAGACACATGACGGGAAACAAAAATCTTTTCTCAACCTACCAAGTGTATGATGGAGGTAATGTCACATTCGATAGCAAGCTTAAAAGTAAAATCATCGGAAAAGGTACAATCTCTCATGACTCTCTATCTATTGATGATGTTGCTCATGTAGATAATTTAGGATTTAATTTACTTAGTATAAGTCAATTGTGCCGCAAAAAGTATAACGTCCTTTTCAGTGAAAATGGAATTAAAATACTTAAAGATGGCATAACCGTAGGAAAAGGTGTTTTAAAGAATAATGTCTATGTTATGAAATTAGATAAAACACCAAAAGATAAGTTATGTCTTACCTCCTTGGACGAAAACTCAACTCTATGGCATCGACGCTTAGGTCATGCTAATATGAGGCTTATTCAATCTTTGTCATCCAAAGAACTCGTTAGGAACCTACCCAAGTTGAAATATGACCAACACTTTTGTGATGCTTGCAAAATTGGGAAACAAGTACATAATAGCCATAAGGCTAAAAACATGGTATCTACATCTAGATGCCTAGAATTATTACATATGGATTTGTTTGGCCCGTCGGCTATACAAAGTTGTGGAGGAAATTTTTACACTTTAGTCATAGTAGATGATTACTCTAGATATACATGGACAAAGTTTTTGAAAACTAAAAATGAGGCATTCGATAAATTTGAAATTCTAAGCAAGAAAATTCAAAATCAAATAGGAAGTAATATAGTATCTATTAGAACTGACCATGGTCGAGAATTTGACAATGAAATCCAATTTGGAAATTTTTGTGATAATAATGGAATAACTCATAATTTCTCGGCTCCTCGTACACCTCAATCTAATGGTGTAGTAGAACGTAAAAATAGAACAATTCAAGAAATGAGTAGAACTATGTTAAATGAACAAAACATACCACAAAAGTTTTGGTGTCACGCTGTAGATACTTCCACATATATCCTAAATAGAGTTTTAATTAGACAATTTTTAAATAAAACTCCTTATGAAATTTATCGAGGCAAAAAGCCTACATTAGGATATTTTAGAGTTTTTGGAAGCAAGTGCTTCATTTTAAACACAAAGGATTATCTCACTAAGTTCAACCCAAAGTCGTATGAAGGTGTATTTCTTGGGTACTCACAAAACAGTAAAGCATACATAGTATTAAACAAGGAAACATCATGAGTCGAGGAATCGTTGAACGTAACATTCAACGAAAGTCCACCTCCATCTAAGACATCACCTTTGGTAGATGATGACTTAGTTGAAAGTCAAATGGTTAATGATATAGAAAACATTGAAAATGACAATGAACCCGTAAAAGGAGAAATAGTCAATATTAAAGAAACTAAAAGTCATCCATTAGAAAACGTCATAGGAAAACTTAATGAAAGAACATTAAGATCCAAAGCTCAAAATGAAAGTAATTATTTTTGTTTTATTTCAACTGTTGAACCTAAAAATATAGACGAGGCAATAAAAGATGAATCTTGGGTAATTGCTATGCAAGAAGAACTAAATCAATTTATTAGAAATGATGTTTGGACATTGGTCCCTCCACCTAAAAACCAAACCATAATAGGCACCAAATGGGTCTTTAGAAATAAAATGGATGAAAATGGTATAGTATCTAGAAATAAAGCTAGGCTAGTAGCTCAAGGTTACAATCAACAAGAAGGTATAGATTACGATGAAACCTTTGCACCCGTAGCTAGACTTGAGTCTATTAGAATATTACTTGCATATGCATGTGCACATGATTTTAAGTTATTTCAAATGGATGTCAAAAGTGCTTTCTTAAATGGTTTTATAAATGAAGAAGTATATGTTGCACAACCTCCCGGCTTTGTCGACTTTGAAAAACCAAATTATGTTTTCAAACTTAAGAAAGCTTTATACGGACTTAAGCAAGCACCAAAGGCTTGGTATGATCGACTTAAGACTTTCCTAGTTGACCATAAGTATACCATGGGCCTAGTAGATAATACTCTCTTCACCAAGAAAAAGGGATCACATATTATCATAGTCCAGATATATGTGGATGACATTATATTCGGTTCAACTTGTCAAGAGTTATGCGACGATTTCTCAAAAATCATGCATGACGAGTTTGAAATGAGTATGATGGGGGAACTTAACTTTTTCTTAGGTCTCCAAATTAAACAATTAGAAGATGGTATATTCTTCAACCAATCAAAGTATATCAAATATATGCTTAAGAAGTTTGGTCTTGAAGACTCAAAACCCATGAGAACACCCATGTCCTCCGAAACCAAACTCACTAAGGATGAAGAAAATGAATCCGTAGATAGCACTAAATATAGAGGAATGATTGGTAGTTTACTCTATCTTACGGCTAGTAGGCCTGACATTATGTTTAGTGTTTGTCTATGTGCACGTTTTCAAGAAGATCCAAAAACATCTCATCTTGAAGCCGTTAAAAGGATATTTAGGTACATCAAAGGTACTACACACTTAGGATTATGGTATCCCAAAGGAACGGGTGTAGAAACCATAGTGTATACTGACTCAGATCATGCAGGTGACTATGTTGATAGGAAAAGTACTAGCGGTATTTGTACTTTTGTAGGATATTGTCTCACATCATGGTTCGCTAAGAAACAAACTGCCCTCGCAATCTCAACAACAGAGGCAGAGTATGTGTCTGCAGGAAAGGCGTGTCAACAAGCACTGTGGATGAAACAAGCTCTCGTCGACTATGGAATTGAACTCAACAACATTCCCATTCTTTGCGACAACAAAGGTGCTATCGATCTAAGCAAAAATCCAGTCCAACACGCTAGAACCAAACATATTGAAATACGCCATCACTTCCTTCGCGACAATGTACAGAAGGGAATCATCTCAATTGAGAAAGTTTCCTCAGAGGACAACATTGCCGATATTCTCACAAAACCACTTAAACGAGAACCTTTCAACTATCTTAGACTTGGATTAGGATTAATGGAACCTAGTGATTAGGTGAAACATTAGTATAAACATTAGTTTAGCCACACACGACACTCAACCAAAACATGTGTTCTGATCCGCGGATCCAATCGATAACAAGGACGGATCCTTTGTTTTGGATCCGCCGAATCCGTCGCATGAAGAGTCCAGTTTATTATTAAATAAACAAGAACAAGTACTATTCATTCCTCACTCCAAAACATATCACCTTACTGTATTCGACACACACTTAATCTCCATCACAATTTAGACCATTTTCTTCCACAAATTTGTGCTTCTAACACCACTGTAAGTATTCTTATCATATTTATACTCCTGATCTGCGTCTAGGATTTCCATTTCATGCACAAAACCAAAACTTGGGGTATATGCATAATTCTTGAAAAATCATGAAGCATATTTACTGCATTATACTTAAAAACATGTTTTTCTTAGTTAGGAATTGCATCTCATAGCACATTGTCTTAATTTAAAAAAAACCCCATGAAAATTTTCTTACTAAAATCTTCTAACGACTAGGTAAAATGATCTTTTTGAACATTGATCATACAAATGCAAAAACGTTATCTTTTAGACTTCACTTGCATAATGTCTCTTGAATGCTAAAGGGAATACATAATTAATATGTATTTTCGGGTACATTCAACCGTAGCTACATTAAAATAGGAGCGTTTGGGTTATCTGATGAAGCGAAAAGTGTACCGCTTTTAGGGGGTCATTTAAGCCCTAAATCATATTTATTTGATCAAATATTGCCCTAAATCGTTCCTTTTGTCATTTTAGGTACTTTTAAGAAGAAATATGGAAAAGGAAGCATTTTGGACGTTTTTGGAGCATAAAAGTGAAGAAAACGGCAAAGTCTCAAAATTGTGCTGGAAAGTACCTTTGACGGTGTCAGGATTGGTTCTTGACGGCGTCATGGCTTGGCAAAAGTGGTGGATATGAAAATTACTCATGATAAGCCAGAGAAATTTGCATGGGAATTCTGACGGCGTCACCCTTTGGAGTGATCAAGGTCGTCACGGTATAAGTTAAAGCGGGACGGCGTCACGCCTAATTCTGACGGCGTCAAGCCTTGATAAGCCAGAACGGATTTTGGAGAGCTAAAGAGGGACGGCGTCAAGAAGGCCATCCGGGAACCCTAAAAGCGGCGAGGTGACGGCGTCACACTCCATAACGTGACGCCGTCAGATCTGAAAGTCTATATATAGTTTTGCAATTTTTTGTCATTAGTGTGGAACTTATTGTGCAACTTTGTAAGGAGAAACCCTAAGACGATTTTAGCAGCTTTTTCAAGGCTTTTTGCCTTGAGATCTTCCATGTTACATTGAAGATAAGTTATCAATTAATCATTCAATATGTCTATGTGTTGTTTGATTCTATCTTGTTCTTGTCTTTTGTTTAACATGCTAGGCTAGGTTTTCTTTGTGTTTGCTTAGATCTAATGAAACCTAGCTATTGATTATTGGTTATTAGTGTGTTATTAGTTGTATTGGATGATTGTTTATCTATGTTAGGCTTAAGAAAACTGGATAACTTCCTATTCGGTAACTTGCTTGAACGTCTTAAGAAACATGAACCAATGCGTACTAAGGTTTTTATGGTTGTATTTAATGCATGAGCGAATTCTAGTGATCCCATGTTAGGAGCTTCTTAGCCGGCTCGACATAGGAGTGAAGTAGGAGTTCATAGGGTTGGGGAAGTACGTACGCCACCCCACGAATGGTATTAAGGAATACACCCGTCATCCACGCAATTAATACACACTAATCAACCGGTAAAAGATAGTTAGGGAGTAAGGAAATCTAAGTAAACACATTTCTCTCCACATAAGTTTTACCACATTTTCATTTTCTGTTATTTTATTTTATTTGCATTCGTAGTTATTTGGGTTAGTTGACTAGCAACTAATTCCGCCCACTCTTTCAAAACCCGAGATTTTACTTGCTTTCATAAAAAAATATAAAAACATAAAAAGAATCTTCTCTCACCCTTAGACCTATTAGAGTAGTTTTTCATACCTAACGAACACTATTCCCTGTGGAGAACGATCAATCCCCCGTACTTACCACTACACTATACTACATCGGTCAGGTACACTGCCTGGTGGGGTTGTAAGCCTCTTGAGATCCCTCGAGAGGTAAAACCTGTTGTAAGGTTGCAAAACCACGCATCAAGTTTTTGGCGCCGTTGCCGGGGAATAGTTATTGTTTTGGTTGAATTTTTATTTTATAGGTCTACTCACTAGATTCCTTTCTAGTGAGATTTTTATTTTATTTTTCTAGGTTTTCTTTAGTCTATCTTTTTTCTTCGTTTCTTTGTTCGTAACCATTACCATCCGACATCATGGAAGGTGGTAATATCCTCGATCCCAACAACCCACCACAACAACCACCACCTCCTAGAGCCCGTACTTTAGGAGAGTACTCCCGTCCTAGCCACCATGGCTATCGAAACACCATTGAGCTCACTCAAGGAGCCAATGTCACACCCTTGCGATCCGACACCATCCGGTTGGTGCAAAGCGGATGCGCATTCCATGGACTTCGTTCTGAAGATCCTAATCAACATCTCAAGGACTTTCTTAAAATTATTGATTCTATAGACCTTGATGTTGCCACTCGAGAGACGACCCGACTACGTCTCTTTCAATTCTCTCTGCGGGACCAAGCTAGTCAGTGGCTAGAGCGTCAACCCGCAGGATCCATCACCTCTTGGGATGATCTCACCACTCGTTTCCTTGCTCAGTTTTTCCCACCGGGAAGAACTACCAAGCTAAGGAATGATATCTTGATGTTCCAACAACGTCAAGGCGAAACCCTCTACGAGGCATGGACTCGATTCAAGGACTTACTCCAAAAAGTCCCTCACCATGGAATAGAACTTTGGCTCCAAGTCCAAATCTTCTATGACCATATCAATCTCTACACGAGGCAAACCATTGACCAATCGGCCGGTGGCAAGCTACGTGATCTAAGTGCGGAACAATCATGGGCTCTCCTAGAAGATCTTGCTCTTTATGACAACGAAAGTTGGAGTGATCCCCGTGATTTGAATAAAACGGTCAAGGCAATATCTTTGCCTTCGAACAATTCAAGCACTTCCGACCGTAGGATCATAGAACTTGAAGACCAAGTCAAGTTTCTCATGAAATCCTACGAGGCTCCTAAACCTTCAAGCCAAGTGAACAAAATCACTTCTTCATGTGAATTATGTAGTGGTCCCCACGACACTCGTGATTGCATGGAACTCCCCGAACAAGCTTTTGCGGACTACGCATCCTCGCGTACCGACGGAGCGGGAGATAAGTGGTACACTTTCAAACCCGAGCTAAACCCCTACGGTGATTCATACAACCCCTCATGGAAAAATCACCCGAACCTTAGGTGGAAACAAAACCAAAACGCACAACAAACCAATTCTTCCAACCCACCTAATCGTTTCCAATCAAGCGGTTCCAACTCGAACCGTACTTTCAACAACAATCCTTCCAGCAATGGTAGTACCAATAACTTTGAAGGTTTGATGTCTCAATTTATGGCATCTCAAGAAGCTCGTTTAGCCAAGTTTGAAGCCGATTTCAAACAAAAACAAAGCGAGATGACCAATAAGATTGACACTTTGTTGAAAGCCCTCAATGACCAAGAAATGGGAGCACTACCTAGCAACACGGTCAAGAACCCGAAACTAAACGTCAACGCCATTTCATCGGTTTCGTCCCCTAGTTCTTGTCCACAATATTATTCGGTCAATTCCATGAGCACGTGTTTCAAACAAACCCAAGTCGTTCAAAATGACCAAGAAGTTATGACATCCAAATTGGTCAACAACATAGTTGAGACACCTCCCACTCAAAACCTTGACGAAGAATTCAAGGAGCTCCACCTTGAAAGTCCGGTTATTGATGTGTTGGATGAGAAGAAGCTCAAGTTAGGCGAAAAAGGGACCGCCTTCGTTCAAAACAAGCTACCTAAGAAGTTAGATGATCCGGGCTTATTTGTTCTACCTTGCAAGATCGGTAATTCGGAGGCTTATGACACATTAGCCGATCTTGGATCAAGCCTTAACCTACTTCCGTTACCTCTCTACACCTCTCTAAAACTTGGAAAACTTGAAGAAACCGAGGTGATAATAGGTTTAGCGGATGGGAGTGTTGCTTACCCGGTTGGAGTAGTTAAGGACGTGTTAGTACACATTGGAAAACTAACCATTTTAGCCGATTTCCACGTCCTTGATATGGTTAGCGACCCGACATGCCCCTTGTTGATAGGTAGAGGATTTTTGGCGACCGCTAGTGCTATGATTGATTGTAAGGAATCTAAGATAGCGGTAGGAGAAGGTGATACTTGGTCAGTCTATGATGTTAAGAAACATGCCTATGATACTAGTGAGGAACCAACACCACATTGGTTAGAATCAAATAGGAGACCATCTAGATATGGACCTTGGATTGATAGAGACTTCATAGGACCCCAACGCCCATTTTACCTAGAAGAGGACTTTGTGAACCGAACACATGCGGTAGAACAACTCTTGGCTAGGGACACCGAATTGGATCCATTTGAAGACTCTCTAGTTTTTAGGAAGATGGTTGATTTCCTAGGAGTTTTGCCAATTAACCTAGGAATGAATAAGTGGACTTGTGAGGAAGATGATCATAAGTGGGATTGGGACAAACCACCCAAAGATGGAGATGGGTCATGGCATATTAAGATGACATTGTATGACCCGGATGGAGAGAAGTTTGAAAAGATATATTGTACTAAGCGGACCAATAGGAAACTTCAATCCAAGCTTAACCCTAAAGACGTCCTCGATGACGAGCTTACTTACATAGGGTAGCGTGACTTTGAGTCTAGCTACAAGACTCGTTAATAAAGAAAAGCGCTTCTTGGGAGGCAACCCAAGTTTTATTTGCTTTGTGTGTTTATTTATTTGTTTGTTTGATTTTATTTGTTTCCGTATGTGTGTTTAATTTTTATTATTATTGATTCATATACTAATTGTGTAAAATGCTTTATTTTGTTTTTAACTTCGTCTTAACTACATATAAAGGTATTTTGCAAAAGTTAAGTGTAAGGGAAATCTAAATCGGTTTATTAGAACAAATGAACATGAATCGTAATAATAATAAATTAACATACATATTAGTATTTGTTTGAGTCAAATGCTTGTATCGAGTCATAATGATGTTTTGCAGGATTTCCAGGAAGTAAGGTATAGGTTTTTCCAGAAATTTTCCGGAAACTTAACATGAGAATTCTGTCAGATCATTTCTGACGGCGTCAGGCTTTACAACCTGACGGTGTCAGGTTTAATTTTCTGAAAATTTTTGAAAGTTTTGTTTTCATAAAAAGTTTTTATTAAATCTATAACTTATAATCTCCAGGAATCTGCAAAATTATCATTCCACAAGCATTATATCCTTATATATAGAGTTTATCCCGCCGATGTTATGCAGGTTTTCGTGTTTGTTTTCTCAGGTTTAACAGGTTATTTTGGACAAGGAAATATTTTTGGATCAAGCTTTTGGCGATGCATTAGTCATGGAGCTTCAACATTACTTTGGAAGAAGATCTAACCATGTTACTTCATTATCCACCGAGCGAATCAGGGGAGTATTTGATTTCATTCTTTTACTTTTTTCTTTTACATCTTGTTATTTGAACATTGGGGACAATGTTCATCTTAAGTGTAAGGGGGGGGGGGTAAAAGTACGATTAGAGAATGCTCTTACGCTTGATTTTTGTTTGTTTAATAGTAGATGTGTAATAAAACTGAGATAAATACTTGTTAGGGCAATTTTAGTGCCAAATTTAAAATTTTTTACAACATTTAGGAGTGAAACTTTGATCTTAATGAGAGTCTCACGGATAGGAGTTATATGACTAGCACAAAAAACCGTACCACTAAAAAATTTTCTACCCCCAAATATGTGAGGTTCGCCCCTAGAATTGGTAGGAAAAGCATTTATGCTATGATGTGAGTACCGGTAGCACCTAGATTCTAGAACTTGCGTTAGGACCATTCCGAGGCCACAAGTGAGACTACATTCGTGTAGTTAGATTTAATACGTGATAAGAGGCATTAGGATTAACCCATTGTTTTACACCTGTGTTTTTGTTATAATTACGTTGGCTACATTGGTCAAGTAATTCTCCCACACCCTTTGCGTTGTACTCATTTTTAGTACACGATACCCCTAGTACACCCCTCAGAGCCTATCTTTTCGTTTCGACCTTTAAGCATTTTACTTAAAGGAAGAATTTGTTTACACCCCACTAAAATGTACACCCAAATCGCCTTAGCCTACCTTGTATGCACTCATTTTTAGTGCATTATTGTTACAACATTTGTTTAAACCCTTAGTTAATTATCTAATTGATTACATGGTTGCTAAGTCGAGTCATATCCTTGTACATATTGTTTTGGGACGATTGGGACTCATGGGTAAAGTACTAGTGTAATGGTGTAATGGGGAAGAACATCATTTATTACCCCCATATGTGTTAAATATTTTAAAAGTACTCCAAGTTTTTCAATTATCTTAATTCGAGTCATTAGAATAGTTATTTGTAAAGTTATGTAAAAGTTCAAGTGTAAGGGGAATGCAACGCCCCTATGATGTATTATTTTGGATGGTAGGGCAAGAGTGTATGAAAAAAAAAAAAAAAAAAAAATCGAAAAATCAAGAAAAATACAAAAAAAATGAGAAAAAGAAAAATAGAAAAAACATACGGACTACCATCCCGTTTCATTTTATGTTTATTTTATGTTTTTGTTATTTTGTTTTTAGCTTAAGATCGAGTCGAGTCTTGGCTTAGCAACATTGTATAGTACATGTAATTAATCAAGATCTTTAACTCGCCACCAGTAAAATATCCTTTATCCAACCAAACCGTGTTTTCCTTTTCCCTACACCTAACGTTATAACCCATTTAAAAGCCCTCTTTGATAGTTTATCTTAGGTGCTTACGCCTAGTGGAGGAGGTTCTTGATCCTTTCCCAAGCCAATGGTAATCTATTTGCTATGACAGGTAGTGAGAGATATTATCCGTTTTCATTTATGAGATTTATTTTGATGACACTTGAGAGATGTGAGTATCTAAACACTACTTGTGAGGTGCTAGTTTGTAATCTCCGTGCTTATTATGATTAAAGTGGAATGAATATTTGTTGTAATTACTTTTATGTTAGCATTAAATGACCCCTAACTTGTATTTTGATTAGAATAAAAGCGCATTTGCTTGAGGACAAGAAAATCTCAAGTGTAAGGGTATTTGATGAAGCGAAAAGTGTACCGCTTTTAGGGGGTCATTTAAGCCCTAAATCGTATTTATTTGATCAAATATTGCCCTAAATCGTTCCTTTTGTCATTTTAGGTACTTTTGAGAAGAAATCTGGAAAAGGAAGCATTTTGGACGTTTTTGGAGCATAAAAGTGAAGAAAACGGCAAAGTCTCAAAATTGTGCTGGAAAGTACCTTTGACGGCGTCAGGATTGGTTCTTGACGGCGTCATGGCTTGGCAAAAGTGGTGGATATGAAAATTACTCATGATAAGCCAGAGAAATTTGCATGGGAATTCTGACGGCGTCACCCTTTGGAGTGATCAAGGTCGTCACGGTATAAGTTAAAGCGGGACGGCGTCACGCCTAATTCTGACGGCGTCAAGCCTTGATAAGCCAGAACAGATTTTGGAGAGCTAAAGAGGGACGGCGTCAAGAAGGCCATCCGGGAACCCTAAAAGCGGCGAGGTGACGGCGTCACACTCCATAACGTGACGCCGTCAGATCTGAAAGTCTATATATAGTTTTGCAATTTTTTGTCATTAGTGTGGAACTTATTGTGCAACTTTGTAAGGAGAAACCCTAAGACGATTTTAGCAGCTTTTTCAAGGCTTTTTGCCTTGAGATCTTCCATGTTACATTGAAGATAAGTTATCAATTAATCATTCAATATGTCTATGTGTTGTTTGATTCTATCTTGTTCTTGTCTTTTGTTTAACATGCTAGGCTAGGTTTTCTTTGTGTTTGCTTAGATCTAATGAAACCTAGCTATTGATTATTGGTTATTAGTGTGTTATTAGTTGTATTGGATGATTGTTTATCTATGTTAGGCTTAAGAAAACTGGCTAACTTCCTATTCGGTAACTTGCTTGAACGTCTTAAGAAACATGAACCAATGCGTACTAAGGTTTTTATGGTTGTATTTAATGCATGAGCGAATTCTAGTGATCCCATGTTAGGAGCTTCTTAGCCGGCTCGACATAGGAGTGAAGTAGGAGTTGATAGGGTTGGGGAAGTACGTACGCCACCCCACGAATGGTATTAAGGAATACACCCATCATCCACGCAATTAATACACACTAATCAACCGGTAAAAGATAGTTAGGGAGTAAGGAAATCTAAGTAAACACATTTCTCTCCACATAAGTTTTACCACATTTTCATTTTGTGTTATTTTATTTTATTTGCATTCGTAGTTATTTGGGTTAGTTGACTAGCAACTAATTCCGCCCACTCTTTCAAAACCCGAGATTTTACTTGCTTTCATAAAAAAATATAAAAACATAAAAAGAATCTTCTCTCACCCTTAGACCTATTAGAGTAGTTTTTCATACCTAACGAACACTATTCCCTGTGGAGAACGATCAATCCCCCGTACTTACCACTACACTATACTACATCGGTCAGGTACACTGCCTGGTGGGGTTGTAAGCCTCTTGAGATCCCTCGAGAGGTAAAACCTGTTGTAAGGTTGCAAAACCACGCATCATTATCTCTCGTTTATAAACAAAACTTGCATAAACTAATCTTTCTTGCATCAAAAGGAGTCGAGATAACCGCACCTCCACATTGTCCCCATGTAGGCACACACTAGGAATTTTACACTTACTTTGATCATTTTAACTAAAACTATGTAACTTTTGTACTTAGGAAAATCATGCCTCCCGCAACAAACTACGATCACAAAAGAACCGTTAACTACTTACCCGAAGTCCACAAAACCAAAGGTCTAACCAATGCCCAAATCGAAATTTTCAAAGCCTTAGAGAAAAAGTATGTCCATGAGGGTAGAGTCGTAGATTCATCGTTCTATGAAGGAACACAACTTAGGGAACACTTAGCCGCGATTCGATTTGATTCTCTTTTAGATATAGATGAACCAATTGTTCCTAGGTTCATACTTGAGTTCTATGCTAGTGTAGGTCTTAGTTCGAGTGACCAAGGTTACTTAAGTCTTCATTTTACTCTAAATGGAAATCTTGTCAACATCCCTCTTGATCAATTTGGTGAGGTCTTAGGCATTCCAAACCAAGGGACATGTATTTACTCGGACAAATGGTCCTTAACAATCTTAGAATCCAATCTCGATAGGACGGCACCATATGTCACTCCTCTCGAATCAAAAGAAGTGATTAGGGAACATCTCTTCATTCCTAAGAACAACCCCACAAGAATGTATCGTGGTCGCGAAGTTGCTAGAGATCCATTTGCAATGGAGCTAAATGAACTCAAACCCGAATTCAAGAAAATGGAGGAGGTCTTAAGGGTTAATGTGATGTGCACCATAGGAAACCGTGATCACATCAATGCTTGTTTGTGTCATATGATGTACAACATCTCTACTCGTCAACCCTTCAATCTTGCTTATTATGTTGCCAAAAGAATGTGTGACATTTCGGTTCAAAGCAAGATTGCAATGCCTTATGGTATGCTCTTAACCCGACTCTATAGAGCCTTTGCACCCGCTCGTCCAAACCATTTAGGCTTTGTTCCGGATTACAATGAAATTGAACATACCTTCGTTCCTTTGAGCGACTTTAGGGTAAGTGTAGATAAAGGTAAACGTCCTCGTGTACCCACATCATCCTCATCATCTTCAATGAGTGAAGATGATGGTTTGCCAAATTCTGGGATTCCTCCACACGAATACTTGAGCCATCTTCCTCCAATTCAAAATGAATCCGCTGAGTATCGAAACATCAAAGGAATGGTGAAGAATCTTGGTCGTTGGATGATGAAATTGCACAAGGGTATGAAGAAGTTGAAGAAGAAGCTTAGTTGATGGAGTGTTTGGTTTTGAACAATGTTGGATATTGTGATGTTAAACTTCTATGTGTCTAGACTTTATATGATAATACTTGTTACGTATGTGTAATAACTAACATTTGCAGGTAGATAACCATCATGGTTATCAATTTTCCGGGTTATAGCCTATGTTTGGCATAACACCTAAAACGGTAAGTCTCTAAGAACGGATTAAACTATGTACAATCGTGTGTTAATATTATCATATTTAGTTGTTTTGCTATACATATTAGATGTTAAGTAAGGTCTAGGTGACTTTTCGGGTTTTCGTCGAAAAAACGCGAAATATGACATATGTTCTGTTTAGTTTTTTAGTTTTAGGCATACGGATCCGGCGGATCCCAAACCTGGGCTCCGCCAAGGCTTATCATTGGATCCGCCATCCGCCCACTTGCGGATTAGGCGGATCCCTAACTTTGGTTCCGCCTTTGATTCAACTTGGATCCGCAGGTTTCCCAGTAAAATTCTAAAACTTTTTTGACTTATCCTGATTCTTAAATCTTAGTGTTTAGTATCATTTAGGATTCATTCACTGATCATAATTCATCTTAGAATCATTTAGGAATTCTTAGAAACTTAGGAACAAAATTTCCCACCAAAATTTAAATTTTTGAATTTTAGGTGTGAGTTACCAAACTGATACAAAGAAGGAACCCTTTTTAGGGATCCGTCAAATCCGGGGAAATATCAAATCATAAGATTTTCCACTATCTCCTTGTATTTACTGCAAATCCACAACACATTACTCAACCAAAGCTCAATGGATTGACTTCCTTGATATGACCTGCACAAATTTTTGTTCCAAATCATTAGAAACCAACATTCTCTATTGGATTCACATCAAATCCAAACACACAGACTCACAAACCTTCTGTCTATAAATTAGCACTTTAGGATCTTCAATTCACATCACAACCATTTCTTCTCCTGTACATTTTAGCTATTATACTTCACCAAAAAGTCTCAATGACAAAGTCAAACAACTCCTCCACATCTAAGCCACCAAAAAGGACAGCCCATATTAGTGTCAAACCTTGTTGTTTCATCAACATTCACAACTCATCCTCTGAAGAATCATCACCACTAAACATATCCTCACCCATTGCTAGTGAAAACTTCGTTACTTTATCCACTCCAACTCCCTCACATGTAGTCATAAAAACACCACCTCCTACCATTACTCCTGTAGCAACCACACCACCACCCGCTCCCGCTCCCGCTCCATCACAGTCTGAGAAGTCTGCATCATCACCATCTTCACCAAAACTTAAACCAATGGAACTCTTTAGGACACCACCAACATCTCCACAACCATATCTTGATGAGTTAGAAGATCTTCCACCCACATCAACCAATCCTCCACCAATAAGTCTTGAAAACTTAGAACCTATGCTATTCCATCCTCTCCATCCGGAGATTCATGGTCCTCTATACCGTGAAGCACCACAACCTCATCCACAAATACCACCACTATCACCAACTTCAACACTCATCGCCATAGATGAAGCGATGTGGAGCAACATTCCTCAAACACAAGAGGAGATAAGTACGGAGTTAACACAACTCTATACTCTCTCGAGTATGGTTGACCATCGTCTTCATGAAACCATGGACATTCAAAACATCCTTATGAACTCCCTCCAAACACCACAACCACCATCCAACAACAACAACAACCAACAACCATCACCACCACCACCACAAAACTTGGAGCCTAGTCTTCCTCCCGGCTTTTCAAGTCATGATTGCGCACACTGTGAGAGAACGGCTCACTTGGCTCAAAGGACCAACATCTTGGTCCATGAGCTTCAAAATGAGATGAGGTTCATCTTGAACCATGTTCTTGAACGTTTAAACGCCATCTCTCATCCTCCTCAATAAGAGCTCTCTAGACTAGTTGTTAGGACCTTTTAAGTTGTTTGTTTAGAACTTTTTATTTTTAGGATGTCTTTTTATTCTACTTGTAACATTCATTTCATTATTGTGACTTTTGTCACAAAATTTTCAATATCTATGAATGTGATGTTTTATGCTTATGAGTGATCAACATATTGCATATTATCATTCTCATTATGAACTAACATCCTAATATTGCATATATTATACCTTGATTATGATTACTTTAGGTACAAATAATGATCAGACACTTACTTTGACTTTTTCAAAGTCAAAACATATTGAAAGGATTGTTTGGAAGAACACTTCACAAGCATTCTACTTCTTCATTGAAGTCATTCATTACTAACACTTCATTTGCAGCATATCATACCCTTCATAGTATACGTTGGTACTCGAGAAGTGAGGAGTATACATCGAGGGGGAGCATCTCATAAGCATTTCATATACTAACCGTTTGTATTGTAGATTCATGCATCATTTCCTTGATTACTCCATCTAGGGGGAGTATAAAACAAGGGGGAGCTTTAAAGTTCTCAAAATCGCATTCTGCTACGCTACTCTTTTTGTTTCGACAAAAAGGGGGAGAAAGGACTAAGTTTGCATTAACTGTGATTCATCACAGTACATACATTTTTACAAAACTTTTCTTTAATAAACAAACTTAATATATATTTTTAAGAACTCATGCTATATTTATTCTCTTGCTCAAAAATATACCTTATGTTTTGTCATCAACAAAAAAGGGGAGATTGTTAATACAAATAGCGTCTCAAAAACGTTATTTATATTCTTTGATCTTTTCTTAGTTTTGTTAATGACAAATAAAAAGAATATCTTTTAGCAAATAATAAATACTAGCTTAAGTCTCTTAAGTACACATTTTACACTTCACATAATAACCAAGAATTACAAGTTTGCTTATTTAGTAACTTGTTTCCTTAAAAGGAAACTTTAATTCTAAAATCATTCCATGACATCATTGCATACATCACATAAAATATCTTTGATATATCTTGTTTAGATTTGCAAGTTACATAGTTGACATTTGAGGATCTTGGATGATTTGATAAGATATGGAAGATTTGGTAAGATACAACAAATCCTTAGCTGTCATCCTCCCACGGATCCAAGTCCAATGAAGGACGGATCCCTTCTGAGGGATCCGTGGGATCCGTGAGCTGAAGATCAGCTTGCCTATAAATAGCAAGCTGATCATTTGGTTTTCTCATCACTCATATAGCTTTAACACACATATTCATTCAGTACATATCTTACTAACATCATTCATAGTTGCATTTCACTTTGATCTTTCATTTTGTAGAAGAGAGATCAAGCATTCAAGGATCTACAGAACCGTAATCCTTTAGTTGCATTATTATGTGATATTGTAGTTTGTTTCACACATCATATCTATCATTTGTAATCAGTGAGTGTGGTTAGTGCTTTAGTCCTTAAAGCACAAAGAGTGTAGGGAGTGGTTGTACCCTTGTAAAGAACTCGACATCTAGCTTAGTGTCGGTAAAGTAAATAGGCGACGTCAGGTTGGTTCTACCTTGTGAAAGAACCCGGTGTTTAGCTTAGTACCGGAAAAGGAAGTAAGCGACGTGTAAAGGTTTTCTCCGCCTAGGAAAGGAGTTTGTTTCTAAGTGAAAGATAAACTCTCGAGTTGGAAACTCGGGGAGTAGAGTAGGGCAAGGAATAGAGTTCTTGTAGCCGAACCACTATAAACAACAGTGTCGTGTGGTTTGATCTTTCCTCTCTTTATCTTTTGTTTACATTGTGTGATTATTTATTTGTGATTGTTTCCTTTGAATTAACATATAGTAACAAAGCAAATAAAGTTTGAAAAATGGTAAAAATTAAACTATTCAACCCCCCTTCTAGTTTTCCACAGTGTGGATTATCTAAGTCTAGGAAGTGGGCTTTGTCTAAGATAAATATGTTAGAAATGTTCATGTAAATGTACAATCCACCAAAGCCCACACCAAGCCCAAGCTAAAGCCTTTAGGGCAACTCGATTTCTATTTAGCACACACTCCTACCACTTTAGTAAATGTGCAGTAGTGAGGATAAGGTGGGAGTGTGTGCTTTGTATTCTTCTCTTCTTTCTTTCTCTTCTAATCTAATATATACACAGTTCTATCTTCTCTTTTATTGTACCGATCTCCTCATCTATCTTCTCTTATTCTCCATCTTATTCTCTTCTATCTTTAATACCATTCGATCTATGGTGTTTGTTTGTATGATAAAGATAGATTTCGAGCAACAACAAAAATAAAATGACATTCATAAATGTTGTCAAGCATGACATAATTTAAAAAGTTGTTAAATTTTTGTAAACATCATTAAATGAATATTTCTAAAAGAAGGTTGTCAAAGGGTGTTGACATTGCCAAATATAATTTAAGATATAATAGTAATTTACATTTGAAGGCATATTAATAATTATGCAATAGTCATTTTAAAGAGTTTTAAGTAAAATTATTTTCTTTTTACATGTAATAGAGATATATCATTGTTGATTTTTAGGAAAAGAAATCTTAGTGTAGAGTCTAATTTGAACGTTATTCAATTTGCTTTTTAGTACATACTCGTATAATTTGTGCGTTGCAATTACAAAGCTGCATTTTTAAAAAGCATGAGAGAAGGGTGGTTAGCAAAATTATTTATCAATATAGTATTTTAATTTATTAATCAACTGCATATTCATTTGGATATGTCGTAATAACAATTACTCGAGTTTTCAGAATATTTATACCACTAAGCATAAGAGGCTCATTTCTTAATATGACGAAAGAAATCAAAATACTTAATTTCCTGCATGTGCAAAGTATAATACCTTACGTTTCTCATAATTCATTCTTTTTATAAGCATCTTCGATGTGTATCATGTTCTTACAAAGCTTCTATTGTACTAAAAAAACTAGTACACATAATATTTCAAATGCCAAAAAACTTTGTAAAATGATAGAGTATGCGATGTAATCAAGTATTTAGTTCAAAAGATTTGAGAATAGTTAATAGCTATGCATTGCTCAAATTAGTCATTATTTAGTGAGCACTGATAAATCATCTTGCAAATTTTCATACTGATCTTGTTACCCACACAATTATATAACATGTGTTTTCTACCAATTATCTTTCTTTATCTAAGCTGTTAATTATGTCACCTGTCACGATTTTATGAGTAGGAGTGAATAGTATGAGGAATTACCATTTCTATATTTAGTCATTCACTCTCATGTAAAATGCTTTTCAATAGCGTAAAAAAGTTGAAGATACTCTTATGTGCTTATGTATGTCTTGGGAAAGATTACCAAAAATAATCTTTTTACAAAATAAGTAACCATGGTCTTATCAAATGAACCATTTATCGCAAATCTGCGACTTTTAACTTTCTTTTCCAGCTAAATCTCTAATTTAAGCGACACTTTTCTTTTTTGGTGACTCTTTAGTGACAAATAATGACCCTTTAGTGACTTTTTTGGCATAAATGTCACTAAAAATTCACAGTAAAATAAAATAAAATGGAAGACAAAATACTCGCAAAGAAACTAGACTCAAATTTGAGATAAAATAGATAGTTTAATGAAATTGATTTATTGTTTTTTGTTATTTTGATTATATGTTTGCTGGGGTTTAAGATTTCAGATGCAGTTCAAGCAAATTTGTGACGTTCATATATAGTATAAGATCTTGTGGAAAATATAAAAAGGTTGACCCTTTATTCTAAATATATTTTTTTGTGACTTCTCTATCACTAAAGTGACTCAGTGTTGCATATAAATTCTCATCGAAGTCTATTTTTTTAATACATGCACCGATTAAACCTATCAAAGTGATATTGAGGTATATATATATTATGATTAAAGTTCTCACCTATTGGTGATACATATATCCTTGTTTGTTACTGCTTTGAATTTGCATCCATTTCTAACGCTATGTGATTATGCAGAATAGTAAGCAGTTGGAGTGATGAATCCAGTAAGTAGAAATTCCACATCCATCGATGAGGTGATTCCCATTAGCAAAGTGCACCAAGTTGACATTCCGAGTGCTTCATGTACTCCGTCGGCACAAGCACTGCCACTGAATCAACCTTGTCAAGATCTACTTGACGGTAAGCCATTTTTTTCACTATAAATCTTACAGAGTTATTCTGGTTTAAAATATAATGGAATCATGTTTCAGTTTTGTATCAACTTGTTTCTTATACCAATGGGCATTTAGCCTGATGGTACCAAAGGCGCCCCGCCAACCATTAGTTGTGGGTTCAAGTTCCATGGGAACATGTATGTGTGTGTGAGTATTTGCCATTTTCGACCAATATTTGGTTTCTCATACTAAGAAAATGCAATCTCGCTTATCAAGTTTTCTTAGACGCCGGAGAATGTTAGGGATAAAACAAAAGGCTCTTCACACAATTTAAAAATATAAGAACATTATGGTGATACATACTTGTAAAACAAACATCCTAATATACTCTCTAAGATGGACAAGTACTATAGCTAACATGCAAAAGATCATTATTATCACAAATATATTCCTATTAATTGACAACATTCTCTTCCAGTCTTCTTAAGTACATGGAAATAATATATTGTTCTTAAGTATAATTATTGCTGTTAGTTATCTTGACTGAGTTGACTCACCTTAAGGTTTTCAGTATATGGAGATAAATATAAGTTAAAGTTGTAAACATTCATCAAAGTGACAACCTGAAGTATGGTCTTCATTGTGCATATCTAATAAATGGTTGTGGATTGAAACTCGATAACAATGGGATGTGTGTAAATTATTTGTTTAGCCTTGTGTTCTCATAGAATAATCAGTTAATTACCCACACGCGCATAGTTCGATAATAATAATAATAATAATAATAATAATAATAATAATAATAATAATAATAATAATAATAATAATAATAATAATAATAATAATAATAATATTGTTGTTGTTGTTGTTGTTGTTGTTGTTGTTGTTGTTGTTGTTGTTGTTGTTGTTATTATAAACATCACTTTATTAGAAACTCATAGGATTTACAAGAAGTTAGTAGGGAGCCGAGATACTAACTGGGCCCTCACTCCTCTAGATATAGAAAAGCTAATCTTTCTAAAAAATATGAGCAGCAACACGTGCTCCAATGTCTTGAGTCATCGAGAATTTTCGAATTCGCTTCAGTAATGTCACTGCATCCTTCTCAAGTTCCCCAAAAGAAGAGAAATAGAAGAGGAGGAACCCATATCCAATATTTGCGCACTTAGCCTCATACTTGATGCGTTTATACGAGTAATACATAAACGAGGAAAAAGAAAGCTAGTATACTTGCACATGACATACCAAAATCTTTGTCTTGTATCCACCCAAGAATTGTAGTTTCGCAATCTTGTACATGACATCAAATACTACTTTCTGCAAGTGTTTTATATTGTGTATGCACACATATCTCATGTGTTGTTTATAGTCCAGCGTTACGTTATTTCATTCTCAATTAAACCCAAATAATGACTGAAATGATTTTGTACACATCATATCACCTAAAAAAATTCAATTGTGAATCTTAAAAAGAAACGGGCTTGATTGAGAATGAAATAGCCCAAATAATGATGTGTACATATTATCGGTCATTATTTGGGCTCTTTCATTCTCAATGAAACCCGGTTCTTTTAAGATTAACAATTGAATTTTTTAAGTGATATGAGTTTTGTTTGTATTAATAAGTTATGACATACATTTTAAAGAATGTTTGGGTTGTAACATTGCACAAATTTAGTACGCTTCTTGAATATTTGAATTCATTCCCGTGAAAACACAAAATGTGCATTGTTTTGTGATCAAATCTATTATTGTTTTGCAATCAAATATAATAACTTAAGGGTGACCTAGTGGTAATTGATTGTAGTAACTATTTAGATGTCTTAAATTCAATTTGTGTTATGAGCAAACAACTCTAAGTAGTGGCGCAAATCTTTCTGAAAAGGGGAAGGCTTTACCCAATTTGACTCTGTATGACGGTGGGCTCAAACCCCGTGGATTAGTCGGCTAAAAGGTCGGAAACTATGATTAAAAATAATAATATAAAAATTAATGAAGCATTTACCCAATCATCCTTCCAAACGAAATGTAACTTTTACGAATATAATATGACACGTCTTTAAGACCCAATATGTGTGTAACAAAGAAAGACAAGAATATTACTTTCATGAATTGGTTTGCAAATTGTTCCTTTCGGAAGAAAAAAATAATAATCATTGTGTTGTGTCTAGTTAAATTATTCAAATTGTTTTTTAGTACATACTCTTATACCCTGTGCGTTGTAATCACAAAACTGCATGTTTAAAAGTTGAGCAGAGGGGTGGTTAGGGAAATTATTTATTGATTTAACCTTTTATTTTTTTAAACAAATATTTTAATTTATTAACCAACTGTATATTCGTTTAGATATGTCGTAATAATCAATTACTCGAGGTTTTAAGAATATTTATAACACTAAGTTTAAGGGGTTGATTTTGATAATATGGCGTAAGAAATCAGAATACTTTATTTCCTGTATGTGCGAAGTATAATACCTTACGTTTGTCATAATTCGTTCTTTTTATAAGCATCTTCATTGTGTATCATGTTTTTACAAAGCTTCTGTTATACTAAAAAAATTAGTTCACATAATATTTCAAATATCGCAAAAACTTTGTAAAGTGAGAGAGTATTCGATCTAATCAAGTATTTGGTTCAAAAGATTTGAGAATAGTTAATAGATATGCATAGCTCAAATTAGTCATTATTTAATCATTCTCTCAAATGTAAAAAATCTTTTACACAATTATCCTTCAAAACGTAATGTAACTTTTACGAATATAATATGACCATTCTTAAGACCAATATGTGTGTAACAAAGAAAGACATGAATATTACTTTCATCAACTGGTTTGCAAATTGTTCCTTTTGGAAAAGAAAATCATTATGTTGTGCCTAGTTAAATTATTCAAATTGTTTTTTAATACATACTCGTATACTATGTGCGTTGTAATCACAAATCTGCATGTTTAAAAGTAGAGGAGAGGGGTGGTTAGCTAAATTATTTATTGATTTAATATTCTAATTTATTAACCAACTGCATATTCATTTAGATATGTCGTAATAATCAATTACTCAGGTTTTCAGAATATTTATACCACTAAGCATAAGGGGATGATTTTGATAATATGATGAAAGAAATCATAATACTTTATTTCCTGCATGTGCGAAGTATAATACCTTACGTTTTTCATAATTCGTTCTTTTTATAAGCATCTTCAATGTGTATCATGTTATTACAAAGCTTCTGTTATACTAAAAAACTAGTTCACATAATATTTCAAATGCCCAAAAAACTTTGTAAAGTGAGACAATATTCGATCTAATCAAGTATTTGGATCAAAATATTTGAGAATAGTTAATAGATATGCATTGCTCAAATTGGTCATTATTTAATCATTCACTCTAATGTAAAAAATCTTTTCAATAGCTTAAAGAAAGTTTTTGAGAATACTTTAATTTAAGATACTCTAATATGCTTAAGTGTGTGTTCTCTCTGTTTTTTTATATCATCTTTTTACCCTTTCTTTATACTAGGCGAGTAACCGTGCATATTAACAAGATTTTATAGTGCAGATAGTTATAGTTATGGTATTTTGGTTGAGCATTTTGTATAACATTTATGCATACAACGTAAATAATTAAAATGTAATTGAAAAAGTTGCAATATGTTATAATTCAGCTGAAAGAACGATTCTTAAAATGTATCAAAAATCGTATAAAAATATATAACGAAACGCAAAATGAACATTAGAACAATTTTGAAATAACTAACAAGTATATGCAATAAATAAAATATTACAATTGTACTAACCTCGTTTTGGTTATAACTTGTTCAACAATAACATTAACATTTTTTGAATTACTCATTTCTATCAACTCACAAAAAAATAAAAATAAGTATAAATATGATGTGTTATATAGTAGAGGGTGTGAATGAATTTATAAGAAACTAATAATGTTGTCGTTAAATAAACAAAGTCACATCTTAAAAAAAATAAATAAATAATTAAATAATCATCTTTTACCAGGGAGGTTCACCTGCGCCGATTTTGAGCTATCAGAAAAGGTAATCATCTGGGATTAGTCGGCTCACAATGTCGAGTCGAAAACCCAGATAAATAAATAAAATAATAATA
Source organism: Artemisia tridentata subsp. tridentata (assembly GCA_021014915.2). NCBI lineage: Eukaryota > Viridiplantae > Streptophyta > Magnoliopsida > Asterales > Asteraceae > Artemisia > Artemisia tridentata. Next base: position 346,884,428 of record CP139502.1, on the reverse strand, counting down.
ATAAAATAAAATGACATTCATAAAATGTTGTCATGCATGACATAATTTAAAAAGTTGTTAAATTTTTGTAAACATCATTAAATGAATATTTCTAAAAGAAGGTTGTCAAAGGTGTTGACATTGCCAAATATAATTTAAGATATAATAGTAATTTACATTTGAAGGCATATTAATAATTATGCAATAGTCATTTTAGAGAGTTTTAAGTAAAATTATTTTCTTTTTATATGTAATAGAGATATATCATTGTTGATTTTCAGGAAAAGAAATCTTAGTGTAGAGTCTAATTTGAACGTTATTCAATTTGCTTTTTAGTACATACTCGTATAATTTGTGCGTTGTAATTACAAAGCTGCATTTTTAAAAAGCATGAGAGAAGGGTGGTTAGCAAAATTATTTATCAATATAGTATTTTAATTTATTAATCAACTGCATATTCATTTGGATATGTCGTAATAACAATTACTTGATTTTTCAGAATATTTATACCACTAAGCATAAGAGGCTCATTTCGTAATATGACGAAAGAAATCAAAATACTTAATTTCCTGCATGTGCAAAGTATAATACCTTACGTTTTTCATAATTCATTCTTTTTATAAGCATCTTCAATGTGTATCATGTTTTTACAAAGCTTCTATTGTACTAAAAAACTAGTATACATAATATTTCAAATGCCCAAAAAACTTTGTAAAATGATAGAGTATGCGATGTAATCAAGTATTTAGTTCAAAATATTTGAGAATAGTTAATAGTTATGCATTGCTCAAATTAGTCATTATTTAGTGAGCACTGATCATCCTGCAAACTTTCATACTGATCTTGTTACCCACACAATTATATAACATGTGTTTTCTAACAATTATCTTTCTTTATCTAAGCTGTTAATTATGTCACCTGTCACGATTTTATGAGTAGGAGTGAATAGTATGAGGAATTACCATTTCTATATTTAGTCATTCACTCTCATGTAAAATGCTTTTCAATAGCGTAAAAAAGTTGAAGATACTCTTATGTGCTTATGTATGTCTTGTTTCTTTATATAATTTTACGAACTTTATTGGGAAAGATTACCAAAAATAATCTTTTTACAAAATAAGTAACCATGGTCTTATCAAAAGAACCGTTTATCGCAAATCTGTGACTTTTAACTTTCTTTTCCAGCTAAATCTCGAATTTAAGCGACACTTTTCTTTTTTGGTGACTCTTTAGTGAAAATAATGACCCTTTAGTGACTTTTTCTTGGCATAAATGTCACTAAAAATTCATAGTAAAATAAAATAAAATGGAAGACAAAATACTCGCAAAGAAACTAGACTCAAATTTGAGATAAAATAGATAGTTTAATGAAATTGATTTATTGTTTTTTGTTATTTTGATTATATGTTTGCTGGGGTTTAAGATTTCAGATGCAGTTGAAGCAAATTTGTGACGTTCATATATGTAACACCCCCAAAATCTGGTTTAGCGGAAGCATACATGTTTAGGTGCTACTAAATTGGTATCACAACACAAAGTATAAAGAATGGTTTTATCTTAACCATTTAAAATAGATTTCATGTTCAAAAGTGATTTGTTTACAACATTTCAAAAATGGTGCGGAAATATAAGCCCATAAAAGATTTCAAGTGGTCCCGAATATATCAGAGTCTTCTATGACCATGCCTTGCCTTGCCAAAAGCCTTCACAACTAGATTATCGCCTTAAGCCTGAAAATACATGCTAAAAAGTGTCAACACGAGGTTGGTGAGTTCATAGAGTTTAGTGTAAAATGTAAAGCATTTGAATAACGATTTCCCGGCAAAGGCATTGTAAATCCACTCAGTCCCAAGTCCCGCCCATACAAGACTTGCAACCTGTGTGTTTACAACTCGCTGCCAAATAAGATTTGTTCCTGGTAAACAGAAGTAATATATTGCTTGGTTAAGCGGTACACTCGTAATGACCATTACACTTGGTAGTTTGTCCGTTACACTCGGTAATGTGACCGTTACACCCGGTCATGTGACCGTTACACCCGGTCCTGTTATATGTGTTCGTCCAGTACCCCTGGTCAAAGTGTGTGTCATGTATACATATAATGCATTCGAGTGAACAATCAAGTATTACAGACAAACAGTCAAATATTGAGTAAACAGTTCAGTACACCTGGTTAATGTGTGTCATGTATTCATATAACGCATTCGAGTAAACAATCAAGTACTTCAGCCAAGTAGTATGTTTGAGAAAAACCAATCACGTTTCAAGTAAAAACAAGCCTTGAGTTTAAGTAAAAACGAGCATGTATTCTCCCCCAAAACAGTTATAAAACAAGTAAAGGTAGGGGCCATGAACTCACCTTGTCAAGTAGTAATGAAATCATAAGTAACTCAAACAGAGTGCAGCACCGACACGCGACCTAGATTAGTAAGGTTCGTTTTAGTTCACAATTCAAGTTCAAAGATTTCAATTATCTTAAAAAGTTCATGTTGGTGTGGCAGCATTTAAGTTAAAACCATGTTTTTAACGTTTGTAGTTGTTGGCTCATCGAGGTGTACAAACGTACAAAGAATAGGAATAGTGACTCTTTGAATTAACAACGATCGGAAAGATACGCATGAAGGACAACAACTATGGGATGTCAATGTAAACGATATGTAGGATGGTTGGCGTTTAAATGAAAGTACGTGTGTTTATATATATTTTCATACATATATCCATGTGGTTTACAAGTTAAGAGTTTGAAGTCAAATGTCTTGAAATGTTCTCATTCTAAAAATGTATGTCGTGTTTATATTTTTACGCAAAACATGTAATTATTATCAAACTTCAAGTTGCGGTATTTATTTATTGTCAAGTTCTTTTTATATGTAGATGTCGTGTATATAAATGATCACTAATAGCTGTCGTGTTATAATAACAAAAATGTGTGTCGAGTTATAATTGAAAAATGTATGCCGAGGAGGGGGAAAGGGCTGCGGCCCATATCACAACAGTGAAACAGGCTCAACTTTTGGGCTTTTAGTTGTGCAGTGGCCAGCGGCCTGTTGGGGTGAAAGAGAAACAAGAATGGCAGCCCAAGTTTTTCACAGTTGGGCTTCGGCCCAAGTACTAAGGTACATGAGGTCTGCTTTTGCAAATAAGCCCAATGCTCATTTTGTTTTCCTCTCTTCCTTTCGGTGTAGACAACATCAGTGAACCAAACAAAGATTTTTGGAGTTTAAGAACATACATATGTGTTCTACTGCTTTAGAATTTCAAATAGATTTTTGGCGAGTGACGAGGATCGAAACAAAGTTTTGACCAAAAAGCTTGAGTCGCTAGAGTGAGCGAGACTTGGTCTCGTGTTCGTTGTGGGACTTAAACACCCAAAAATGATGTTGAAAATGAGCTAGAATGCCGACTCCCCAAGTGTTAACCAACACTTTTTGGAGCTAGTTCTCGGCTGGGAACAAGGTTCCTAATTCATCACATAACATTTCCCGACAAGTTATACCAACTCAAGGTTGCTTCAACTTATAACTCATAATTATAACATGGAGTGGAATAGGATTCTTGGAGTTCTTCAAAGTGCTTGAATGGCCTTGCTAAAAACTCGAGTTGAGTACTACTCGACCCGACTACAATGCCATTACAAACATGAACTCGAGTATATTCTTTGAAATCGAACAAGACAACAGGACTTAGGACTTATGAACACTCACTAGTTTGTTTTAAAGTCGACATTTCTTTTTAGACATAATCACAAACACTTCGCGTGCATGTTTTAAAGACTATGATTCAACTAGTATAACTCTTGACCAAAATCCGCAACATTCGAGCAAGGAATACCATCACAGTAACACATTTCAAAAACCAAGTTCAGCCAATCGAGTTCTTGACTCATAACTACGACCATTCGAGTACTATAGTTTTCACAGTAGCTTGTTTGGACAACGTTGAGACAACACAAAGTCCAATCATGAGTTTTAGCAAATTAGGCACCACTTAACCTAACGAATTTAACTCGACCACAAGATGAACAAATCGACATGAACAATACGAATGGCATAACAACAAGATTTTTGAGCCAACACTAGTTTCTAAAATTATTTTCAAGCCACACCACAACCAACAGTGATTCGACAATATTTTGACAAATGACAAACTCATAACAATCATAACTTAATATATCATCCGAGAGTCAAGAAAAAGACAACAAGAATAATAAAAATTGACCTTACAACTCTATTGATTCGGTTACAGAAAGTTGAGTAGCGGAACACCACAATCGAACCTGATTCCAAGCAAACCCACTTCCTTTTTCTTCACCAAGCTATCGTCCTTCACCAGATGGAGATTAGTATCGATAGTTTTTGGGTGTGTGTGGGTTTGCCATGAATCGTTTGAAGATTTAAAAGAGAATCAAGAGATGGTTTGACCCTCTCTTTCTTGTTCGCCAGACGCTCCTATGGCCATAAAGGGAAGCCATAGTCCTTGCCTTCGTAATCTCTTTGGCTCAAAGTGTTAACTCTCTTGGTATCGACAAAAGATGGCAGCGGTTTCATAGAGAAGGTGACAAGCTGGCCTTGTTTTATGCTTTCGTCACTTGGTTTGTTTGCTTTCGATCTGGGGAAGAAGACAATGGAGACGGTGATTTTTTGTTTTGTTTTGATGGAAGCAGAGATTTAGAAGAAACAGTTGGCAGTTGTGGAGGAGAGAGAGAGAGAGGCGTGGGTTTGTGGGGATAAGATTATTATAAGTTTTGTTTTATTATAATAGGGTGTAGTTGGTGTACCCCGTATTCCGTTGAGCTGAGGTGTAACTTGAGTTTTTCGGGTTGTCGTGAGCACGAAAAATATAATTTTAGGAGTCGTTTTTATCAAACTGGTCTAGAGTAAAATTTATTGACTCTGGAATGGAATTATAAAGTTTAGCTGTCACTAACGCGGAGTCGGTACGCGTGCGGTGTCATGTTTTTCAGAAAAACGAGATCACTTCTCGGTTTTGTAATTAAATTACCAGTAGGTGTCAGGAAGTGATTACTTCACTTTTCTTGATAAAATTAAGTGATTTTGAGGGTTATTGTATGCTACAGTGTGCGAGATAACCTCCCGAACTAATCATGTAAGCTTCAAAAAGGCTCCAATAAGTTGCTAAATAATAACAAGTTAATTTTTATCATTAAATAATGTTTGAAAAATTACGAGTGATTATAATATATAGTATAAGATCTTGTGGAAAATATAAAAAGGTTGACCCTTTATTCTAAATATATTTTTTTGTGACTTCTCTATCACTAAAGTGACTCGGTGTTGCATATAAATTCTCATCGAAGTCATTTTTAACACATGCACTGATTAAACCTATCAAAGTGATATTGAGGTATATATATTATGATTAAAGTTCTCACCTACTGGTGATACATATATCCTTGTTTGTTACTGCTTTGAATTTGCATCCATTTTCTTTACCCAAAAAAGAATTTGCATCCATTTCTAACGCTATGTGATTATGCAGAATAGTAAGCAGTTGGAGTGATGAATCCAGTAAGTAGAAATTCCACATCCATCGATGAGGTGATTCCCATTAGCAAAGTGCACCAAGTTGACATTCCGAGTGCTTCATGTACTCCATCGGCACAAGCGCGCTGCCACTGAATCTACCTTGTCAAGATCTACTTGACGGTAAGCCATTTTTTTAACTATAAATCTTACAGAGTTATTCTGGTTTAAAATATAATGGAATCATGTTTCAGTTTTGTATCAACTTGTTTCTTATACCAATGGGCATTTAGCCTGATGGTACCAAAGGCGCCCCGCCAACCATTAGTTGTGGGTTCAAGTTCCATGGGAACATGTATGTGTGTGTGAGTATTTGCCATTTTCGACCAATATTTGGTTTCTCATACTAAGAAAATGCAATCTCGCTTATCAAGTTTTCTTAGACGCCGGAGAATGTTAGGGATAAAACAAAAGGCTCTTCACACAATTTAAAAATATAAGAACATTATGGTGATACATACTGGTAAAACAAACATCCTAATATACTCTCTAAGATGGACAAGTACTAGCTAACATGCAAAAGATCATTATTATCACAAATATATTCCTATTAATTGACAACATTCTCTTCCAGTCTTCTTAAGTACATGGAAATAATATATTGTTCTTAAGTATAATTGTTGTTAGTTATAATCTTGACTGAGTTGACTCACCTTAAGGTTTTCAGTATATGGAGATAAATATAAGTTAAAGTTGTAAACATTCATCAAAGTGACAACCTGAAGTATGGTCTTCATTGTGCATATCTCATAAATGGTTGTGGATTGAAACTCGATAACAATGGGATGTGTGTAAGTTATTTGTCTAGCCTTGTGTTCTCATAGAATAATCAGTTAATTACCCACACGCGCATAGTTCGATGATAATAATAATAATAATAATAATAATAATAATAATAATAATAATAATAATAATAATAATAATAATAATAATAATAATAATAATAAGGAGTGGGAGCACAACTAGTGTCTAGACTCCCATCCAACTTTATGTAAATTTTATTATGTTTTAATAATATTTAGGTTTTTATAAAAAAAAATAATAAAAAAATAATACTGTAATAATAATAATAATAATAATAATAATAATAATAATAATAATAATAATAATAATAATAATAATAATAATAATAATAATAATAATAATAATAATAATAATAATAAAGATGCATGCTTGGATGTGACTGGCATCTCTCCATTTGCTGGCACTGGAGCGACTTCATGGGCTCCTGGGGTAGCCTTACACAATGCTGTGGAGAAGAAAAAAAGAAAGTACGCATCTAAATGCGAGGACAATGGATACAAGTTCATACCCTTTGCTTTTTCCACATTCGGGGAATTCGATACAGAGGCATTAGACACACTTTCGCGTATTAAGTCTATCGCCATTAGTCACTCTAATAATGCTGGAAATGGTGTCTTTATCTTTCATAGAGTCAGTTTTTGTATTCAGAAAGGAGTGGGAGCACAACTTGTGTCTAATAATAATAATAATAATAATAATAATAATAATAATAATAATAATAATAATAATAATATTATTATTATTATTATTATTATTATTATTATTATTATTATTATTATTATTATTATTATTATTATTATTATTATTATTATTATTATTATTATTATTATTATTTTATTATTTTATTATTTTTTTTACACTGCTTCCAACGCCACCACCTATGCACATTGGTTTCGTCAGCACCTCATATGGTAATGCAAACCAACGCCTCGCCAGGTAAGCATAACGCCCGGCCCGACATTATGATACCTTCTGCTCTTACACACAACTTGTACTTGTAGGAGGCACGTGTCAAATTTTTAATGGAGTTGTCTAGTCACCAAGTCGTCTAGGTTTATTATGGGAAATGAATTTTTTTAGTATCTATGGGTGCATAGGCGGAGCCATTAGGGGTCTGGCGGGTGCTCGGCCACCCACAACCGGCTCAACAACCCCAACTTTTAGCTAGTTTTCCGGAAAACATTTTATATGAAGTCTTCAAGCTGCTTTAAGCCACATATCGCTTTCCTCAAGTTTTCAACTTGTTAAGTAGGTTTTTCAATGGTTTCAAATAGTTATTGAACACTCTCTTCTATCATCGTATAGAATTTAGAGAATATTTGAGTGTTTGAAAAATGATTTCAAATCAATAACTCGAGTGAGTACCATGGATGCAAATTTGGTAAGGATAGGAGAAAGATTGGAAATATTTATACTATCTATAATGTATTTACCTCCTATTCTTGAAAGTGAAAAACTTAAATTAATGTTTTGCCTAAATTACCCTTAATTAATCTATATCTTGAATTCTTGAAAATTAAGCAAAATATATTTGGCAAGGTTGAATCTTCTACTATACAGCACACAAATTTTTTAGATTTAATCTAATTTAGGAACACACAGTTGAATTCTTTAAATTTAATCCATCTATGCGTGGCAATGGTTCACTTAATCTAATTTAAAAACACACCAAATTAGCATTCACTCTATTGACTGTCAAATATTAAAAGCAAATCATCTGACTAATTATACCTTTTATATCAAAAAATTTAATATTTGAGAAGCAAATTATAAATATAGGAATGATTTGATATACTGTATTTCCTTGCCTATATAAAGAAATGCAAATGAAAAACCAAATCACAATTACTATTGAAAGTCGAAGAAATGGAAATGGAAATGAAAGAAATGTTGATGATGATCTTGAGGTTTGAAATGATATGCTTCGTATTTCACTTAAATCACCATACTATCAATGTCTCAATTATTTTGTTTATCTGCTTCATGAGTTAGCATGCTTTATCATAAGATTTGTTACATACGAAACTAAGGGCAAATGGCACAAAAAGTCACTCAACTTAGGGTATGTTTCCAATCGAGGTACTTTACTTTTTTTCTTGCACATAAAGACGACAACTTTTTTTTGACGGATTTAGGTTTTTTACTAACTTCCGTTAACCCACTAACAACCATTTCGTTACTAAATTACATGTTTGGTCCTTGAATTTGTATAGTCATTTCACCACCACCACCTGCCACCTCTACCACCATCGTCCACCACCACCAGCAGCCACCACCACCATCCACCACCACTACCAGCCACTGCCACCATCACCACCCTCCACCACCACCACTAACCGCCGCCACCACCAACATCTGCCACCACCACCGCCGCCCTCTACCACCACTACCCACCACCACCACCACCAGCTGCCGCTACCATCACCCACTACCTCCACCACCACCGGTCATCACCACCACCACTACCCACCACCCCCCCACCACCACCAACTGCCGCCACCACCACCATTCACCATTCACCACTTCCACCAACTGCTGCCACTACCACCACCACTGTCCGCCACCACCACCATCAACCGCCGCCACCATCACCATCTACCACCTCCACCACCACCATCTACCACCTCCAACACCACCGTCCGCCACAATCACCACCAACCGCCGCCACCACCAAGTTAGTGGGGGGTGGTGGTGGTGGTGGTGGTGGTGGACAATGGTGGTGGAGGTGGTGGCGGCTGGTGATGGTGGCAGCGATTGGTGGTGGTGGTGGAGGGTGGTGATGGTAGTGAAAACTGGCGGTGGTGGTGGTGGCGGCGGTTGGTGTTGGTGGTGGAGGGTGGTGATGGTGGTGGTGGCCGGTAGTGGTGGTGGATAGTGTGGTGGGTTGTAGTGGTGGCTGCTGGTGGTGGACGATGGTGGTAGAGGTGACAGGTGGTGGTGGTGAAATGACTATACAAACTCAAGGACCAAACATGTAATTTAGTAACGAAATGGTCGTTAGTGCGTTAACGGAAGCTAGTAAAAAACCTAAATCCGCCAAAAAAAAAAAAGTTGGCTGCCTTTATGTGCAAAAAAAAAGTAGAGTACCCTGATTGAAAACAAACCCTAAGTTGAGTGTCTTTTTGTATCATTTGCCCACGAAACTAATTATACTTAGACCATAGTGTGGTTGTGGTGGGATACGGTTCAAAAAACGGGGAGGATTATTGGCTCGTTAGGAACTCATGGGGAACCAACTGGGGAGAGGATGGGTACTTTAGGTCAGAGCATAACATACACACTACAAGAAGCGGCAAGTGCGGAATCACAATAATGGCTTCTTACCCAGTCAAGTATGGAAACAGGAACCCAACTATCTCAAACTCAAAGAACGTGAATAATGACCCAATAAGCAGTATCTAGATAGCATTATTTCGATCCCTGAATACTAAATGGAGCAAATGAGCTATCTTGGGGGAACAAGTTCTTTCGACTCTTGGTGGCGCAGCCCATGTTTTTATCAACGAGCTCATTTTGAGTTGTTGATATTTATCCTTTAAATGTATTGTGATGGTGTGATTGTTCTTCTTTTATGTCTTTTAGAAAGTGATTATAATTTTCATTTGGCAAAATCATTTATAACTATATAATATGCTTCGATTCTTGACATGTTCGGGAAAGGACTCGAAACTGTAACACCCATCCTCATGGTTGTTTCGTGGTCCAACACCACTCTCGAACCCATTCATCCATCCCTTTGACCACCTTTGCTACCTAAGTACTTGTGATTACGTCTAGATGATAAAGCCTAGAGCTAGAGAACATGACACGTAACGAGAACGATAATAAAACCTTTATGAAACATAAATCGTCAAAAACCAAGCTTTATTAATCAAAAAGTAACATAAGCAATACCCTAACTTCTATACGTATATAAAATTCCTACATTCCTTATATGATTAAAATTGATCCAAGCAAGGATTGTCGACTGTTAAGTTGTTTACCATCAAACCATGAGAATTTCGTTTAATTATATGTTTGAAAACCAATTTGACTTTTTTGTATGATTAGACAAGCACCGATGCGTAGTAACGAGATTTTATAGCAGCATATAGTTATAATGATATTTTGATTAAGTTTTTTGTGTAACCAAAATATCACTATAATTATCTGCCGTTAGAAAATCCCGTTGCTATGCACGGGGTACTCGTCTAGTTAATATAAAATATGCTTTGTGTGAGTAGTATACTTACCTTGCTTTTTGTCACAATGCTTTGAAAAAAAGGAAATTATTTTTATTCTTTGCTTCTACTTGCTCATTACTCCGTATTTATTTGATACCCCTTTTTTTTTTTGGATAATACATAGTAGTATAAAATTAGCGAAAGCTTGATACCTGTTAATTTGACATCATGTTAGTGTTTTATTGATGATTTAAGGTCATACACCATCACTCTAAGACCTAGTTGTAATTTCATTTGTACATGTTGAAGACCGACTGAATTGGTTGAACCATTGAACCGTTAAAGTAATTAAGGGTGTGTTTGTTTCAGTAAGATGTTTTAAGTCTGAATCTGACTACCACATCTTACCGGTAAGAGGTTGTTAGAAAGTCTAAATCTAAACGAAATAATGATGTTTGTTTTTGTAAAATTGTCTGAATGATTTTAAGTGTTCGTTTCTGCAATTTATTTATTAAACCAATGCAATGCGATAATAAGTAACTTATGTAAATATGAAACAAGACTTTTTATCATAAATATAACATAGTTAATAAACCATCAAATATATTAAATTAACACAAGTCTTCAGTCTCTTATAGAGTAAGAGGCAATAAGACAAGCCCCCTACCTCTTATTGAGTAAGATGTCATATGTCTGGCCGGGTTTGACTCAAAAGAAAAAAATAAACAACACTAATGTCTGACCAGCTCTTACCGCCTCTGACTTGGTAAGAGTAAGAGGCTAGTAAGACATTTTTTTCAAAAAACAAACACACCCTAAGTCTACGAGTTGTATGTTATTGTACAAATTATTTACGGCCCCCTTAACACAATCTTTTGGCTTCGTCCCTGTATGGGTGTGTTTAGTTTTTGGAAAATGAGAAGTTTCTCATAAAAGTTTTCTTAGAAACACACAGAAAACGTGTTTAAAATAAGTAATTTTTGAAATTTCTTTACTGAAAACAGAAGATTTTTTGCTATTATAACTATGAGTTAGAGAACTTGAATTTAGCATTCTCAAGTTTTCAAAAACCTTTTTGAATAAAGAAGAGTTACTCTTTCCACAACTAAATACATGATATGTGACTTAGTTTTCAAAATGAGGTATGATATGCTCACTAAAAATTTACAAAAGAAAATTCACACGGTAAGTGACAATATCACTTGTCTAATCCCAAAAAAAAAAAAAAAAAAAAAAAAAAAAAAAAAAAAAAAAAAAAAAGTTTATCCCACAATATTATTACTTCATTTTTTTTTAGGGAAAGTGAAAGTGTGTAGGATTTGGAGATAAATAAAAGAGAAGCAAAAAAAAAAAAATAATAAAAATAATAATGAAGTAATAATATTGTGGGATAAACCTTTTTTTTTTTTTTTTTTTTGCTTCTCTTTTATTTATCTCCAAATCCTACACACTTTCACTTTCCCTCCCTTTATTTCCTCACCCTCCCCTTTCACTTTTTCTAGGTTTCATTTTCATACTCTAAAAACACACACAAAAACACACACTAAACAATGAGTAACAACAAACAAGCGCTAGAGCTGACCGACATCACCGCCCCCTTACTGGCAGCCACCCAAGGTACCGCGGTCAGTCTCATCCTACCTTATTTTTTTCATTTTCTTTAATTATAATTTTTTCATTTTCTGCAGGTTTGACTATGGAGGACCGTGATGCATCCACTAGTACTCTGATCATTGACCGTATCACCGATGTCAACCAGACACCATACTACATGAATGACGAGACTCTAGGCTTTCTTCTTGATTGTGCAGAAAGAGGAGAAAATCGTGGCAAGCAACGACAACCATCTATTTGCAAGGTTTCTAGAATTCTTAGAGATGATAACGAAAGTTTTTTCATCCCTCAGCTGGTCTCTATAGGACCTATACATAGAGAAGATCCGAAGTTGAAAGAATTTGAATGGCTGAAAGAATGCTATCTTAGTGACCTACTATCTCGTTGTGATTCCACGCCAAAGGAAACATTAGAAGCATGTCTGCTAAAGGTAAGCACTTTAATACCCCAATTCAGAGAATCTTATGCTGGTATGATCCAGGACTATAGTGACGTTGAGGTTGCCAGGATGATGGTTATGGATGGTTGCTTCATACTTGAATTCTGTTTCAAGCATGAAGAAGGAAATTTGCATTTGCCAAATAAGATGCAAACCCGTGGTATTGCCATGGATCTGATATTGCTAGAAAACCAAGTCCCTTTCTTTGTTCTTCAAGCTTTGTTTGACTGCTCCATGTGGAAGTGTCTTTCAGTACTCTTAGCAATGTTCTCGATGAATATTTGGCACCCTACATTAAGCTATTCCGTGAAAAAAAGTCAACCACAGATTCAACCATAGATGTTGACTCAGATTCAACTCCTGCTCATGTTGACTCAGATTCAACTCCTGCTCATGTTCTTGGCTATCTGCACAAACGCTACAAGCTTGTAGCTGCCAAGTCATCGAATCCTACAGACGCTGAGGAATTAAAGCTTGTAGATGAAGAGCTAGCTGCCAAGTCATCGAATCCTACAAATGCTGAGGAATTAAAGCTTGTAGATGAAGAGAGAATAGAGAATACAGCATTCCACTTGATAGTAGAACTGGATTTATCTGGGATGAACTTTAAGCCTCACCAAGAGGATGAATGGTCAATGACCATTAAATTTCGACCATCTCTTTTTCCATGTTTACCCTGGTCTTGGAGTAAGGCTACTCTTCTAATGCCAACCCTGGTTATTAATGATTTCACTGAGCTTATTTTAAGGAACTTAATTGCTTACGAGCAATCGTTCCTTCACAATCATTATTGCTTTACATCATATGCAGTTGCCATGGATAAGCTTATTGATACTCAAGAGGATGTTGCTAAACTGGTAGAATCAAAAGTCCTTGTCAACAGACTCGGCTCAAACCAAGAGGCTGCAGATATGATCAACAACATATGCAATAACATGTTGGTTACAGATTTCTATTACATCCAAGAGTTCAAACAAATGGATAAGTACTACAATGGTTATTGGCCCAAGAATATGGCATGGCTGAGACACACATATTTGAATAATTCATGGAAAGCTATTGCACTATATTCTGCAATCATTCTGTTTTCTCTTACCGTGGTTCAGACCATTTTTGCCGTCCTGCAATACTATGGCTGATGGAAGCAACCAATAAATTTGAGTGTCTGCTTTTCTTTGTTCATTGTTCACACTTATTTTCCATGCTTATATTGACTTATTTAAGTATCAATAAAATGTTTACATGTTTTCAGATTTTATACGAGTAATTATTAGGTTACTGAATATACTGTTAAATGATGGTCTCCGCACATTTGGTTGAGGTGCTGCTTCAAATTATAATACACCATCTCAAAAATTCATAGTAGACTTAAACCGAGCGGTGTTAAATGGTATTTAAGAATTATTCGTATCACAGGTAACTCGCGCTAATGTTATGCGCGTTGTTTTTACACGTGGTTACTCCTAAGTTGTTGATGAGCAACGTGTCTTATATCAGGAAGCGCGCATGCTTGCGTGCTGAAAGATTATTTTCGTAAAATACGAATGCGTGGTTCATTTTCGTAATATGCTATCATAAAAGGTTCATATAAAAAATTTATCAAAAAATAAACATGTGCAACAGGGAAAAGATGAATAATAAAACATGTCACAATGAGAAAGTAGTCTTTCATGTCAAAAACTTTCTTAAATAGCGTATAATTTTATACGGGATATGCTAGAATAACAACATTTTTTCCGGTTTGTTTGATGTAATAAAATAAAGAGCATTATTATGTATTTAAATTTTTTGTTTCACTATTTACTTTCTCCTCTCACATTACATGTCCACTTTGTTAAATGTCGTTTGAGTTTTAATTGTACTATATTCTAAACCTGAATATCTACTGCGTGTCACATTTATTATTCGTAAATCATAATTTATTATGCCAACAATATATCATTATTAATTACCAACCATGCCTTTCGTTGTACTCCAATTAACTTGTTACTCTGTTTTACTTTTAGAAATATATTAGTCATTATAAAGCTATTCCTTCCGTTTTATATTAATTGTCCATTTTAATAATACACAAATATTAGAAAAATCTCGCTAATTACACTTCTCACTAATCAAATATCATTTCTACTCATTAAAGTTTACTTTAGTTAGTTGAAATAGTGAACACTAATTATGAGACATTTCAAAATAGCAATGTAGCTTTTTTTTTATCTTGTCAATCTCTAAAGCAGACACATATAGGGGCTTTGCATACTTGAAATGACAATCAATGTGCTAATGATATGCTGTTTCGTGTTCAGTTTTATAAGATTATGTTCCAATTATAGTGATTATGGCCATAAGGCCGTGATTCGTATGGAGCAGCTTAACAATCTCATGGGGTAATAAACTCTATAGCTGAATACGCGGAACAATTTCAATTATTGGATGCGAGGAACCAAGATTCATAAATTTTTATTTTTCAAAAACGACACATTACCAAAATCTACTACTATCTGTGTCAATGGATGAGACTTTGATTCCTGCATTTGTGTCAAGTTTAAACAAAGTCGAGCTTTTATCATGTTACTCAAGTTTAAACCAAATAATCTCATACATTTTTGCTGAGTGCTTGGATTAGTTTATGCCACTTTTAGCCCAAAAGAAAAAATAAGCTTAAAATCTCCACAATAAGCAACATTTTAGAAGAGGTTATCAAAACCCCATTGATTAAGGGTGCGTTTGGTTTCCTCTTAAGGGAATCAAACTATCACTATGAAAGTGATAGTTTGTGTTTGTTTAGGATGCCTGAGCCCACAACTATGACTATGAAAGTATAATATATTCCATACTCCATATACAACTCTTGAGGGGGGGAATGGATCTTTCATAGTTGAGGGACCCACCACTACTATCAAACTCATACCCATTGTCATTCCTCGCAGCATACCAAACGCACCCTAAGTCCATAAGCCTAATGTATTAAACTTAGCCAAACACAAACATCCCCCTTAAGAGCACAAGGTGTGGTAACTTGTGTTATTCCATAACACCGCGGCACGTCAGCGTCACATCAGCTTTAACATTTCAACATTAACACCAAAAAAACACCTCTTATCATAACACCACCATAACATTACATTTTGGGCCCCACTTTATTTAGAAAAAAAAATTACTTGTTCAACCTATAAACTAAAACTAATACTTCATTTAATAAATAAAATAACATTAAAATTTAAACATTACAATACGAATTCAAAAAAAAAGTTGCAAAATAATAATAATAATAATAATAATAATAATAATAATAATAATAATAATAATAATAATAATAATAATAATAATAAGACATAAAGGAAACTACAACATAAGGAAATTACGAAATGCAAATAAATCTACTCTTTTTGTTGCAAATTACTGTATATTTTTTGATGATTTTCTCCTTTTCCATGTCGATCCAATACGCGGTGTTTGCATCCATTTTGGAAGTGTTAATATCGAGAAATTTCATCTCTTCCAACCTCATAATCGTACGATCTTTTTCTTTAGCCACCGCGTACGCCCCTTGGCGGCCGCTTCCCGTTTGATACGATACTAGGATGTCATAACGTCCCCGAATTGGCTTGACGAGCTCGTTCCCCCGGTACTCGTCGTGGTCTCGGATTTGGCTTTCTTCGAAGCACTTTTTTGCCCATCGGACGTGGTTGCGCATCATGACCGAATAACGCCTCGTTTGTTTGGCTTGGGACATTGCCGGTTAAATCAACCAGTTCCGACGCGTCCCATTTTTTATATCTTCGCAAAACATCCCGCGCATCCTCGTAAGGAAACGGCGCTCCTCTATGCTCGTCAGGGTACATTTGTCTAGCCCGTTTCATGTTATCCAACTCGTTTTCCCCACTTTTTTTCTAAACGTTTTGCACGTTTATAGATCGAGTTGAACTTTTGGCAATCACGGTTCAACGTTTCCCACTTGCTTGTTATCATATCCTTGTTGTGTGGTTGAAAAATGTGTTTATTGAACTCGTTCATAACCCGATACCAAAACGTTTGGCCCGGTTGTGAACGCCTGACTTTTTTATCCTCGGTAACGGCCACATAACACGATGCAAGTAGTTTTTCCTCATTTTGTTGCCAACGTAATGTAGTATCGGTCACGTCGGAATCTTTTTCCACATTTGGTTCGGGATCTTTGGATTTTTTTGCCTTTCGTTTACCACGACTTTTTGGTTTTTGGGGAGACATAGGTGCTTTGGATACTTCATTGGTTTCGATCTGTGTACGTGATGATTTGGATGGCGGTTGTGATTGTTGTTCGAATTGTAGATTTTGGAAATTGGCGTTTGGCATTTGTTGGCTTCGTTGCCACATTAAAAATTGTTGATGTTGTTTGTAAAGTTCCTCGGACGACAAGCCGAGTGGGTTAGGCAAAGGGATATTGGATGAAGAAAACCCCGCGTTCGGGTTTGAAGATGAAGACCCAGCGTTCGGGTTATTAAACCCGATGAGGTTCAAGAAACTCTCGTTAATATTATATCCCGACTTTTTTTTTTGAGAAAATGGAAGTATATGTATATGAGTTTGAGTTGTGGAAGTGTGAAAAAAGTTGTGTATTAAGTGGGTATTTATAGTGGTTTATTAAAGGTTTTGATTTTTTTTTTTTTTTTTGATTTTTTTATTTTTTAATTCTGCCCGTTATGTAACGTTCAGGGGGCAAAGTGATTTTTTTTTTTTTTGAAATTCGAATGAGTAGTCGTTAGAAGGGGCGGTAATGTAAATTTATTATTATTATTTTTTATATATATATATTCAAGCTCAGCATAACGTTGCGTTGCCGTGGCAACGCCGACCTCAACGCCATGGCTATAGTATGATAACGCGCAGCATAACGCAACCTCCCGCATTATTGCACCATGTGCTCTAATAAGCACTTTTTGGGCTTATTAGCTTCTTACTTTTTAAGGTCCCCTCTAACTAATGATTTCAAAACCGGGTCTGTGATCGACCCAGCCGAGTGAACGGGTCAACCCGGTTTATGCAACAAAAAACCTAACAGTTGATACACATGTCCATGCACCCATGTTTCTTTCAGCTTTTCAAATACTGATTCTACTAGAAAAAAACCAGCGATTAGCACTGGGTTTCAAATATTAAAGAAACCGGAATTGGTTCGACCGTTGTACCGGCCGGGTCGACCCGGGTTTCAAATTATAATTGTATAAGACATTATTAAAGGTATAATATAACATACTTTTATAAAAGTTTACCGGTTTGTGATTTTGTAGATACAAATCTTGTGTCAGCCATTTTTGTTAATCACTTCAAATCAAACTTTTTTTTTCCTGGAGTCGGTAACTAAAATAATCTTTAAGCCCAATAATCATTTTGAGCGGGTCTGCAAGCCCAATAATATTTTCTTTGTTTGGCCCAAAAATCCAAGTAAAACATTTTATCTTTTTTAAATACTACTAGTCAAAGTCGCCACATATGTCTAGTAGAGCAGAGGAGTATTGCCACATTGTGTTGGTCGAACATAGACGTTCTGTAGCGGGAATCTAGAATTGTTCATAAACGAGCGCAAGGCTTGACCAAGCACGGAAAAACTCTATATCTGATTATGGCCATAAGGCCAAGACGTGTGTGGTTTAGCTTAAGAATGTCATGGGTAATAATGCAGAACTTCAATTATTGAAAGCCATGTCATTTCTACTGTCCACTGGATGTGAGGAACCAAGATTTATGAAAAATTATTAACCGAAAGTGACACATTACCAAATTTTACCATTTATGGCAATGGATGAGACCTTGATTCCTACAGGAGCAGTAACGCAACATTATCTTGTACTTGATGCGATAATGGCTGTGTTTTCAACATTGATCGTTTAGTCCTGTTAAGGTTATCTTCATTTCATTTATTGTTTTCATGTGACTTCTTTAAAAAGAAGAATCTTAATTAACTTCCAATACAAGCATCATAGCTTTTCTCGAATTATTTGAGCTTAAGCCCAAATCATTAAGACTCATGAAACTAGGCTAAGGTCGTCTAGTATGAGCTTGGATCAGCTATTTTCAAGCCATAGCCGCAGTCAAATAATATAAAGCAATCTAGGAGGTAAGTAAACTCAATCAAGATTTTAGTACTAAGCTAAAGCAAGGACCTGTAGTATACAAGAACTACCAGGCCCCCTAGATTATCACACTCATTTGTGGACATTTCGATATCATCATCTTACATATATGATAACAATGTCAAAAATGTCTCTTATATAAGCAGATATGGCATCACTCAGTTCTTTCTTCATGTTAGAGTTATGGAAAAATATTAAAGTGTATATGACTAGAATGGAACTCGGGACCGAGGGATTGCACACTTTACGTATGAATGATCAAGTAAATAATTAATATGTATAATTATTTATGTATATTAATTATTTGGACACAAAATGATACATAACGGACGTTATGTAATTAACGGTGTTGACTAACGACCGTTAAGTTAATAGTTAAAGGACTATTAGTGAAAAAGGGAATTGGAAGGATCTAGAAACCCACTCCTTGGGTTGGATCCGATCGGCATGAAGGGTTGTAAACCCTAATCGGTTTGCTTTGGCCCTAAGTTTCCCATTCACTATAAATACAAACCTATGGGTCATTGTTTGGTTACCTTGTGCAATACTATAACCCTAAAGTTTGTATTTTCTCTCCTTCTATTCCAAAACTGGTCGAACTCAATCTTTGGGTGTCGAACCATAGTTTTTGTGTAGCAAAATTGTTTTGGTTTAATTGTGTCTAATCACTAGCATCATTACTTGATCGGTTATAGTACGTGTGTACAAGAGTTCGGTAACAACTTACTTTAGTTGTTCATCTTGGATTGTGGTACAAAACGGTAAGGGTTCCACGTTAATCCTATTTATTGATCAAGTGAAGTGAAGAGAAGATTGATCCTAGTTCTTGCTAGGATCTTGAGGTAACTCTATTTATTATTCGGTAATTCATTATATGTGTTAAATAAAGATCCTGCTTCCGCTACATGCTCTTTATGTGTTTATTTATTTAGATGTTGATCATGCTATTTAAATTCCAACAGTGGCATCAAGAGCCTGTTTAACATGTTAATGTAATTACCTAAACGCATAATTAAAATCAATTCTTGATTTATACACACATGTTATGTCGATTTTTTTTTTTTTTTTTTTTTGGTTTGTTTTTGTAGAAAACATAATATTAAAAATCGAATAGAATTTAGGGTTAGGGTTTCGACCCTAGTTTAACTAATTTATTAGTTTGTAACCCTAAATTAAGGACATGTTGTGCTTATGTGTTTATTTGAGTAATTAGGGTTACGTTCCTGATTGATCCATAATTCTTCATTCAAGGAATTATGGATTAGGTTTTGTTTTGTGCTACATATTTTTTAGATAAATCTTATATTAGGGAAGACCTAATTATATATATTAATGAATCAGTTATGGGTAATGTGGTATGTAATTATTAAAACTTACGCGGCCAATTTATTGTTGTCTGTGGTCCATTGGGTACAATGAGCTCGAAAACTAATGGGAGTTTTAGTAGTTATATACATAAATATTCACATAGAGATTATTAACAGGATTTATCAAAAGGTTTGCATGTGGCTATATGATTTAATTATCATATAAGTGTTATTATGTGTTTATTTATTTTTTGAATTACTTGATCTTTTTGTTTAAAATTATGATGGATTGTAAACAACAAAGAGGGTAATTTTTTGTATAAAAAATAAATGAACCTAATAACTATGAAACCTTTGTGGTAAATTATTTATTGCCAAGTCTTATGTGCCGATAGTGGTTCGCTTCGCACGGTAATTTGCTCCCAGGCGAGACTAGCAATTTAATAATTTACTACATAAATGTTTTAAGCTTTATAATCTTAAAGTTTTTAATTGATTGATGCAACTGTACATAATGGTCGAAGCGGCGGACCTAATTTTGACAAACTATAAAGTGGGTATAAGGAGGCTTGACATTAAATTGTCATCCAAAAAGGGCGCGTTTTTAATCAGCCTTCGGGCGGACGTTTGCCTCTCCGCTCGCCTGTGCGTCAAAATTAGACTTACCAACTACACCATTATATATGTACGAAGCATCTTAAGGCAAAGTTGTAAGTTTCTCAACGCCATCAATTAATTTTTTTTTTGTGATTTTAAGCTGCTAATGAGTAAATGGTTTTTGAGAAAACATATGATACAAGATGAATGCATGACATCTTTGTACATATTTTTGATTACACATCAAAATTAATACCCTTAAAATTTAAGTTTTATGCCACCCAACGAAACGGAAACACCTGAGATTAGATTCTTTCATCACTAGCAGCCAAAGCTGATGTGATGGTCAAAAGGATGGTAATCAAAGGGTAAATTGAGTACTTTCATTACTAGCAGCCAAAGCTGATGTGATGAAACGACGTCAATTTGCAGTTTCTTAAGTTGGTTAACTTAATTGAGCACTTTCATTACTAGCAGCCAAAGCTGATGTAATGAAATGGCGTCAAGGCATAAAGATTTGGGGATGAAACATGCTTACATTTGCAACTGACGTTGGCAAAATATGTAAGTCCCATGACTCTAGGAGTTGCAATTGGATATTGGCAATTGGGATCGACCCGTACCTTATTGAGTACTTTCATTGCTAGCAGCCAAAGCTGATGTGATGAAACGACGTCAATTTGGATCCTAGTTTTCAGTGAAAATTAAATGGTGAATGTAGTTTACCATGGGTGTTTAATTTTCTTGAAAAATTGTATTATCGAAAATACTAAAATTGAATTTTGCAAATTCTTTTAATGTATTTAATTCAACGTTAAAACCGTAAACGTGGGACATTCCTTTAGTGGAAAGTTGATCTGCACCCGTAGGGGTCTTTGGATAGAGTCAACTTAACTAAAAGAATAAACCTAGTCTACTTTCCGTGTGAAGAGTGAGACTTAATCCTATTCCTTTTCATGAATGAGAAAGGTATGATAGGAAAATTTGAATTGTCTAAATTCTAAGAAATAACTCATGGCAAATTTTTAAGAAATTGCACGTTTAGGAGTTATTAAAATTAGAAGCTAGACTAATTACCGTAAAATTGGTAAAAGGAAAACTAGAATGATTGATCTAGTTGTTGTGCTTTAACCATTTAAAGGTGCTACATACCATAGTGGTGATGGTAGACCTAATTAAGGAAGAAATTGCATGCCCAATTTTCTCAAGTTAATTGTATTGATGGATATTCTATCATTGACGAAGTAGAATACATTCTTTGAGTACCTTAGTATGTATTACGTAAGGGATTACTCAAAGGTGTAGGAAAGTAAGCAGCACACTATTTGCTTTTACTGATTATGAAACACTTATAATGTTGTCAAATCCAGTGGGAGCATTGTGTTGTAATTACTGAATAATGAGTTCATGTAGTGATCTTTAATTCAGTGGGAGCTACAAGTCTTGATATCTTGGTAGTAACCCGGATTATCTCTAGAAGTTCTTGAGATAATTACTTTCCAATTATAGACACTTGTGGTATTAAGGATAGTCGTGTACGTTTCCTTACTAGACGAGGTGATTCAATATCTACTAATATCTATTACACAATCATATTGATCACATAAACAAACTATTGACGTGTTGTTTATATGATGCATGATGTTGTTCCATGCACAAGTGGGAGAAATCTTTATTTTGTGCAAGCAACAACATAAAGAGATATGATTTAAAGGGTTCTCTTGACTGCAAGGTAAGAGATTGATGTTCTAATGTGGTTTATTCACATATAATTAATAGAACACTTGGAGTTAATATCTACTTTCATTACTAGATATTAATGACAAGGTAAATTACATACTTTCATTGCTAGCAGCCTCAGTTGATGTAATGAAACTATGTTAATTTACAGTTTCTAAATTAGATAATTATTATAACAAGTGTCAATATGATAATAAGACTATTTCAAATGTAAATATTTATGTATTATTGAAATGACATAAATACATGAAGTAATCTAATACTACTTCAAATTTGAGTGTTTATGTATTCTTGGAATGACATAAATAAATGAAGTAATAAATTAACTTGAAATTACTATTGAAACCAAATTGTGGTGTTCATGATTACTTTAGTTATACATGTTTATATTGTAAGATATAAATATGAAGTCTTTTATTGTTATAAGACTTATAATAAAGTAAGACGTTAATTTGTTATGTTTTTTAATTAAGACATATACAAGAAGTCATTGAGTTGATCAATGACTTATAATGTAGATTGGGATTATAACAGGTTATGTCATCTTGAAAAGACATAGACATGAAGTGACTTGGTAAATAAGTACTTATGTAAAATCTATTGTACCATTAAATTGACTTAGTTGGTAAATAGGTAAGCCAAAACAAAATATATTTATCTTGTATATTGTAAGATTGACTTACAATATTAATCCTAATGAAATACATAAGTGTATGATATGTTCAGTTAGAAAAATCAAACTCTTGTAATATTGTTTGATTAACGATAACTATATCTTCAATTCTTCCTAAAGATATCAAAGTTAGAAAATTGAGTATGAATTGGATATACTCAATTAGACTCCAACCTAGAAGATTAATAAGACACCATTTATTATGGAATGTGATGAATCACATTAAGTCTTAAAATTGAAGTTCACAATTTGTTAAACTACTTTTGAGTAGGTTATTAACAAATTAATGTTAGGAAATATCAATATGTATTTGTAAAGACCCCAAAGAGAACAAGTTTGTGTTTCTCTATTTGCTAAGTATTTATAGTTGATCTATAAATTGTAAAAGGCAAGTGGGAGGAGTTTATCCTGATGAGATAAAATTACAAGATACATAATCTTCTAAAAATACACTAGCAAAATAATAATGAGGATTAAACATGTTAATGTTAAATCTCAAGATGATGGAATTCTTATTCATAGATCCGCAAGGATATCTCAAATATTTGTATAATATGTTGAGGATTATGAGTTACAGGACTTTGATAAACCTGTTGATAAATTGCAAATATTTAATTTGGAAAATTACTCATACTATGAATAATTAGATGCAGTCTAGGAAGATAACTAGTTTGGAAACGTAGTTGATCTTAAACTCTATAGTTACACTATAGAATGAAGATGAATTTCTATAAAGGGAATGAAAATCCTAGAGATTTAAATTCTGGTGTAGAAATCATAATGGACAAATTTGTATACATATTCAATGTGTGAAAAGATTATCAATCACACTTGAGCAATTAAATGTGATTGAAATTCTTTCTAGTCACATTAAATATATAAATATATAAAGATTATGATTATCATTCTTAGTTTCATTTACATGAAATTAACAATGGAATATCAAAAACTCTTTCTTGGGTAATTACTTGTGCGAGGACGAAAAGTAATTGAAAGGAGTATTTGAATTCAAATAATCTTTAGAAGTATACAAAGTGCAAATCATTTGTGAATGGATTAATGCATGCATCTAGGAGATATACTTATGTTTAGTTATTAAATCTAGTTTTGATTTATAATTGAAATAAGGTATTTCTTAATATTTCTGAAAGCTAGTGGGAGTATTATATTTATTTTCTTATTTCATATATGTTGTATAACATATAGGAAGTAACATTCCATTAACATTTATATGTTAAGTCTTAGTTTGGAATGGAACTTCACGTGGAAATTTAGAAAATAAACATACAACCTTAAAATATATGTTTATTGTTATAAACATAAGCGGTAAAATAACTGATTCTAATAAACATGATAATCTATTAGAATGGCTAGATAGATACATATCTTTGAAAAGATATGACATGAATAAAATCTAAGTTTGAAACAAGGATTTTTCATGTACATCATGTTATTTGTTGTATCATGCTTGGATACAAGATGATTGACAACATTAGTATCTAATTGAAAATTATTAGATAGCTAAGTGTAATGGATATGGTTGGATTAGAATTAACATCCTCAGCCTGGAGTTGCTCCAAAATTCTAAATATGAACCATATGACAAATTATTGCGTTATTGATATAGTTGACAAATCTTGATAGATTTGAAGATATCAAGCATTACACGATGAATATTAAAAGTTTACGGAATTTTAAAGAGCATATTGTTGTTTGGATACAATGATGCTAATGAGATTGAGATGACACTCAATACTAGTCATGGTGGGAGTTAATCCTAGTTAATGGCCATGTGTACTAGTTATGCTTATTATGAGCATAGTTGCATTATACATTAAAGAATTAGAATACTTTAAACTGTGAAGGTTTGGTAGTTTTAATTGTCATAAATTCGTGATAGAGGATGTCACGCATTTTATGAAGTATGTGGCAATATCTAGATAGATGGATGCACACATACAAGAATTTCATTAATTGAATTCTTGAAATAAGTATTCTCAAAATTTTCGATAGATCAACATTAGTTGATTTATGCCTTGTCAACAAGTATGTAGAACATGACTTGAGGCATAATTCATTAATGGGAATTATCATGCATTGATCTATTTAGTATTTGGATAAGGGATGTTAAGCAATTATTATTTACAATGAACTAAAGTACGTGGTACGTTTGTTTTCATTAATAATAAATTGTATCCTATATTTGCATGTTTAAATCCATGAATAACTTATGTTATTCTAAATAGTCCGTTGTCGATCAATAATATGGGAGTATTATTGAATTAAGGCAAATGTGAATGTTGGTAGAATATACTTGAGTATATTGATGCGTGGGCATGCCAAATTCACATGATATTCAATATTGGGTAAATTGAATATAGGACTTATCCCGACCACATGATTGTACTTTATGGATGTTTGTCATCAAGTAAATCATGAATATTTATCCTCAGACTTGAGATGCCAGATAACTGTCATGCATGTAGTGCATTTCTGTGATTCAATTTAATGCTATACGTAATTGGTAGCTATAAGGATTGTTTTCGGAAGTGTTGCGAAGTGCATGAGTTATGCTCGTAGTCAAGATAGAATTTGTTCCTTCAAATTTTATTTGGAGTTTAATACTGCTGGGCCCCTCGTAGGGTTAACAAGATGTTTGCGTGGCCATGCCCAAGATCTCCCCTGAATATATTCAGAAGATTTGGTAATCTTGCTTAATCGAAAAACGAGAAACAAAATTATTAATAAAGAATGACTAAGATCCATATCTTTATTAATGTAGTATTAGAAACAAAAGGATAAGTATGATGATTAATCATCTAGTGGTTTTTCCAGGAGACCACCACCCGAGTTGTACTAGGGGCATTGGCGTGTTGCTAGACGCTAACCAATGTCAATTATACTTTTAATAGATTTCCTAGTGGGAGCTGTTAGAGTTATGGAAAAATATTAAAGTATATATGACTAGAATCGAACTCGGGACCGAGGGATTGCACACTTTACGTATGAATGATCAAGTAAATAATTAATATGTATAATTACTTATGTATATTAATTATTTGGACACAAAATGATACATAACGGACATTATGTAATTAACGGTGTTGACTAACGACCGTTAAGTTAATAGTTATAGGACTATTAGTGAAAAAGGAAATTGGAAGGATCTAGAAACCCACTCCTTGGGTTGGATCCGATCGGCTTGAAGGGTTGTAAACCCTAATCGGTTTGCTTTGGCCTTAAGTTTCCCATTCACTATAAATACAAACCTATGGGTCATTGTTTTGTTACCTTGTGCAATACTATAACCCTAAAGTTTGTATTTTCTCTCCTTCTATTCCAAAACCGGGCGAACTCAATCTTTGGGTGTCGAACCATAGTTTTTGTGTAGCAAAATTGTTTTGGTTTAATTGTGTATAATCACTAGCATCATTATTTGATCGGTTATAGTACGTGTGTACAAGAGTTCGGTAACAACTTACTTTAGTTTTTCATCTTGGATTGTGGAACAAAACGGTAAGGGGTTACACGTTAATCCTATTTATTGATCAAGTGAAGTGAAGAGAAGATTGATCCTTGTTCTTGCTAGGATCTTGAGGTAACTCTATTTATTATTCGGTAATTCATTATATGTGTTAAATAAAGATCCTGCTTCCGCTACATGCTCTTTATGTGTTTATTTATTTAGATGTTGATCATGCTATTTAAATTCCAACACTTCAGACATGACTGGGGGGGGAAATAGGCTGAGCCCTAGAAAAAGTTAAAGAAAGGGCTATGGTCACTAGAAGAAGACGAGAAACTTGTTAACTATATTTTTACCAATGGTCGCCGTGGTTGTTGGAGCTCCGTTACTAATCTCGCCGGTATTTCTCATTATTTCACTCATTATGCATGATCGAGTAATCCTATAACCTCCTAAAACTCCTCCAAGCTCACTCCACAAAGACTTAGTGATTCCGAACCTGCAAACCAAACACTTGATACGCCATATGACCCGCTTTCAAAAATCAGACACCAAATGATGCATGTTGATTGCGTGGTTTTGTAACCTTACAACAGGTTTTACCTCTCGAGGGATCTCAAGAGGCTTACAACCCCACCAGGCAGTGTACCTGACCGATGTAGTATAGTGTAGTGGTAAGTACGGGGATTGATCGTTCTCCACAGGGAATAGTGTTCGTTAGGTGTGAAAGGCTACTCTAATTAGGTCTAAGGGTCGAGGAAGATTCTTTTTATGTTTTTATAGTTTTTATAAAAGCAAGTAAAATCTCGGGTTTGAAGGAGTGGGCGGAATTAGTTGCTCAGTCAACTAACCCAAATTACTACAAATGCAATAAAATAAAATAACAAAAATGAAAAGTGGTGAGAAACTTATGTGTAGAGAAATGTGTTTACTTAGATTTCCTTACTCCCTAACTATCTTTTACCGGTTAATTAGTGTGTATTAGTTGCGTGGATGACGGGTGTATTCCTTAATACCATTCGTGGGGTGGCGTACTTACTTCCCCAAACTCTACAAGCTCCTACTTCACTCCTATGTCGAGCCGGCTAGGAAGCTCCTAACATGGATCACTAGAATTCGCTTGTGCATTAAATACAACCATAAAAACCTTTAGTACGCGTTTGGTTCATGTTTCTTAAGACGTTCAAGCAAGTTACCGAATAGGAAGTTAGCCAGTTTTCTTAAGCCTAACATAGATAAACAATCATCCAATACAACTAACAACACACTAACAACCAATAATCAATAGCTAGGTTTCATTAGATCTAAGCAAACACAAGATAAAATTAGCCTAACATGTTAAACAAAAGACAAGCATAAGATAGAATCAAACAACACATAGACATATTGAATGATTAATTGATAACTTATCTTTCAATGAAACATGGAAGATCTCAAGGCTAAAAGCCCTGAAAAAGTAGCTAAAATCGTCTTAGGGTTTTATCCCAAAATTCCACACACTAAGCTCTCTCTTAATGACAAAAAATTAGAAAACTATATATAGACTTTTGCATCTGACGGCGTCACCTTATGGATTGTGACGCCGTCACCTCGCCGCTTTTAGGGTTCCCGGGTGACCTTCTTGACGCCGTCCCTCTTTAGCTCTTCAAAAATCCATTCTGGCCTATCAAGGCTTGACGCCCTCACCTCTTGAACGTGACGCCGTCCCCTTATGATTTAAGCCGTGACGCCCTTGATTTAGTTAAAGCGTGACGCCGTCAGAATTCTCATGCTAACTCACTGGCCCGTCATGAGTAAATTTCACATCCCACTTTTCTTGCCAAGGCATGACGCCGTCCAGAGTTAAGTCTGACGCCGTCAAGAGTAACTTTTAGCCGATTCTTGAGACTTTGCCGTTTTCTTCACTTTGATGCTCCAAAAACGTCCAAAATGCCTCCTTTTCCAGATTTCTCCTCAAAAGTACCTAAAATGACAAAAGGAACGATTTAGGGCAATATTTGATCAAATAAATACGATTTCGGGCTTAAATGACCCCTTAAAAGCGGTACACTTTTCGCCTCATCAAATACCCTTACACTTGAGATTTGCTTGTCCTCAAGCAAATGCGCTTTTATTCTAATCAAAATACAAGTTAGGGGTCATTTAATGCTAACATAAAAGTAATTACAACAAATAATCGTTCCACTTCAATCATAATAAGCACGGAGATTACATACTAGCACCTCACAAGTAGTGTTTAGATACTCACATCTCTCAAGTGTCATCAAAATAAATCTCATAAATGAAAACGGATAATATCTCTCACTACCTGTCATAGCAAATAGATTACCATAGGCTTGGGAAAGGATCGAAAACCTCCTCCACTAGGCGTAAGCACCTAAGATAAACTATCAAAGAGGGCTTTTAAATGGGTTATAACGTTAGGTGTAGGGAAAAGGAAAACACGGTTTGGTTGGATAAAGGATATTTTACTGGTGGCGAGTTAAAAATCTTGGTCAATTACATGTACTATACAATGTTGCTAAGCCAAGACTAGACTCGATCTTAAGCTAGAAACGAAATAACAAAATAACAAAAACATAAAACAAACATAAAATAAAACGGGATGGTAGTCCGTATGTTTTTTCTATTTTTCATTTTCTCATTTTTTTGTATTTTTCTTGATTTTTCGATTTTTTTTTTTTTTTTTTTTTTTTTTTTTTTTTTTTTTTTTATTGCATACACTTTTGCCCTACCATCCAAAATAATACATCATAGGGGCATTGCATTCCCCTTACACTTGAACTTTTACATAACTTTACAATTAACTAATCTAATGACTCGAATTAAGATAATTGAAAAACTTGGAGTACTTTTAAAATATTTAGCACATATGGGGGTAATAAATGATGTTCTTTCCCATTACTCCGTTACACTAGTATTTTACCCATGAGTCCCAATCGTCCCAAAACAATATGTACAAGGATATGACTCGACTTAGCAACCATGTAATCAATTAGATAATTAACTTGGGGTTTAAACAAATGTTGTAACAATAATGCACTAAAAATGAGTGCATACAAGGTAGGCTAAGGCGATTTGGGTGTACATTTAAGTGGGGTGTAAACAAATTCTTCCTTTAAGTAAAATGCTTAAAGGTCGAAACGAAAAGATAGGCTCTGAGGGGTGTACTAGGGGTATCGTGTACTAAAAATGAGTACAACGCAAAGGGTGTGGGAGAATTACTTGACCAATGTAGCCAACGTAATTATAACAAAAACACAGGTGTAAAACAATGGGTTAGTCCTAATGCCTCTTATCATGTAGTAAATCTAACTACACGAATGTAGTCTCACTTGTGGCCTCGGAATGGTCCTAACGCAAGTTCTAGAATCTAAGTGCTACCGGTACTCACATCATAGCATAAATGCTTTTCCTACCAATTCTAGGGGCGAACCTCACATATTTGGGGGTGGAAAATTTTTTAGTGGTACGGTTTTTGTGCTAGTCATATAACTCCTATCCGTGAGACGCTCATTAAGATCAAAGTTTCACTCCTATATGTTGTAAAAAATTTTAAATTTGGCACTAAAATTACCTTAACAAGTATTTCTCTCAGTTTTATTACACATCTACTATTAAACAAACAAAAATCAAGCGTAATAGCATTCTCTAATCGTACTTTTACCCTCCCCTTACACTTAAGATGAACATTGTCCCCAATGTTCAAATAACAAGATGTAAAAGCATAAAGTAAAAGAATGAAATCAAATACTCCCCTGATTCGCTCGGTGGATAATGAAGTAACATGGTTAGATCTTCTTCCAAAGTAATGTTGAAGCTCCATGACTAATGCATCGCCATAAGCTTGATTCAAAACATTTCCTTGTCCAAAATAACCTGTTAAACCTGAGAAAACAAACACGAAAACCTGCATAACATCGGCGGGATAAATCTATATATAAGGATATAATGCTTGTGGAATGATAATTTTGCAGATTCCTGGAGATTATAAGTTGGAGATTTAATAAAAACTTTTTTTTTTAAAAACAAAACTTTCAAAAATTTCTAAAAATTAAATCTGACGCCGTCAGGTTATAAACCCTGACGCCGTCAGAAATGACCTGACAAAAATTCTCATTTTAAGTTTCCGGAAAATTTCTAGAAAAACCTTTACCTTACTTCCTGGAAATCCTGCAAAACATCATTATGACTCGATACAAGCATTTGACTCAAACAAATACGAATATGTATGTTAATTTAATATTATTACGATTCATGTTCATTTGTGTTCTAATAAACCAATTTAGATTTCCCTTACACTTATCTTTTGCAAAATACCTTTATATGTAGTTAAGACGAAGTTAAAAACAAAATAAAGCATTTTCACAATTTTAGTTTTGAACATGAATCAATAATAATAAAAATTAAACATACATACGGAAGCAAATAAAATCAAACAAACAAATAAATAAACACACAAAGCAAATAAAACAAATAACGCTTGGGTTGCCTCCCAAGAAGCGCTTGTTTTTGTTCGAGTCATGAGCCTGACTCTACCCTTATTTAATGGATAAAGGAGAGGTTTTCCCTACACTTAGGATTAAGTGCGGGTGAAAGTAGCGATACACACCCTTAGGGTGTGAATATGCCACGTGAGGTGAAGGGGGTGAGTGAATGGCTTCCTTCATCCTAAAACTACCCGGATAATATTGGTTGATGGGTGGGTCGGTTCCTCTTTTTTCTCCTAGATGTAAATCTAAGGATGAAAAGTTGTGTAAAGGTTGAGGTTCCAATTCATCAACACTAGGAAATTCCCTAGAACTATGAGTAAGGTCATCACTAAAAGTGTGCAAACCTATATCCTCTAGTTGTGCTTGGTCCAAGGGTTCTACCTCCATCGGGATTCCTAAAGTCTCTTCTACTTCTTCCGGGTAAGTCACGGGCGGTGTGAGTGCCTCAAATGATGGTTGAGTATTTTGTGGGCTTATGGTGTTTACCTCATTATTCCACGTGTCAAGATCACCTATATCCTCGTCAATTGTTTTCTTAGGTAGTGATAATAACAAACCTAGTGCTTCATCCAACTTATGATTTATTGATACGGCTCTATCCACAATTCCTTGGCAAACTAGGTCGTTTTTCCTATTAGCCTCACTAAAACAAGATCCTAAACATGGAGGTTGTTCATAAGAATCTATCCTAGGTGAAGGCTCATATGATTCATAAGTTTCTCTAAATGAGGTATTTTGAACTTCTTGGTGTTCTAGCCACTCAACCATATCTTGCAATCTTAGAAATCTAAGTGAAAAGTCCATTTGAAGCAAATTACAAACAAAATCACAAAGAAAAGATAGACTACGAGAAAGCTACAAAATAAAAAGAAAATATCTCACTTGATAGGAATCTTGTGAGTAGACCTAATAAAAATAAAATTTCAACCTAAGCAATAACTACTCCCCGGCAGCGGCGCCAAAAACTTGATTGCGTGGTTTTGTAACCTTACAACAGGTTTTACCTCTCGAGGGATCTCAAGAGGCTTACAACCCCACCAGGCAGTGTACCTGACCGATGTAGTATAGTGTAGTGGTAAGTACGGGGGATTGATCGTTCTCCACAGGGAATAGTGTTCGTTAGGTGTGAAAGGCTACTCTAATTAGGTCTAAGGGTCGAGGAAGATTCTTTTTATGTTTTTATAGTTTTTATAAAAGCAAGTAAAATCTCGGGTTTGAAGGAGTGGGCGGAATTAGTTGCTAGTCAACTAACCCAAATTACTACAAATGCAATAAAATAAAATAACAAAAATGAAAAGTGGTGAGAAACTTATGTGTAGAGAAATGTGTTTACTTAGATTTCCTTACTCCCTAACTATCTTTTACCGGTTAATTAGTGTGTATTAGTTGCGTGGATGACGGGTGTATTCCTTAATACCATTCGTGGGGTGGCGTACTTACTTCCCCAAACTCTACAAGCTCCTACTTCACTCCTATGTCGAGCCGGCTAGGAAGCTCCTAACATGGGATCACTAGAATTCGCTTGTGCATTAAATACAACCATAAAAACCTTTAGTACGCGTTTGGTTCATGTTTCTTAAGACGTTCAAGCAAGTTACCGAATAGGAAGTTAGCCAGTTTTCTTAAGCCTAACATAGATAAACAATCATCCAATACAACTAACAACACACTAACAACCAATAATCAATAGCTAGGTTTCATTAGATCTAAGCAAACACAAGATAAAATTAGCCTAACATGTTAAACAAAAGACAAGCATAAGATAGAATCAAACAACACATAGACATATTGAATGATTAATTGATAACTTATCTTTCAATGAAACATGGAAGATCTCAAGGCTAAAAGCCCTGAAAAAGTAGCTAAAATCGTCTTAGGGTTTTATCCCAAAATTCCACACACTAAGCTCTCTCTTAATGACAAAAAATTAGAAAACTATATATAGACTTTTGCATCTGACGGCGTCACCTTATGGATTGTGACGCCGTCACCTCGCCGCTTTTAGGGTTCCCGGGTGACCTTCTTGACGCCGTCCCTCTTTAGCTCTTCAAAAATCCATTCTGGCCTATCAAGGCTTGACGCCCTCACCTCTTGAACGTGACGCCGTCCCCTTATGATTTAAGCCGTGACGCCCTTGATTTAGTTAAAGCGTGACGCCGTCAGAATTCTCATGCTAACTCACTGGCCCGTCATGAGTAAATTTCACATCCCACTTTTCTTGCCAAGGCATGACGCCGTCCAGAGTTAAGTCTGACGCCGTCAAGAGTAACTTTTAGCCGATTCTTGAGACTTTGCCGTTTTCTTCACTTTGATGCTCCAAAAACGTCCAAAATGCCTCCTTTTCCAGATTTCTCCTCAAAAGTACCTAAAATGACAAAAGGAACGATTTAGGGCAATATTTGATCAAATAAATACGATTTCGGGCTTAAATGACCCCTTAAAAGCGGTACACTTTTCGCCTCATCACATGTAGACCATCCAAATCTGCAAAACTTATTATTAATTAATACATTTACGTTTTTATGCTAAGCAGGTTTACAAAGATGCGGCAGAAGTTGCAGGTTACGATGGAATAATTATCTGCGACCAGGTTTAAAAGGAGGAAGCTTTTCATTGCAAGAAGCCGCACTCATAATCGAGCTACACATCATTTTAGGAAATAAGTATAAAAGACCACGAGCTACTTTATATACAATTTCTTTGTATACTTTCGTTAAAGATGTTTAATTTCTTTTGTTATTTTGTTTAATAACAGATGGGCACAAATAGCCAGTTACTTACCAGGAAGAACCGATAGTGCTGTAAAAAAACTTCTGGAACTCCAATACGAAAAAGAAACTCTTCCAACTGCAAACAGTCAATGAACAAGGTCATCGTGTTAATGCACCATTGCCATTGGTCAAACATGATCAAGAAACGGAAAATAAAGTTGATCTTCCTCCTCTTCCACCATCATTCATGAGAGAGTATTTTGACCAGATACTTGTTCAAAATTGGGATCTGAATCATCTGATAACGCAAACTGGAAGCGAGAGCGACAGCATAAATTTGATCACTAATATTCAACCAAATATTCAGTTCATAGGTCATAACTTTAACAGTATTTGAACTCTCAAACTTTTTATGCAATGATGAGATGCCTAAACTAAACAAGAAAAACAGAAATCATAATAACACTACTAATAACATTTTTTGTTAATTTACTAGATAAAACTCTGATAATTTATTCATGTAAATCGTGGTGACTAATTCCACATAAATATGGCGTTACCGAGAATCCAAACACCAAAAGTTGTTTTCGCAGTGTATGAGACCTACTACATGATGTCTTCTTATAGGTGGATTGTCTTAGCACATTTGGATCAAAGGTAACCATTTACGGTCACAAAAGAATAATCCAGATCATAACTGACAGCATTGTTAATATAAATTCACCACTTAGAGCAGTTATGTCTACTGCTAACTCACTAAAGAAAACGATTTTATACTGTTTGTAATTACACACACATATACAACTACGTCACTAAACACTTTTATAAAACATGCTAGCAATTACCGCTAACTAATGTTTGTAGTTTTTCATCATTTTACACTTAATAATTAGGGGCATTTGCATATATGTCCCTTCAAAGATACAAAATTGCATAATAATTAAGTATACAACTACGTTACCAAACACTTTTATAAACAAACAAGTACTTTCTAAACCTAATAGTAGCTGACTATATATAACTTAATTGCTAGCTGCTAAATCTACTATAGCTAATCGCTAATCCTAGTTTTGCCAAAAAATGCTCTGAACGCTAAAAGCTCGTCACCAAGCACAAAATATACTAAGGAGGTGTTTGTTTAGGCTTATATAGCGGGATTATGGCCTATTTGGTTTTCGGCTTATGTTTCAGAAGCTCACTTTTTGCGGCTTATTTTGAAACATTTCAGCTTATATGATAAGTTTATATAAGCTAAAATGTTTCAAAATAAGCCACAAAAACTGTGCAGAAAACCATATAAGTCTTAAGCCGGCTTATCACTTATTTGGTTTTGGGCTTATGTTTCATAAGCTCACTTTTTGTGGCTTACTTGAAACATTCGGTTTATATAAGCTTATCATGTCATTATAAGCTTATAGAAGCCGAAATGTTTCAAAATAAGTCACAAAAAGTGAGCTTATGAAATATAAGCCAAAAAGCCAAATGTGCCATAAGCCCGCTATATAAGCCGAAACAAGCACCAACTAACATTTATTCATACAAAAACTGAAAAACAAACCGTTAACAGGATCATCAACATCTGATACATCACCACCCCCCAAGCTTTCAATTTCACCCCCTAAACATTACCCAATCTCACCAAATTCACCCCCCAACTCCATCTTCACACCATCATCAACCCCATCAATCTCCCTCACCTTAAACCAAACAAAATCCTTAAACCCAACACAAAACGAATCACCCACTTTCATCTCCCCGTTGTCCCCCCTTTTATAAACCCTAATCTCATCTTTTTCAAATTCATGTACCCAAATGGGGTTTTTCCATACACCACAAATTTCAAAATTCCTTTCTGGGTATTGTAATTGAAGGTAATGTTTGGGACAGTGAATTATGGCCGAGTTTTATGGGGGTGTTTGGGTTTTTTTGGAGGGTGATCTTGGAGCCATTTTGGGACTCGAGTTGCATTTTTGAAATTTGACTTTGACTGGTTTTGAACTTTGATGACACGTAACACTTTTTCTTTCTTCCCATTCCCCTTCATTAACAAGCTACAGAACCTGAACCCCTTTCTCAATCGCCTCACAAATAAACCCCATTTTCAATCGAATCACTGCATCATGTTACTCCACAACAGACGGTTTGACCCGGGTCGACCAAAACTCGGCGGTTCAATCCGGTTCAACTTTCAATGAAAACCCGGCTTACAACGGACCGGTCATCACTCCAGTTCCCAGTTCAACCGGTTGAACCGGCCTGGTAGAACCGGATTTTAAAACATTGATTTTGAGTTTTTGTAACTAGTATAAGTTAAATATGTATAGGCCTATCCCAAATGTGTATCATGCCCTGTACGGATGGGCTAGCTGTAAATGGGACTAGATGGTAGGCAAGTTATTTAAAACTATGTTGATCGATTCGGTTATGGTTCGTTTGGTTTATTCGGTTCGGTTAGTTCGGTTAAACTATTTTTAGCGTAAAATCAAAAATCAAACCGAACCGATAGTGGTACGTGGTGGGTCTTGATGGGAGTCGCGATGGTGGGTGGTGGTGGAATATATATATATATATATTATATATTAT
>CP139502.1:346783209-346843209 GCA_021014915.2 Artemisia tridentata subsp. tridentata | reverse complement strand
AAAATTAAGCCCAATTAGTGAATTTTAGAAACATACCAAAAGACCAAACTAAAATCCAAAAAATTATCACAGTAGCCCACATGTCTTAGGAGTCTACTGGAATTTTTATAGATTTTATTATCAATGGTAAGACCCTTTGTAAAATCGTTCAATTTAATGTGTTCAGATTCATAACTGCAGTTACACATCAAAAGTATGCACCTAACAACCTAACCAAATGACCTCATAAAATTCTACAAAAATTCCAGGAAGTAGTAAACATATGAAATATGACTCTTGTAAAATTGTGGCCTCTAACTCGCTATGGTTTGGAAACTAAAAATCAAATAAACTGACTGAAAAATAACTCAGAAACCACATTTTGACATACGAACACATTAAATTCAGAAAAACATTCATATCACACTCAAATTCGTTCAAACCAGTTGGACAACTTTCATAGGACCCTAAAATAAGTTTACAAACAAAAACCCAGCATTAAACATCAATTAAACTTGTCTCATGAAGCATACAAATTTGACTATTTCTGCTGTCCCAATTGAAAACAACACATAACCCTTAATTTCCGTTTTCCTTTTAATCTAATTAATCTTTGTGACCAATATACATCATATTTACAGAATGTAATCATTAAAAACACATCTACAAACATCTCATATGAATCATTCGAGACCAAAAACAATAGCATCCACACAAGTACATAAAATAACAACATCAAAAATCACAAAAACCCTAATTCTTACACATTAACATCCATGATTTATGTGACGATTTTAGGGTTAACAAGTAGCATATAAACCAATTAACATGTGTATTAAACATATTACTAATTAGGTTTTCTTGGAGATTAAATTCGGATTCATGGTATCATCTTTGTGTCGATTTGAACAAAAAGAAAACAAGAGCAATGATAATGATACCTTGGTTTTTAATGAGACAAAAGAAGATGAATGAACCCTAGAATTGATTTCCCACGAATCAACACCAACAAAAACCCTTAAATTCCTTTGTTCTTGAGAGGAAATTGAAGCAAGATTTTTGTGTTCTATTTTTTTGTTTGCCGTAAATTTTGAGATGGATGGGGAGAGAAGACCGAATTTTTGAGAGGAAATACAGATTAAGATTTTTGGAAAGGTTTTATTGGTATTAATCTTGATTGATATTATTTGATAACTTCCTGAAAATCTTTATGAGCTTAATTTATTTTTATTAATATACAAATATGGTCTTAAATGGGCTAGGCCATTTATCCCCTTTTTTTTTTTTTTTTTTTTTTTTTTTTTTTTAACAAATATTTATTTTATGTATAAGTTAGGTTAAATTTTAGACTTAGGTTAAAATGTATACTTGTCCTTAAAATTTTATTTTTATGCTCGTATAACTTCAAAAATATTGATGGGCAAAATGGGAATTTCAATTGAATGAAAATTTTGGGTTTTACAACTCTTCCCCTCTAGAAGAAAAATTTCGACATCGAAATTTGAGTAGAGAAATCAGATGGCAATGAATCGAATCACAGAAGATGTGTGGATGACATATACGTATAATTCTTCAATTTCTCATGGCCCGATCCCGAGCTCCAAGATGGCCTCATGCTCTTCAATAACAGACAAGTCATAACAAATATCGATCGAACGAATGCGGAACATATACATGACAGATGATATTCGAAATCTCACTAAGAGATACATGAAATACATGTACACATGAGGCAAATATGGAGGTAGTAAATAACGATAAAACTTCATCAACTCTATCGAGATTCTGAGTGAACTGAGGAACTGGCTAATAATCAGAGAAGCACATATCGAAGTTACCAAACGTCTCAAGAGTTTTATATAAAGGTGGGTAACATATTCATATCGACGATCAGCTAAGCACATATCGGGATATCAAAACGTATCAGAAGTCTAATGGAATAGGTAGAAAAATCGCACGGGTCGGAATAAGTCTAAGGTCTAACATGTCGTGAACTAAATCTTTCTCAACGCCAAAACGCCCAACACTGTTGTACGGAACATCACACAAAACACACCAATTCCCGGTCTAAAGTTTCAGAATTTCTCTTCCATCATGATAACTAATCCATTAGTCATTGAATTTACTCAGGTCCTTCAATAAACAGCTCCCTAACCTAATTTAACCCCAAAAGGTGTTCTTCAGCTCTGTCCAAAAATCCTGCTCAACACATCTTCCAAGCTCGAATAGTTGTTCTACTTATTCATCGATTTGGAGGTGCAAAGCATTACCAACTCGAGTCAGGTCCCTCATGCCTTCAGTAGCTCTTCCAAGGAATGTGATGTTGAAACGCAAATCTCTGACACGATCACTGCAGGTGCGCCATGTAGTTTTGAATAATCTTCTGCCAAAAGAAATCACTGCCAATCTTCCAAGTGAGCCGACCTAGTCAAACCGTCCACTACAACTCAATTCGTGTTGTCCTTCCTAAATGTGCGTGGAATTCCCGTTACAAAATCCCGGAAAGTTTAATCTTACTTCTACATACGAACACCCAACACTAAAGAAAACCACTTGTAGCTGATACTGAATCTTAGCCTGTTGATACGCCAAACACTTCGCCACTAATGTAGTCACAACCGTCTTCATACCATTCCATCAAAATTTCTACTGCAAGTCTCTACACATAATAGTACAACTAAGATGAATAGAGAAAATAGTGTGCTTCAATCAAAACTGCTTCCCTCAAGTCTTCTAACATAGATCATGTTCCATCGTCTTGCTCTCGAGCTTCTTCATGCCTGTCACCAATTACTCCCAAGTCATGCGTCGGATAGTTCACTTCTTGCGGTTCTAGCTGTACCAACAATCTCTCCGTGTTGCATAAGGACAAAAGCTAAGTCCCCTTCTTGAGTAGAAACAATTCCCTTTTTAGCTTCTCAAAATTTCTCCTCTCATTCTTCATCCCAATCCAAAATTTACTCTTCGAGAGTATAACATATAGCTTCTTCTGATGTAGAAACCTCAACACAGAATACGAAGATGATTTCCGTGTTTCTCTTTCATCTCTGAATCTACCAATATGTCATACTATGACAAATTGTCCAAGTATTCATGAAAGACACGATTCATCAAGTTCATAGGAACAGTCGGAGCAGTAGCCAATACGATTGGCATCACAATACTCATAGAGATCAAAACGAATATGGAAAGCAATTCTAGGAACATCTCGCTCCTTTAAACGTAACTGAAAAATAATCAGATCTAAAATTCATCTTTGGGAAAACTTCACACTCTGGAGTTGATTAATTCAAATCTTCGGTTCGAGGTAACGGATAACGGTTCTAACCACGATACTATTCAGCTTCCCAAGATCACTACACAACTTCATGCTATCATCATCCTTCTTCATGAATACAACTTGAGTACACCACGGATACACACTCAAATGGATAAAAAGCACTTTCTAAAAGCTGGTCCTTCAATTCTTTCCATTCAACCGATGTCACCAGATACGGAGTTACAGAATTAGGAAAAACATTTCTCTTATACGGATAGAGTTTCTGAATCAACCAACTTACGGATCTCAGGCACTTCTCAAGACATCCTATGATCCCAATAAGTTCAAGTTATATGATGTAACTATTATCACGTTGGCCAGGCTTCATAATACTTGCATCATATACACATGCCCTTATTGCAATCATAGTTTACCTCGAGTCGTGATTAAATAAACTTCATAACCAGATCAGAACAAGATCACACTCAGATGGAAATCTTGATAGTTTATT
This sequence comes from Artemisia tridentata subsp. tridentata, assembly GCA_021014915.2. Taxonomy (NCBI): domain Eukaryota; kingdom Viridiplantae; phylum Streptophyta; class Magnoliopsida; order Asterales; family Asteraceae; genus Artemisia; species Artemisia tridentata. Next base: position 346,839,460 of record CP139502.1, on the reverse strand, counting down.
AAGGAATTCATTACGAAAATTTCAAACAACCGAATAACTCTCGAGTCGAGTTTCATCAAACGAAATATCTTCACAACCGCGACAGATTAACGTACGATTTTTTTTTAAAACAGATGAGATCATAATTATTTACCAGGTTGGGAACCATGGTACAGAGTTCAAGTTTCTCAAATCGCCAAAGATTACAAATCTAATATGACTGTTGTTAGCATCTCGATACTTAGTCAACAAATCCATATTCAAAATAACATCGAATTAAACATTCCCAAAGGAAACAGATTAGAAGAACGAACTTATCTTCCAATACCTTCAAAACATACTGGATAATTCCGATACTCATGACGGATAATCACAAGTTTTCTCATAGGAATAGAAATGAGTAAAGCAGATTCTAATGGTGCAGAGGGGACCTTAATATGCTTAGCAAAAGCAAGGGAAACTACAGAATGTGTCGAGCACATCGGATTCCTACATATACGAATTCTCTGAACGAATGAAAAGGTATCCAAACGAATCATAAACGAATCGGAGATCGAAATTCAAAGAATGCGGTCACATCAGAGAGTGAAACCTGTAAGGCATTATTACAAAAGTCTCAAATCATTCTAAACTTATGTGATCACTAAACTTATATTGTGTATCTTGCTAAATTTCCTAAGTCTCCAAAACGAATGGTCTTATAAGAGCCTAACTGAAAACAGAGGCATAAATCAGAGCGGCGCGGAAGAAGGATAAATAATCAAAGTCTTATCGCATAATCTACCCAATCCTCACCGGTCATAACTAAAGTTTCTACAGGGAAAACCTAAGGCAAAACTTCAAGGGTTGTCTTATAAGCTCTTACAGTGGAAGCCTAAGGGTCCAAACTTCACAGGTGAAGGTTTTATGTACTACAAGTCGTAGCCTGGGCTCTGATACCATAATTGTAACACCCCAACCCGACAAGGGCTAAAATGCTACATTATGGTGACAAGTCAGATCGTACAACGCAAGCGGAAGACTTATAAACATAAAAGTTACAAAGGTTTTCTAATGATAGCTACTCTTTACAAGATAATTTCCAAAACTGAAATACAACTCCAAGCTTAAATCTAACTGAAGATAAATCAAAATCTAATCCAAAAGCAAACGGGTATCTATCGTCAGGGTAGTCCTCTAGAGCTCCTATGCACTCTTCACTCAAACCCAGCTTCCAATCTAAAACCTGCCGCAGGAAAAGAAATGCGGCTGAGCTTAAAAAGCCCAGTTAACAGATATATATAACAACGAATAATTAAACATATATATGTAAAGGAAAAGGAAACACAAGCTCCTGCTGAAATGAATATCATCTGTCAAAAGAGTGAGAGATCAAGATCATCTGAACAAATATCATAAGTCAACTGAAATGGAGAAAAACAGAATATGGTGCATTGGGAAATAACAGAAGGTATAACAAACGTATCAAAGGTGTAAAGGTTGTCAGAAATCTACCACGAGCCCAGAAACATATCATATCATAACATCATAATCATAATCTTCATAAGTAATCATAAGTAACATAATGGAGTGATCAGCTCCCAGAATTGTGAAAGGCGTGTATTGCACACAGCACCAGTCACTAGAAATATATCATATAACATAACAGATCAGATCTAGGATGCATCCATACGCCCCTGCAGAAATCATAATCATCGTGGCCATATATATATATCATAATAAAAGGGACGGGGTGGAACATCACTCAACCACCCTAGAGTCATGCCATTGGTGCATCAATGACATGGTCATGGAACCCCCATGACTAGTGATACAGATACAGAATACATAATAGCTCGGGTATCAAACTGAAGGGTCAAACAGAATGTCATAGTAATGACACAGAATCTAAGGTCATCAGAAATATCATAATCATAGGTTCATATCAAAAGGGTGCATAGCAAAGGCTCATATCAAATGGTGCATAGCAAAGGTTCATATCAAATGGTACAAATCATGAGAAATATTTAAGGAAAAGATAGAGTACAAATAGGTTAAGTAATTGTGGAAATCATGTAAACACTATTTTCATAAACGTATTCTTTTAAAAGTAGTATTCATAAAAGTCATTAAACCTTCATATAAAAGTGGTATCGCCTTGGTTTAATAGCAATTTTTTTAAAACAGTTTTTCTCAAAACATTATCATGATATATTTAGAAAAGGTTTTCACACGAAGTTATAATATCAATTGGATTTACAAAGTATCAAAGGGTTCAACTATTGAATTCACAGGAGATAACGAACGAATCACATCAGATGAAACAACCAAACCAATACCAAATGGATCATAAATCAGAATATCAAACATCAGGGAATTAAGTCATGAAATACCCTTACTGAGAAAGGGCGAAATATCTGTACCTTATTCAGAAAGACAACCAGGTAAAAGATGGGTCACAGAGGAATGGAAAGGTCACTCCTTCTTTACCGAACCTAACAATTAATAATCACATGTTACAAACATCTCATATGAATCATTTGAGACCAATAACAATAGCATCCACACAAGTACATAAAATAACAACATCAAAAATCACAAAAACCCTAATTCTTACACGTTAACATCCATGATTTATGTGATGATTTTTGGGTTAACAAGTAGCATGTAAACCAATTAACATGTGTATTAAACATATTACTAATTAGGTTTTCTTGGAGATTAAATTCGGATTCATGGTATTATCTTTGTGTCAATTTGAACAAAAAGAAAACAAGAGCAATGATAATGATACCTTGGTTTTTAATGAGACAAAAGAAGATGAATGAACCCTAGAATTGATTTCTCACAAATCAACACCAACAAAAACCCTTAAATTCCTTTTTTCTTGAGAGGAAATTGAAGCAAGATTTTTGTGTTCTATTTTTTTGTTTGCCGTAAATTTTGAGATGGATGGGGAGAGAAGACCGAATTTTTGAGAGGAAATAGGAGAGGAGCAGATTAAAAATTTTGGAAAGGTTTTATTGGTATTAATCTTGATTGATATGATTTGATAACTTCCTGGAAATCCTTATGGGCTTAATTGATTTTTATTAATGTACAAATATGGTCTTAATTTATCCTTTTTTTTTTTTTTTTTTTTTTTTTTTTGTAACAAATATTTATTTTATGTATAAGTTAGGTTAAATTTTATTCTTAGGTTAAGATGTATACTTGTCCTTGTAAATTTATTTTTATGCTCGTATAACTTCAAAAATATTGATGGGCAAAATGGGAATTTCAATTGAATGAAAATTTTGGGTTTTACAAAACCTATCACAACATGGTCTCGAACACATCAACTTGGTCAACTGACCACCGAAACAATTGTCAAACACCCGCACCACTAAACTACAAAAATCAAGAAAAAGACACACATAAAGTTGCCATATCTAATCATATATCAGAACCACTAAGCACATTAAAAACCATAAATTCGCCACCAAAGCCACAAAATCGCCACCAAAACCACCAAAGTACCAATGAAACCACCTACCTCGAAACACTGGGGCAGAATCCGTTAGCAGTGGTGGTCGTGGCGATGAATGTGGCGGCAGCGGAATAAGTTGTAGTGGTCATTAGGGTTTGTGCGTGTATGTCTAATGAGGGTGCTTGTTATAGAGAGAGGAATATATGGTGGAGTGTGTATAGGCAGCTCTTCAAATCATTTCTTTATTTAGGTTACGTTTGAAATATTGAGTGTATTAAACAAGTTTCTTCTCTAAGTAGTTAAGATAGGAAGGCCAGCTATAGTGGTTGAATAGGAAGGTGTATAGGCGGTTCATTTTAGCAATAGTTTCCATTTTGGCAATTCAACATTCAACAATTTTCAACATTTGACCATACATGTAATGCTTATATGAACCTAATGATATCACTACAACTTCTACTACTATTAAGAACTAAAGCATGACACTCAACAAGAATGGAATATAGATGAAGAGAAGGTGTATGGATCATATGAATAATATAGATGAACTAAAGCATGACACTTTGGAAAGGAAATAAAACAAACACACTATTAGAGCACACACACACCCCTACACACTCTCACCTATACTAGTCTTTGAGGCACACTATTTTTGGTGGTGAGAGTGTGCTATAAATAGAGAAGGTGTGACGCCCTAATGCACTTGGATGGGCTATGGTGGACTTTGTGTTGGACTTGGGCTTATACACTTTACTTGGACATTTCTACATAAAGTCCAACACAAAGCCTTTTTGAACTATTCTAATTTACATAAACGACACACACTTATACAATACAAATGATCATCACTTCACTAATAATTTAAATGCTAACAATCTCCCCCTAAGGGATGGTCATTTCAATGATGCTCCCGGTGATAGGTCTTTTGTCTTCAACGTCTTGAACATTGTGTGTCGATGTAGAATAGTCTTCATTCTTCATTTCTTCATGCACTGTGATCTTCAAAGTAATCGCCTTTTTCGTAGTTCTTGCCTTGATCAAAATATTCGTGTGATGATGCGTCGTGTCCTCCAACACACTCATACATCTTGGACGTTATACTTAAGCAAATAATCTCCCCTTCTTCTTTCATTATTTGATATATGAACTTGTTCTTGACATCTTGATTAGCTTTTTGACTTTGTCGTTACACTTTGTCTTTAACTTGATCCTTTTGTCTTGAACTTTTACACTTGAGCTTTGTTGGGGATGGTCTTCATAAGTATGAGTATGTGGAGGTGAAGATGTTTGATATATGAGATGATGGTTGATGGATGTTTATAGGTAGCTGCATAAAACCGTTAGTGATAAATCATCCAGCACTTACAGGTTTGGACTTCGAGATTGTCAACAGCAAAGTGTGAAGACTGTAGACCATTTAAAGCATAGTAACCATCATGATATAAATGGCAAGATCCTCGGATCTCATTAAGACTCTTGTACACCTTGTGTCCTTTTTGTGAACACAAGGGTATTCTTATGGAAGTGTTCCTAAGAGATTTTGATGAATCTCATGGCTCTAGACTCTATTGTATGTTTTAGTTTTAGTAGTCGGAGGCATGGAGCAGAGTGCCACCTTTTCAATATCAACACATCTCGGAATGAGAGGCCGATAGATTATGTAGTGTTCTCTGTGAGAAATGAAACAAATATCTTTTAAGAGATATCTGAGTGGCTAAGAGGGGTGGTGCAGCGCGTCACTGGGTCTATGATGTCTTGTCTTCAATATCAGTATCATCTTAGTGATAACTGATAGCAGATGTATTGACCCAGTTTCTGCCCTAAGTTTTCATGGAGGGCTATTTCTTTTCACCCTTTCATTAAACTTTTCTTTTTAATTCTTCAACCCCTTCTTTCTCCTTTCTCATTTTACTCCTTTTTTCAATCTTACCTAAGGACTTCTAATTCTAATCTATTGAAATTGTCCGTGGGTAGATCCCTCCGGCTCTGGCGGATCATAGGACATAACCTAACCATAATTACCTTATTATTCCATGATTATCCTAGGTAGTTTGATCACTTGCCATAAAACCTTTTGTGAAAATCTCTCAAAGTGTTTATGAATAAACACATTTAGTTAACACTTCGAGAGTTTTGCATTTTTGAAATACTCCCCCTTCACATGTGCTCATGCATTTTTAAGGTAAACTTGCACATGCTGGGTAGAGTTCGCACATTTGAATTGATCGATTTTCAATGAATATGACCTTCGCGAGACATGTTTACATCACTAGTTGGACTAGCTTGAAATTATTACCCGTCTCGGTCATATTCAATGATCATCTTTCGAATTGGTACATTCTACTCAGACAAGTCCTTTGCGAGACACGTTTACATCACTGGATAACCAGCTTGAAATTATTACCCGTCCCGGACAAGTCTTTTCGATAACGGACAGTTAGTTTCGTCAATTCGAGGGTTAAAACTGAGTCTATCTGGTGAGATCCTCTGAGATTCAATTCCACGATATTTGATCACATTTAATCACGTCTTCTCCCCCTTGTACCTAATCTCCCCCTAAAAAATAGCGCGTAGTGATATTTTTTATTTCAGCTAATTAAATGAGTGTCCTTGTGAAAGAGATAGACGGATTTGCATGAAGTTGCTATATGTTGTCTTTGATTACGAGTTCTGATCTGAGATAATCAGAAGTCTTCCTTTAGGTGCGGGTTTCGTCCTGATATATACGAAAGCCATTATTGAGGTGCGGGTTTCGTACTGAAGTATACGAAAACCATTGTGAAGAATTTTTAAGGGAAGATATGTACTCGCTCAAGCATATGTACATATCCGTATCATTGTTAAATGATATTTCTAGACACGTACAGAATATTGATTATACGAGACATATCTGAAAAAGAATATACATCATTTTTTTATTTTCTTTTTTATTTTTTTATTTTTTAATCTATATATATATATATATATATATATATATATATATATATATATATATATATATATATATATATACTAACTATATCTCTACAGCAAAATTGTTTCAAGAAGTTTCGAGAAGACCTTCCAACTCTTCGGGAGTTAGGCTTCGCATGCCAATTCGTCAAACTAAATTGTCAAATCTCTCTTTTGGAAGAGCTTTAGTGAACAAATCGGCTAGTTGGTATTCGATCTTCACGAAGAATAGTTTCACAGTGCCCTCTTCTACGTGTTCCTTTATGAAGTGATATCGGACTCTAATATGCTTGGTCTTGGAGTGCTGAACTGGATTGTACGAGATGGCTATGGCACTTTTCGAGTCACCATACAAAGGTATGCAGTCGAAAGAGTAGCCATAATATGTGAGTTGTGTCCTCATCCATAGAACTTGGGCACAACACGTAGATAGAGACACATACTCGGCTTCTGCGATTGAAAGCGCCGTACAGTCTTGTTTCCTCGATGACCAGCCTACTAGCTTCTCTCCCAGAAATTGTGCTCCCCCGGATGTACTCTTTGCGGTGACTTGACAACCAGCATGGTCGGCATCTGAAAAGGCTGTTAGTGTAAACTCCGAATCCTTCGGATACCAAAGTCCCATGTTAATGGTTCTTCGTAGGTACTGAAAGACCCGTTTAACCTCTTGGAGGTGAAGTTCGGTAGGCCTTGCCTGAAACCGTGCTAATAAACAGACAGCAAAATGTATATCGGGTCGACTAGCAGTTAAGTACATGAGAGACCCAATCATGCTCCGATATTTCTTCGGATCAATGGGTTTCCCATATAAGTCAGCACCAATTTTGGGTGAAGTGACCATTGGTGTACCAACAGAGTCACAATTTTCAATTCCATATTTCTTTAAAATCTCAATTGTATATTTAGCTTGATTTATGAAAATACCACGATGGGATTGATGGATTTGAAGTCCAAGGAAGAATTTTAATTCGCCCATCATAGACATTTCAAATTTACTTTTCATGAGATTTTCAAAATGTTTTGAATGTTTCAGATTAGTGGACCCAAAGATTATGTCATCCATGTAAATCTGAACAATCAAAATGTCATCTTTGAATTTTTTGGTAAACAAGGTCGGGTCAATTGTTCCTTTGGTGAAATTATTAAGAAGTAGGAAAGATGATAATTCATCATACCACGCCCTTTGGGGCTTGTTTCAAACCATAGATAGCCTTCTTTAGCTTGTAGACATAGTCCGGATGATCTTTGTCAACGAATCCATCTGGCTGACTCACGTACACTTCTTCTTTCAGAGTTCCGTTTAAGAAAGCCGTCTTGATATCCATCTGATAGACCATGATGTTCTTATGAGCCGCGTATGCTAAGAAAATCCTGACCGCCTCAAGTCGAGCGACTGGCGCGAATGACTCGTCAAAATCTATTTCCTCTTCTTGTCTGAATCCCTTGGCCACGAGACGAACTTTGTTGCGAATGACAGTCATCTCTTCATCCTTTTTGTTCTTCCATAACCACTTAAGATCAATGACGAGTTTGTCGATTGGTCTCGGCACTAAATCCCAAGTGTTATGTAATTTATATTGGAGAAGTTCTTCCTGCATTGCTTCAATCCAAGCATTTTCTGCCATTGCCTCCCGAATGTTCTTTGGTTCCTTTAAGCTTACTGAGCAAACATAGATACACATGTCAGAATCGGTGGCGAGTTGTCTTCTCGTCTGAACTGGCCTTGAAGGTTCACCAATAACTTGTTCTATTGGATTGTCTTTAGTCCACTGTAATGTAGAAGGGTACCTTGGATTTGATGAATGCGTGTTAGATGGTTCATGTAACCTTGAAGAAGATTCAGCAGATTCTGTTGCAAATGGGTTTTCGAACGGTTCTTCTTCTAACACAGCATCATTTTGTTGTTGTTCTTCTTGAATTGGTGTTGTTTGGTTTTGCTCATCAACTGTTGGTAAAACAGTCTCAATCACTGGAGTGGGTGGAGTAGATGTTGATGACGTTGAGGGAGTTGGTGCGTCGGCTTCGATTGTTGTCGGTGCATCTTGCGGTGGTGGTGGTGGTTGATGTTGTTGAGCGGGTGCAGCGGATCGTTGTTGTGATGCATTTGTCGAAGCTACACCGTAGTACTCATCATACATAAACTCGAAGAAATTTTCCAGTTCTTGATTTGTTGGTTTTTCGGTGTTAGTTGACTGAACTCCTTGGGGTACGAGTGCTGAACTGATATGTCCAGAAGTCTGACTGTTTGGTGCGGGTCCTAATCTGGTATTGTTAGCCTTTAAAGTTATGTAATATTCGGGAATTGGAATAGTAATTAAGTACAAGGTCTAGTTTTACCATTAGAGTAAAGTTAGGCTTGTAAAATAGTATAAATACCCTCCTAGTCTTAACTAGGAGGGTGGGATTCTCATTGTAACTTGGAGGTGTGTGTGGTTTCTTTACTTTCTCTCTCTAGAAAACACACACACCTCCCCCATTCATTAATCTAATAATACCATGTTTAATCTTTATTTTGAGTTCCCCCGACCTCCTGAAAGTGTTTATTGATCATTACAATTGGCATCAGAGCTAACCAGGGGCGAATCGTGGGGTTTTGAGGTGAAAATAAGTGATTTTTAGTGTGGCGGTACTGTTCATCAGTTTCATCCATCGAGTTTCTTGACAAGTTAGTCGAGTTTCTCAAGGTTAAGTCGAGTTTCTGCATAGTACTCGAGTTTCTGGACACATTAGCCGAGTTTCTCTAGGTTTGCTCGAGTTTCTTGACAAGTTAGTCGAGTTTCTCTAGGTTTGCTCGAGTTTCTTGACAAGTTAGTCGAGTTTCTCAAGGTTAAGTCGAGTTTCTGCATAGTACTCGAGTTTCTGGACAAGTTAGTCGAGTTTCTCTAGGTTTGCTCGAGTTTCTGGGTTGCTCGAGTTTCTAGGTTTGCTCGAGTTTCTGAAGTTTGCTCGAGTTTCTCATGTTTGCTCGAGTTTCTGAAGTTTGCTCGAGTTTCTGAAGTTTGCTCGAGTTTTCTGAAAGTCTTGTCGAGTTTCTCTAGAACCTATCGAGTTTCTTGAAGTTTAGTCGAGTTTGTACAAGACCTCGAGTTTCTGATGATTACCAAGTTATCGAGTTTCTCAAAAAAAAATCAGGATTGGTTGGATGCATGATTCTTCGAGATCCTTACTCGAGCTGAAGAGCTCAACAGAGTATAGAATGATTAAGACTTGATTTGTCTAGTTATACCTGATGTAAGGAGTTACGTTGTTGTGCTCACAGAGTATAGCTATCACTTTAAAGGAGTTACGTTGTAGTGCTCAAGTGTCACAAAAAGCTGTGGATAATTCAAGATGAGTTCATATACAGTTAAGGATGGTAGGATGGGTATATGAAACGACCTATGCTTTAAGGAGTTACGTTGTAGTGCTCAGTATAGGTTCTTAATCAACAATAGTGCAAGTTTAAGTCACAAGTTTGGGTTATTTTACTTCAGTCTCAAGTTCGTCATGCTGGGTTTACTCCATCAGTAGCCACTACAGAAAGCCGTTGTTTTTGACACAGGGGGTTGATAAAGAGTTAGACAATTTCAAATGTATTATTAGTAGATTGGGTTTATCTACATCTTCTCACGGGCTGTATGTTTAATGATAAAGTGCTTCCAGTTAATACTCCACGTACACACCATTATGTTGATTCCGATAAATCGTAACCAGCAGGGGAGAGAAATGTGTAAAATCCTGTGATGATGGAACTATCCTGGAGAAAGAAAAGTGCATTTCCGGATCTTAATTGATTCTGGTGCTACGGTTTCAACTTCGGGGGAGAAATCGTTCAACAAGTTACCCGTGACCAACGATATAGGTCAACTTGTTACTTTGGGGTTATCATTTCATGTGTACGTTACGGTCTGATTTCTCATATGAAAGACAACTGGGATGCATTTGGTGAGATGAAGATGTTGATACTCTATTTCCCCGAATCGACAATCTTGAAGAAGGTCGATTCTACAGTCTGTTCTACATTTTTCGCTGCGTGTTAGAAGACTAAAGACGGAATGCATTTAATTAACAAAAGACTTCTTCAGAATTCAGGGCATTCATTTATCAAAAGAATTCTTCAGAATTCAGGGCATTTGATGAAGCGAAAAGTGTACCGCTTTTAAGGGGTCATTTAAGCCCTAAATCGTATTTATTTGATCAAATATCGCCCTAAATCGTTCCTTTTGTCATTTTAGGTACTTTTGAGGAGAAATCTGGAAAAGGAGGCATTTTGGATGTTTTTGGAGCATTAAAGTGAAGAAAAACGGCAAAGTCTCAAAAATCGGCTAAAAGTTACTCTTGACGGCGTCAGACTTTACTCTGGACGGCGTCATGCCTTGGCAAGAAAAGTTGGACGTGAAATTTACTCATGACGGGCCAGTGAAAATAGCATGTGAATTCTGACGGCGTCACGCTTTAACTTGATCAAGGGCGTCACGGCTTAAATCATAAGGGGACGGCGTCACGTTCATGGTTCGACGGCGTCAAGCCTTGATAAGCCAGAATGGATTTTTGAAGAGCTAAAGAGGGACGGCGTCAAGAAGGTCATCCGGGAACCCTAAAAGTGGCGAGGTGACGGCGTCACACTCCATAAGGTGACGCCGTCAGATACAAAAATCTATATATAGTTTTCTAATTTTTTGTCATTAGGGAGAGCTTAGTGTGTGGAATTTTGGGAGAAAACCCTAAGACGATTTTAGCTACTTTTTCAGGGCTTTTTGCCTTGAGATCTTCCATGTTTCATTGAAAGATAAGTTATCAATTAATCATTCAATATGTCTATGTGTTGTTTGATTCTATCTTATTCTTGTCTTTTGTTTAACATGTTAGGCTAAATTTATCTTGTGTTTGCTTAGATCTAATGAAACCTAGCTATTGATTATTGGTTGTTAATGTGTTATTAGTTGTATTGGATGATTGTTTATCTATGTTAGGCTTAAGAAAACTGGCTAACTTCCTATTCGGTAACTTGCTTGAACGTCTTAAGAAACATGAACCAAACGCGTACTAAAGGTTTTTATGGTTGTATTTAATGCACAAGCGAATTCTAGTGATCCCATGTTAGGAGCTTCCTAGCCGGCTCGACATAGGAGTGAAGTAGGAGCTTGTAGAGTTGGGGAAGTAAGTACGCCACCCCACGAATGGTATTAAGGAATACACCCGTCATCCACGCAACTAATGCACACTAATTAACCGGTAAAAGATAGTTAGGGAGTAAGGAAATCTAAGTAAACACATTTCTCTACACATAAGTTTCTCACCACATTTTATTTCCAGTTATTTATTTTAATTGCATTCGTAGTATTTTGGGTTAGTTGACTAGCAACTAATTCCGCCCACTCCTTCAAAACCGAGATTTTACTTGCTTTCATAAAAAATATAAAAACATAAAAAGAATCTTCCTCAACCTTTAGACCTAATTAGAGTAGCCTTTCACACCTAACGAACACTATTCCCTGTGGAGAACGATCAATCCCCCGTACTTACCACTACACTATACTACATCGGTCAGGTACACTGCCTGGTGGGGTTGTAAGCCTCTTGAGATCCCTCGAGAGGTAAAACCTGTTGTAAGGTTACAAAACCACGCAATCAAGTTTTTGGCGCCGTTGCCGGGGAATAGTTATTGTTTAGGTTGAATTTTTATTTCTATTAGGTCTACTCACTAGATTCCTTTCTAGTGAGATTTTTATTTTATTTTTCTAGGTTTTCTTTAGTCTATCTATTTTCTTCGTGTCTTTGTTCGTAACCATACCATCCGACATCATGGAAGATGGTAATATCCTTAACCCACACAACCCACCACCACAACAACCACAACCACCTCCTAGAGCCCGTACTTTAGGAGAGTATTCCCGTCCTAGCCACCATGGCTATCGAAACACTATTGAGCTCACTCAAGGAGCCAATATCACACCCTTGCGATCCGACACCATCCGGTTGGTGCAAAGCGGATGCGCATTCCATGGACTTCGTTCTGAAGATCCTAATCAACATCTCAAGGACTTTCTTAAAATCGTTGATTCTATAGACCTTGATGTTGCCACTCGAGAGACGACCCGATTGCGTCTCTTCCAATTCTCTTTGCGGGACCAAGCTAGTCAGTGGCTAGAACGTCAACCCGCAGGATCCATTACCTCTTGGGATGATCTCACTACTCGTTTCCTTGCTCAGTTTTTCCCACCGGGAAGAACTACCAAGCTAAGGAATGATATCTTGATGTTCCAACAACGTCAAGGCGAAACTCTCTACGAGGCATGGACTCGATTCAAGGACTTACTCCAAAAAGTCCCTCACCATGGCATAGAACTTTGGCTCCAAGTCCAAATCTTCTATGACCATATCAATCTCTCCACGAGGCAAACCATTGACCAATCGGCCGGTGGTAAGCTACGTGATCTAAGTGCGGAACAATCATGGGCTCTCCTAGAGGATCTTGCTCTTTATGACAACGAAAGTTGGAGTGATCCCCGTGATTTGAATAAAACGGTCAAGGCAATATCTTTGCCTTCGAATAATTCAAGCACATCCGACCGTAGGATCATAGAACTTGAAGACCAAGTCAAGTTTCTCATGAAATCCTACGAGGCTCCTAAACTTTCAAACCAAGTGAACAAAATCACTTCTTCATGTGAATTATGTAGTGGTCCCCACGACACTCGTGATTGCATGGAACTCCCCGAACAAGCTTTTGTGGACTACGCATCCTCGCGTACCGACGGAGCGGGAGACAAGTGGTACACTTTCAAACCCGAGCCAAACCCTTATGGTGATACATACAACCCCTCATGGAAAAATCACCCGAACCTTAGGTGGAAACAAAACCAAAACACACAAGAAACCAATTCTTCCAACCCACCTAATCGTTTCCAATCAAGCGGTTCCAACTCGAACCGTACTTTCAACAACAATCCTTCCGGCAATGGTAGTACCGATAACTTTGAAGGATTGATGTCTCAATTTATGGCATCTCAAGAAGCTCGTTTAGCCAAGTTTGAAGCCGATTTCAAACAAAAACAAAGCGAGATGACCGATAAGATTGACACCTTGTTGAAAGCCCTCAATGACCGAGAAATGGGAGCACTCCCTAGCAACACGGTCAAGAACCCGAAACTAAATGTCAACGCTATTTCATCGGTTTCGTCCCCTAGTTCTTGTCCACAATATTATTCGGTCAATTCCATGAGCACGTGTTTCAAACAAACCCAAGTCGTTCCAAATGACCAAGAAGTTATGACATCCAAATTGGTCAACAACATAGTTGAAACACCTCCCACTCAAAACCTTGACGAAGAATTCAAGGAGCTCCACCTTGAAAGTCCGGTTGTTGATAAGTTGGAGGAGAAGAAGCTCAAGTTAGGCGAAAAAGGGACCGCCTTTGTTCAAAACAAGCTACCTAAGAAATTAGATGATCCGGGCTTATTTGTTCTACCTTGCAAGATCGGTAATTCGGAGGCTTATGACACATTAGCCGATCTTGGATCAAGCCTTAACCTACTTCCGTTACCTCTCTACACCTCTCTAAAATTAGGAAAACTTGAAGAAACCGAGGTGATAATAGGCTTAGCGGATGGAAGTGTTGCTTACCCGGTTGGAGTAGTTAAGGACGTGTTAGTACACATTGGAAAACTAACCATTTTAGCCGATTTCCACGTCCTTGATATGGTTAGCGACCCTACATGCCCCTTGTTGATAGGTAGAGGATTTTTGGCGACCGCTAGTGCTATGATTGATTGTAAGGAATCTAAGATAGCGGTAGGAGAAGGAGATACTTATTCAATCTATGATGTTAAGAAACACGCCTATGATACTAGTGAGGAACCGACACCCCATTGGTTAGAATTAAATAGGAGACCATCTAGATATGGACCTTGGATAGATAAAGGCTTCATAGGACCCCAACGCCCATTTTACCTAGAAGAGGACTTTGTTAACCGAACACATACGGTAGAACAACTCTTGGCTAGGGACACCGAATTGGATCCATTTGAAGACCCTCTAGTTTTTAGAAAGATGATTGATTTCCTAGGAGTTTTGCCAATTAACCTAGGAATGAATAAGTGGATTTGTGAGGAAGATGATCATAAGTGGAATTGGGATAAACCACCCAAAGATGGAGATGGGTCATGGCATATTAAGATGACGTTGTATGACCCGGATGGAGAGAAGTTTGAAAAGATATATCGTACTATGCGAACCAATAGGAAACTTCAATCCAAGCTTAACCCTAAAGACGTCCTTGATGACGAGCTCACTTACATAGGGTAGAGTGACTTAGAGTCTAGCTACAAGACTCGTTAATAAAGAAAAGCGCTTCTTGGGAGGCAACCCAAGCTTTATTTGTTTTATTTGCTTTGTGTGTTTATTTGTTTGTTTGTTTGTTTTTATTTGTTTCCGTATGTGTGTTTAATTTTTATTATTATTGATTAATGTTCAAAACTAATTTGTGAAAATGCTTTATTTTGTTTTTAACTTCGTCTTAACTACATATAAAGGTATTTTGTAAAAGATAAGTGTAAGGGAAATCTAAATCGGTTTATTAGAACACAAATTAACATGAATCGTAATAATAATAAATTAACATACATATTAGTATTTGTTTGAGTCAAATGCTTGTATCGAGTCATAATGATGTTTTGCAGGATTTCCAGGAAGTAAGGTAAAGGTTTTTCCAGAAATTTTCCGGAAACTTAAAATGAAAATTTTTGTCAGGTCATTTCTGACGGCGTCAGGGGTTATAACCTGACGGCGTCAGATTTAATTTCCAGAAATTTTTGAAAGTTTTGTTTTCATAAAAAGTTTTTATTAAAATCTCCAACTTATAATCTCCAGGAATCTGCAAAATTATCATTCCACAAGCATTATATCCTTATATATAGATTTTTCCCGCCGATGTTATGCAGGTTTTCGTGTTTGTTTTCTCAGGTTTAACAGGTTATTTTGGACAAGGAAATGTATGTGGAATCAAGCTTATGGCGATGCATTAGTCTTGGAGCTTCTACATTACCTTGGAGGAAGATTTAACCGTGTAATTTCATTATCCACCGAGCGAATCAGGGGAGTATTTGATTTCATTCTTTTACTTTATGCTTTTACATCTTGTTATTTGAATATTGGGGACAATGTTCATCTTAAGTGTAAGGGGAGGGTAAAAGTACGATTTTAGAGAATGCCATTGCGCTTGATTTTTTTTTGTTTAATAGTAGATGTGTAATAAAACTGAGAGAAATACTTGTTAAGGTAATTTTAGTGCCAAATTTAAAATTTTTTACAGCATATAGGAGTGAAACTTTGATCTTAATGAGCGTCTCACGGATAGGAGTTATATGACTAGCACAAAAACCGTACCACTAAAAAAATTTTCCACCCCCAAATATGTGAGGTTCACCCCTAGAATTGGTAGGAAAAGCATTTATGCTATGATGTGTGTACCGGTAGCACTTAGATTCTAGAACTTGCGTTAGGACCATTCCGAGGCCACAAGTGAGACTACATTCGTGTAGTTAGATTTACTACATGATAAGAGGCATTAGGATTAACCCATTGTTTTACACCTGTGTTTTTGTTATGATTACATTGGCTACATTGGTCAAGTAATTCTCCCACACCCTTTGCGTTGTACTCATTTTTAGTACACGATACCCCTAGTACACCCCTCAGAGCCTATCTTTTCGTTTCGACCTTTAAGCATTTTACTTAAAGGAAGAATTTGTTACACCCCACTAAAATGTGCACCCAACTCGCCTTAGCCTACCTTGTATGCACTCATTTTTTGTGCATTATTGTTACAACATTTGTTTAAACCCAAGTTAATTATCTAGTTGATTACATGGTTGCTAAGTCGAGTCATATCCTTGTACATATTGTTTTGGGACGATTGGGACTCATGGGTAAAGTACTAGTGTAATGGAGTAATGGGGAAGAACATCATTTATTACC
The DNA here is from genome assembly GCA_021014915.2 of Artemisia tridentata subsp. tridentata. NCBI lineage: Eukaryota > Viridiplantae > Streptophyta > Magnoliopsida > Asterales > Asteraceae > Artemisia > Artemisia tridentata. The sequence goes on along the minus strand of CP139502.1, from coordinate 346,823,124 downwards.
CCCATATGTGCTAAATGTTTTAAAAGTACTCCAAGTGTTTTGATTATCTTAATTCGAGTCATTAGATTAGTATTTGTAAAGTTATGTAAAAGTTCAAGTGTAAGGGGGATGCAATGCCCCTATGATGTATTATTTTGGATGGTAGGGCAAAAGTGTATGCAAAAAAAAAAAAAAAAAAAAAAAAAAAAAAAAATCGAAAAAATCAAGAAAAACACAAAAAATGAGAAAATGAAAAATAGAAAAAACATACGGACTACCATCCCGTTTTATTTTATGTTTATTTTATGTTTTTGTTATTTTTTTCATTAGCTTAAGATCGAGTCTAGTCTTGGCTTAGCAACATTGTATAGTACATGTAATTGATCAAGATTTTTAACTCGCCACCAGTAAAATATCCCTTATCCAACAAAACCGTGTTTTCCTTTTCCCTACACCTTACGTTATAACCCATTTAAAAGCCCTCTTTGATAGTTTATCTTAGGTGCTTACGCCTAGTGGAGGAGGTTTTCGATCCTTTCCCAAGCCTATGGTAATCTATTTGCTATGACAGGTAGTGAGAGATATTTTCCGTTTTCATTTATGAGATTTATTTTGATGACACTTGAGAGATGTGAGTATCTAAACACTACTTGTGAGGTGCTAGTATGTAATCTCCGTGCTTATTATGATTGAAGTGGAACGATTATTTGTTGTAATTACTTTTATCTTAGCATTAAATGACCCCTAACTTGTATTTTGATTAGAATAAAAGCGCATTTGCTTGAGGACAAGCAAATCTCAAGTGTAAGGGTATTTGATGAAGCGAAAAGTGTACCGCTTTTAAGGGGTCATTTAAGCCCTAAATCGTATTTATTTGATCAAATATCGCCCTAAATCGTTCCTTTTGTCATTTTAGGTACTTTTGAGGAGAAATCTGGAAAAGGAGGCATTTTGGACGTTTTTGGAGCATTAAAGTGAAGAAAACGGCAAAGTCTCAAAAATCGGCTAAAAGTTACTCTTGACGGCGTCAGACTTTACTCTGGACGGCGTCATGCCTTGGCAAGAAAAGTTGGACGTGAAATTTACTCATGACGGGCCAGTGAAAATAGCATGTGAATTCTGACGGCGTCACGCTTTAACTTGATCAAGGGCGTCACGGCTTAAATCATAAGGGGACGGCGTCACGTTCATGGTTCAACGGCGTCAAGCCTTGATAAGCCAGAATGGATTTTTGAAGAGCTAAAGAGGGACGGCGTCAAGAAGGTCATCCGGGAACCCTAAAAGCGGCGAGGTGACGGCGTCACACTCCATAAGGTGACGCCGTCAGATACAAAAATCTATATATAGTTTTCTAATTTTTTGTCATTAGGGAGAGCTTAGTGTGTGGAATTTTGGGAGAAAACCCTAAGACGATTTTAGCTACTTTTTCAGGGCTTTTTGCCTTGAGATCTTCCATGTTTCATTGAAAGATAAGTTATCAATTAATCATTCAATATGTCTATGTGTTGTTTGATTCTATCTTATTCTTGTCTTTTGTTTAACATGTTAGGCTAAATTTATCTTGTGTTTGCTTAGATCTAATGAAACCTAGCTATTGATTATTGGTTGTTAATGTGTTATTAGTTGTATTGGATGATTGTTTATCTATGTTAGGCTTAAGAAAACTGGCTAACTTCCTATTCGGTAACTTGCTTGAACGTCTTAAGAAACATGAACCAAACGCGTACTAAAGGTTTTTATGGTTGTATTTAATGCACAAGCGAATTCTAGTGATCCCATGTTAGGAGCTTCCTAGCCGGCTCGACATAGGAGTGAAGTAGGAGCTTGTAGAGTTGGGGAAGTAAGTACGCCACCCCACGAATGGTATTAAGGAATACACCCGTCATCCACGCAACTAATGCACACTAATTAACCGGTAAAAGATAGTTAGGGAGTAAGAAAATCTAAGTAAACACATTTCTCTACACATAAGTTTCTCACCACATTTTATTTCCAGTTATTTATTTTAATTGCATTCGTAGTATTTTGGGTTAGTTGACTAGCAACTAATTCCGCCCACTCCTTCAAAACCGAGATTTTACTTGCTTTCATAAAAAATATAAAACATAAAAAGAATCTTCCTCAACCTTTAGACCTAATTAGAGTAGCCTTTCACACCTAACGAACACTATTCCCTGTGGAGAACGATCAATCCCCCGTACTTACCACTACACTATACTACATCGGTCAGGTACACTGCCTGGTGGGGTTGTAAGCCTCTTGAGATCCCTCGAGAGGTAAAACCTGTTGTAAGGTTACAAAACCACGCAATCAGCATTCATCAGAAAGGTTGTCAGTTTGGGGGAGAGCACTAATTAGGGGAGAGTGAAAAGGTAGATTTAATCACCAATATCCTTACCCTAATTAGATTTGCTCACATTGTTCTTCTGCAAGTAAAGAAATGACAGCTGAGAAGATTCTGCAAGCTGAACGATGTAATGAAGTTTGAAGACCATTCTCAGAGCTGATGCGCTTATGTTTTGTATTTAATTTTACTTGTAGGGAACGTTGTAAGCAATTCCCGTATAACATCACTTTGGGGAGAGATTGTTAGCCTTTAAAGTTATGTTATATTCGGGAATTGCAATAGTAATTAAGTACAAGGTCTAGTTTTGCCATTAGAGTAAAGTTAGGTTTGTAAAATAGTATAAATACCCTCCTAGTCTCAACTAGGAGGGTGGGATTCTCATTATAACTTGGAGGTGTGTATGATTTCTTTACTTTCTCTCTCTAGAAAACACACACACCTCCCCAATTCATTAATCTAATAATACCATGTTTAATCTTTATTTTGAGTTCCCCCGACCTCCTGAACATGTTTCTTGATCATTACAGGTATGATTAGAAGCCATCGATGATGTTGTATGATAAAGTTGATTCAGTTGATTCAGGATTGTTGCAACGAAATAGGAGTTGTGGTTGTTGAAGGTTGATCTTAGTTGTTGTTGTTGTGAAGTCTTGGTTCGTTTTTGATGATCGTTTGAAGTTACTTGCAATTTATATTAACTATTACAATTTCGATAAACGTAGCAAATTAAATAAAGTTACGAAATTTGACTAGACTATAATTTAGAAAAAATCAAAAGTTCACAAATTCGACAAAGTTATGTAAATTACAATTTAGATAAAATGACAATTTCTATAGAAATTTCAATTTAAACCAAAATTTATACAAATTATGGCAAATTTTCAATTTATATAGAATTATACAATTTATATAAATTGGCAATTTATATAAACGATCTAACTAATTTATACAAACTAGTATATATTCCTTTGTTGAAGTATTCATCACACTTATACAAGCGAGAGAATACCGAGTCCGCGATCTTTGATGTTGTAGAAATTAAAAGTTCAAATTGAATTTATAAAAAATATTTAAGTTGTTGTACGTTTATAATAATTGCGATAGAGGACTAGTTTTGCCAATTTGCGAAAGATCTTTGACTGCCACAATTGCGATAAGGGACTGGTTATGACAATTGCGAAAAGTTCTCCAGGACAGAATTGCGATAAGGGACTAGAGTTGACAATTTGCGAAAGTAGTTCAAGACAATTGCGATAAAGACTGCTCGGCACAATTTCGATAAGCCTTGTGACAATTTTGATAAAACTGCTTTTGACAATTGCGATAAAATAGTTGACCAACAATTTCGATAGAGTTGACTTCTTGAGACAATTGCGATAGACAGGCAGCTTCAAACAATTGCTATAAAAGGCAGTTTTGCACAATTTCGATAGCTCCACAATTTCTATAGAAATTATACAATTTCTATAAACCCTCTTTTATAGAAATTGTCAAACACAACAATTCCTATAAACCCCTTTTTATCTAAATTCATACAAGAAAATAAATTTTTTCTATGTCGATGTAGATCCTTTTTTATCACAATTCTTATACAAGAAATGGATAAAAATGCAAACCAATGAAGATTCAAGTCGCAATTTGTATATTCTCCTTTTCTCGATCAAAACCAAGTTCAAATAATCGAACAAACCAACAAAGTGATCATCTTTTGACGCCAAAATGATCTATACCCAATATTTCGACACAAAAGGTAACTTTTTAACGCCAAAAACTCACGTAAACACTATAAAGCTTGAAGCTTTTAATAACAAAACTCACTATAACCACTTAAAAACTAAAAAAAGCTACCACCTTTTTTATTTAACCTCACGTAAAAATCAAAGAACACACTAAAAGTACACGACTTATGAACTAAATACGCGGCTTTTAAGCTTTGTTTGATAAAAACGTGACACAACTAATTCCTACCTTGTTGTATGGCGTATTGATACCACTTGTAAAGCTTATATGAACCTAACTATATCACTACAACTTCTACTACTATTAAGTACTAAAGCGTGACACTCAACAAGAATGAAATATAGATGAAGAGAAGGTGTATGTGTAACCACTGGTAAAATTTCACCTTTTAATAAACTATCTCATATACTTAATAAGGAATACTTAACATTTTTCTACGTATATATATATATATATATATATATATATATATATATATATATATATATATATATATATATATATATATATATATATATATATATATATATATATATTTTTATTATCTGATCATTGCTATTAACTAATGTGACGTAACTCACATCCTCGATAAACGTGCTCACACGCAAACCAACCTCAACGTACTTAATGTTTATTTCATATAAACATTTTCATATGTCAAGAATAAAACGTTACGATATCTTATTTGCCACTTTACGTCAATTCGTTAACGTACGTTTAAACTAAACGTTTCTTATTTAATAGAGTTTCTATGAAACCCTAAATAATTATAACAACAATTATGAATAACAAAACCCTAAAAATACTAAAGTACAACTCATTCAAAGTAAGGTACAACCTTCTAAAGCACAGAAACCCTAAATCTACTTTAACTCCCAACACAAACCTTAAATTCATAAAACCATAATTTTATGTAATAAATTCACAAAACCCTAATTAATAAATATATAATTTTTACAAAATATAAAGAGTAAATTACACGGATCGTCCCTGTGGTTTGTCCAAAATTTCACGTATAGTCCCTCGAGTTTCAAAGTTGCGTGTATGGTCCCTCTGACTGCAAAAGAATAACACCTATGGTCCCTATCGTTAACTGACGTTATCTTTTCCATTAGCAAGTGGCAACGTTAGTCCATTAACCAAACAAGCGTTTGCAATGTTAGTCCTTTTCCTTAACGGCCGTTTGCAACGTTAGTCCTTTTTTGAAAAATATTTTTTTTCGAAATAATTTTTTTAGAAAAATATTTTTCTAAAAATATATTTTTAAATATTTTTAGAAAAATATTTTTCTAAAAAAATATATTTTTTTTGGAAATAATTTTTTTAGAAAAATATTTTTTTTTAAATATATTTTTTTTAAAAAAATATTTTTTTCGAAATAATTTATTAAAAAAAAATAAATTTTTTAGAAAAATATTTTTTTAGAAAAATATTTTTTTTAGAAAAATATATTTTTTTTCGAAATAATTTTTTTAGAAAAATATTTTTTTTTCAAAATATATTTTTTTTAGAAAAATATTTTTTTCGAAATATTTTTTTTAAAAAAATAATTTTTTTTAGAAAAATATTTTTTTAGAAAAATATTTTTTTTAGAAAAATATTTTTTTAGAAAATATTTTTTTTCACAATAATTTTTTTAGAAATTTTTTTTTTTCAAAATATATTTTTTTTTAGAAAAATATTTTTTTCGAAATATATTTTTTTCAGAAATAATTTTTTTTAGAAAAATAATTTTTTTTCGAAAAATATTTTTTTTTGTTGGAATGTGTGAAGTGACAAAACTACCCTCATCTTCAACATATTCATATCTACTTTATCTTCTCACCATAATTTTCAGCGAACTTCCTAGATTATATTCCAGCCACTTCCAAAACCCAAAGCAAACAAAACTTCTAAAAGATTAAAACTTTTAACAGGTGCCACAAATCAAAACCCATACCTCTTATCATTAGAATCAAATCAAACCTTAAAAGTCAAAATACTCATCTTAAAATGTTATATTGATGAGTATTTTGACTTTTAAGGTTTGATTTGATTATAAGGTATGAGTATTGATGAGTATTTTGACCTTAAAAGTCGAATTTTTTTAAGATGATTATTTTGACTTTTAAGGTTTGATTTGATTCTAATGATAAGAGGTATGGGTTTTGATTTGTGGCACCTGTTAAAAGTTTTAATTTTTTAGAAGTTTTGTTTGCTTTGGGTTTTGGAAGTGGCTGGAATATAATCTGGGAAGTTCGCTGAAAATTATGGTGAGAAGGTAAAGTAGATATGAATATGTTGAAGATGAGGGTAGTTTTGTCACTTCACACATTCCGACAAAAAAAAATATTTTTCGAAAAAAAAAATTATTTTTCTAAAAAAAATTATTTCTAAAAAAATATATTTCGAAAAAAAAATATTTTTCTAAAAAAAATATTTTTTCTAAAAAAATTATTTCGAAAAAAAATATATTTCGAAAAAAAATATTTTTCTAAAAAAATATTTTTCTATAAAAAAAAATTGTTTTTTAAATTATTTCGAAAAAAAATATTTTTCTAAAAAAATATATTTTGAAAAAAATAGTATTTTTCTAAAAAAATTATTTCGAAAAAAAAATATTTTTTTAGAAAAATATTTTTCTAAAAAAAATATTTCGAAAAAAAAAAAAAATATTTTTCAAAAAATGACTAACGTTGCAAACGCTTGTTTGGTTACTGGACTAACGTTGCCACTTGCTAACGGAAAAGATAACGTTAGTTAACGATAGGGACCATAGGTGTTATTCTTTTGCAGTAAGAGGGACCATACACGCAACTTTGAAACGCGAGGGACTATACGTGAAATTTTGGATAAACCACAGGGACCATCCGTGTAATTTACACAAATATAAATTTACAAGTCTTCCAAGACAATGTACAAGTCGTTAAAGCATAAAAACATAATATTAATATAAATTCATTATAACCATAAATATATTTATTTTAAAGAACATTATCCAACTCTTTTGTGCACCAATTATAAAAATAAATTTCTTAAACTTACTAAATATAAGTACAAGTCACTAAACCTAGTGTACAAGTGTTTAATGCACAAAAGCCTAAAATAACATTTTTATACTTTTAAACCTAATTAAAATTAACAAATTATTAAAGTAACTTAAGAAGACCTTAAAATATATTTTCCATATTACACGAACCCTAGTACAATCCTACTAAGCTTATGGTACAACTTTTATAGCACAAAATCCGTTTCCTTTAATTTTCTTAATAATTCGACATATATATAGACCAAATAAGCCTTAGATTTTATTTCTACTCGACAAATACTTAAATCTAACTCTAAAATAATCTAGTTATCTCACTTAAATTCTAAGTACAACATGCCATAGCCTATGCACCAACATTTGATGCCATTCGATCTACATAAGTATTATCTAGTTTGATCCTAGCTAGATATTAACCAAACCATTACCTTACTTAAATCTAAGTAATTCTTACACCATACACTCTCTTCTAAGACCTAAATTCTTACACATAAGCCTTGTCCTCTAGATATCATACCAAGCCAAGAATTGTAAGTAAAATCTATGGTTAGGAATTTACCACAACATGATTTCCCTCCCCCTCCATACATGTGTCACCCAAGAGATTAGAGGCACCTCACCTTGTTCCCCTCTTACCACACATGACTATGTAGAAGCCTTGAAAACCTTAAACCCCCTTCTTCTATATATATCGATCCATGATCCTTTCTTTTTCTTTACCACAATTCGAACACACCCAAAAACAGTCCATCCTCACTTGTCTACTGATTCAATGATCCACATAAAGGTTAAAGAAAGATCTTAAGAAGCCTAGGAAGGAGGAGAGACCCTAGTGTTCATTTACAAGCCATTACGCCCACAAGGTCTATAAACCGAATTTATAACAAGTAAGCATTTCTAGTTCATTTCAATTCTCATTTTGAACTTTAAGTACTCTTAAAAATGACACTTATTAAGTTCTAATAATTAGCTATGTCAAAAACCATGTTTTTCCTTTCTTTTTCTTTTGATCAAACAAAAACCAAACACACATTTAATTTTTTTTTTCATATTAATCGAAGAACCTTAAAAATACTTTAAGGATAACTTAAATATACTTATGATCATAATATCATGCATTGAAAACTAGTTATAACACCTAGAAATCAAAAACTCAAGCGTTTTTCTTTTTCTTCTTCTGTCGCAAAACAGCCCAAAACTACCCAACTTTGAACAATTATTTCGACCTCCAAACGACTTCTAAAAATTCTGAAATTTTGCCACATTAGAGACCACCCAGCTGGCTAATTATAGGAAAAAGAACATCGTAAAAAGATCGCTTTATCTCAAAGTTATTTGAGTCCCATTCTGCCCTTCGCAAACTGATCAAACGCATCCTTATTAAATTATTTCGAGCTCATGAGCTCGAATCATGAGCTTATAAGCTGTAAATAAGTTGTTTACTAACTTAACAAAACTTGTATATAGGATTCGTATAAAGTCGTGCCTTTTCCCACAACTTAGAACGCCTTTAAAAGAAATAAGGACATCGGGTGAAACGCCAAAAATGCTTGGAGGGTATTTTCTGCCAAGACTCCAACTAGTTTTATAACTAGGACTTTAATTGATGTCGACATGCAGATTAAGGATAATAAATGTCAATTTTGAAACTATAAGGTAGAAACTATCATTTCACCATAGTTGAGGGGTAAAAATTGTAATTTTATAAAAGTTGAGGGGTAAAAATTGTCATTTTATGAAAGTTCAGGGGTATAAACTGTCAATATATGAAACTATAGGGGTAAAAAAGCATAACTTTTTATAACTATTATGATATATATATATATGTATATATATATATATATATATATATATATATATATATATATATATATATATATATATATATATATTCGGTTTATAAAACTTAACAAACGAGATATATTTAAAAAAACAAACGAAACAAAAACATAAAATATGAAATAAGATAAAATCTTATATTACTTTTGAAGAAACTTCATGTTGTCTCAATTTAACATTTAATCGTCAACCAAAACGTTACAAAACGAATACTAAAACTCATTTATAATTTGAATACGATTACTGAAACTTGACCTACCAACCCAGGTTGCGTGCCGGAGATGTTTATCAACTCTATTTAAATTTGTTTTCCATCCAGACTGTCAAGGTGAACTCATAGTCCCACTTTTTATATGTTTTCCAAACCTGTGGGGAGATACATGCTACTAAACCGAACACAAGTATTTTTCTGTATGCTTTCCTGATTGTTATTGCCTAAGTTAACTGTTGCCTATTTAAAAGACCCTCATATCATGCACCATTAATCACCTGCAGGTGAGCGCGAATATAGTGAATAGATCTATTGAAATGACGACCCATTTGTACTAGTCGGATGGATTTCCTTAGTGATAGCCGGATAGACAAATGCACTTTATTTGAGTTCTATAAAGTGCCTGGCAAACTCCTACTCGAGCGCATTATTACTTCCATTTAATTATGTTAGTAATACCTAAACCTGTTAACGTATTGCGTGTCATGAGGCTTAGTGCAATATAACGAGCTGTGATATTACTGATTAACTTTTTACTTAGTTTGTGTTCAACTGATTATAACTTTAAACGCTATGGATTCACTCAACCTTTGTGTTGAATTTTTAGCATGTTTTATCTCAGGTAATTAAAAGCTGAACTTGGTACGGAGTGGCTGTGGACTTTCTTTTAAAAACAAGAGTGTCCATTTTGTTATCATTCAACAAATAATGTAACTTTTATAACGTATTTCCGAACCTCCCACTGGGACCTCTATTATGTAACTCTGATTTAAGTAAATGAATGATAAAAATTTTATCTAAAACGTCTCCTAAAAAATTCGAGTCGTTCTCTAATTTCATGACTGTGATACTTGAAGTAATACCCCAACTTATATTCCGCTGCGTATATCGAAAACGAGGGTATTACAGATTGGTATCAGAGCCTCTGGTTATAGAGAACAAGGTTCAAACCTAAACTATAACCACTTTTCACAAAACTTAAACAAAGTCCTCCGTGCCACAACGTTACTAAAACGCTACTTATACATGTTTATGCTGATTATTTAATTACATAGTGAAATATTTACCGGGTGGTTACAGAATCATGACTTCCCCTAGCCATTCTATTGTCCTCATGACAGGACTCGGATATCGAAGATATCACCGTACTTAGTACATTACTTATTAGGATTATTTTACACTAAACTTTCCACTTTTGATAGTCACTCTCACGCACTTAGCTATTTCACCTTTATTTTCACTTCCCTTAATGTTATTAAGTACTTATAATTACTATTTGTGGATTACCACAGTATCATGTCCCCCGACACACCTGATATTACCGAAACTACTCCAATACCACTCCCATCATCACCTACTCACTCGCCTCCACGCCAGAAACTAAGGAGAACGATATCAGATGAAAATTTGATTGGTTGTCCGACAACGTTTGAGGTTGGACAGAATTCACACCAAGAAACAATTCGGAAAGATGTTTAGTCAAACTCTCCACTACCTGACATCCCAGATTTCCCAAATCTAGACATTCCAGATGATATATCCTTACCTAATTTCCCTGACTATAATTTAAAATCTCATGATTCAATATGGACTCTTCTTTATCAACAAGCCAACATTCTCGACATTCACACTAAACAGTTAGAAGAAATTCAACCATTACGTTTCGAATGGTACGACCGTAACATTGACACTCTGTTTAGAAGGGCTGATACCGAGTGGCGAGTGGTGTTCGACTTAGGAATGAAGGTTGATAAGATGAAGGATACTTACAATCATGAATTTAGAAGTTTGGATTCCAGAATCCGTTGTTCAAGAAGAGAACACGATCAGATACATGGTAGAGTGGAAGATATTGAAAGGACTTTATGGATGGCCAGAGATACGGCAAGAAACCAAGGTCAGAAGATTTTCGCCTTAGAAGCCATGTTGGCCAATCAAAGGAGGATGTACCAGGAATTTCAGGAACGCTTCTCAGAAATGAGAACTGCACAACTAAAACTTGAGGCTAAAATTAAGCATCTATGTCAAGGACGTAATTGATCTTAAATTCATATGTATCATTGTTGTGTTCACTAAACCGAATAGTATTTGGTTAGTATTTCCTGTATTTCCCAATAAGTCTGAAACCTTAAGAACTTGTAATCAATATTTAAATCTATAACAATCTCCTTTTGTTATATCTTCATGTTATGAATAAATTCTTTCTATTATACCCTACTATGGTGCTATGCATGCATGTAATGATTTCTCATGAACTCATGCAAGATCTCATCATTTGTTACGCTCCTTAGTGGCTTTGCGCAAACCAAACCATACTCGAAAAGCAATAAAAGTCACATTTCCTTTCCCCCGAACCTAGTCAACCGACCAACTTGTAGCATAGCTGATAAAAAAAACTAGGGCCACTATTATCAACAAAATACAAAGCACTTATACTAGAGACAGAGAATCCTTAATCTACCACATGAAACATTAATAAAAGACCCTGTATCAATTGTTTTGCAAAAACAATCGAACAAGTTATTAAATATTGTTGGTCCCTTCACACGCTTAGAGTTAACTAGAAAGTTAATCTATTTGTGTTTATGACTAATACAATGTTATGATTAATTCTAACAGTTATAAAACGTGAATATAAAAAACTCAAGGTAATTTTCAACGTTTAAATTCTTATTAGAAATGAATCAAAGAATCTATACCCAAGTGTTTTGCGGAACAAACACTTGGGATTGAATAGACAAGGTATGGTGGTGTCTCCTATCTAAACTCAAGTTTTGCTTGAGTGGTAACAATGCGACCTCACTGAGCTATCTCAGGGATACGTTACTCTTTGTAGGAGAGAAGTTGTTTTGCAAAAGTCTAAGCTTTAATTGTACAAAACACACACAACTTCTCTCCTTCTCAATCTATTTATACACAAGTAATCTGAGTAAAAGTAATTAAAATATTACAAGTTGTTGAGCAAGCGTGTCTGACAATTACAACAGTAATTGTCATTTCCAAGAACCAATAGAAATGGCCTATAAAGTCTTTAGGAGTGGTTGGTCTGACACTCTAAGACTTTAAGCCGTCTTAGGAAGGATTTCTTCCTGACAAGATAAGATTTGATCTTATCTTAAATCCTTCCTAGATATTTTTGCCTTTCTTCTCAGGCACTTGTTCTTCAGGACACGCTTCTCAGTCATCACTCTTAATTACTTCATTGTTGTTGAGGAGACTGGGGTTCAGTGAGTTCTTGTCAAACACTCACTGAACCATCATCTTCTTCTTTGGCTTAAGCGCTACATCAGGGAGTACCGCCTTCCTGAGTAGTGAATCCTTCTTCTTGAATTTGCCTTAAGCATCCTGAAGATGATTCACTGAGAGGCTGTTCTCTCAGTGACTTGAATTATTCTCGGTTTAAGTTAACACTTAGTTAATTTGTGTCCAAATCATGTTTTAAGTATTCTTGGGTTTTTCCTGACCCAACAATCTCCCCCTATTTGGATATAAATTATTCCTAAGTGTTTTGATCAGTAATGAGTGAGCTAAAGACTTCTACTCATACTGAATGTACTAGAATGTAAATAAGGACTCTGAAATAATAAAAAACATCATCTTATTAATATTATTACAAGTCCTAACAAACTAAGTACAAAAGGGGTAGTGGGGGTATTCAGGCAGATTCTCAGTTCAACTTAATACCAAGGGCTTCAAGCTTGGGCTTCTTTGACTGCAGCTCTTGTTGGTCAGGGTGCTCATGGATTTTCCTTTTCAGATCTTGACAAAACTTCACATTTTCAGGACTCTTGAGTGGAGAGGCCATCATTAGAAAACCAAGCATTGCTTTGATCCCTGACAGATCGATATCATTCCACCTCTAGAAGGCTTGGTCTCCGAACTCATCAATGAAGAACAAACCTCTTTCAGGTTGTTCAATGACCACATTGTTCCTGAAAGGAACACCTTCAGGGAGAGCCCTATTGCAGTCAAGACCAGGAACCTTGATCTCAGGCTCAGCTTCAATCTTCTTTCTTTTTCTTGAAGAAGACTGAGAGGGAGCTGGTTGTGCTGAATCAGGAAGAAGAGATGGAGTGCCAAGTTCCTGAGGTGCAGCAGCCAATCTTTCATACCTCAGACTCAAGGACTTCAACAGACTAGGGACCACAATATTTGATTTTTTTGCTAATATTAGACCCAACTCATCCAATTCAGTGATCCCGAAGTCAGCTAATCTGAAGGGGGTATGAACATCAAAGTTTCTCATGTCAGCACCTTTGTAGACAGTAACAGTGGCAGGCGTGGTGTTTCGATGAATCTTGACACCAGTGATTGGTTCTGGCTTCAACCTGTTAGTCATATACCACTGATATTTCTTAATCCTGTTCTGCCTGATCTCTTCAGCCCTTTTATTCCTTTCCTCCCTTTTCTTCCTGAGAGTGATCATCTCCTTAGTCTGAGCTTTTACAAAAGTCATACCACCCTCTCTTCCTAAAAGAGCCTTAGCCTCAAGACCAATCTTCTCAGCCTCTTCATGAACAACCTTAATAATAGCAGGCTTGCTCACCTTTTCTTCCTCCTTTAACTTCTTCTTTGCTTCCTCTTGCTCCAGGTAAGCACTGAGTTCATCAGCTGAGAAGTGGTGAAGAACTCCATCAATTTCATACGGGATCCTGGCTGGTGATTCAGGATCCTTTGCTACCAAGATTGGTGCTGGTTGAGGCTCAGGATCAGTGAGGATGTCTTTGCCTTTATCTTGATGGGTGGAAGAAGCTTCAGGAATCTCCCCCTCAGTGTGAGAAGGAGGTTGCTGGCTTGAAGAAGCTTCAGGGACTCCAGTGTCTTTCTCCCCCTCAACTGTTGCTTGAGCCATGGTGATAGCAAGAGTTGGAGCCACTGGAGCAGCAGGACCCTTGAAGGCCTGATAGATCTCAGTCATCATTGATTTGATGTCCGAGGTGTCTTTTTGAAGAGTTGAGATCTTATCCCCCAGAGATGCCTGAGAAGCTTCGATGCCTGACATCCTTGACCCAAGAGACCATGCCAAGGATGTTGAAGATTGTGCCCAAGTACCCAGATGGTTTGCCTGAAGACCCAAGGAAGTCCTGATTGAGTCCAATGAAGAGTTAAGACCCTGAATATTAGAATCCTTCAGTAAGCTGAGAAGATCACTGAATTCAGCTGAGTGCTTCTGGTAAGTCTCAGCAGCCTGAAGGACATTCTTGTTGAGTTTCGGGTCATCCTTGACAGCTGTTTGAATAGTTCCAAGGCTTTTGGTGATGCCTTCAAGAGTAAGATTGAACTTCCTGAGATGAAGATCAATAGCTGTCAGGGAGTTATTGGTGTCAGAATGTATTTCGTTCACATCATCATGATAAATTTCAACATCTGCCTTCAGGTTGGCATAGTGAACAGCTGCTTCAGTGTGATGATCGAACATCTCTTCAGTGAGACCAGTGTAAAGAGCTCTATTAGTCTTGAGTAGGAACTTGATCAATTTTCTTTCAGTGAGGGGAAGAGAGTCATCATACTTTTTGAGGATGTCCCCAGTATCAGAAGAATCAGAAGATTGAGAACCTGACTCTTCACTTTGGCGTGGAGATGACTGATGTGATTGTTCAGGTTGTTCAGATTGTACATCAGTTTCCATATCCTCACCTGCCTCAAAAATTTCCTCTTCACTCTCTTCCTTGAGCTCTTCATCAGACTCAATAAGAGCCTGAAAGTCCCCCATGGACTCAATACCCAAAAATTCAACCGGCTCCTCTTTATAAAAAGACTCGCCTTTGGTTTGGCCAGGTCCTGACCCCGTTGTCATAATAACTGAGTGGGTTTGCTCAGCCTGACTAGCCATAATAACTGGGGTAACACCAGCCTGGCTTTTGGGGGCAATTCCTGAGAGAATCGGACCGCCTGAGGGGTTTATGGGTTCCATATCAGCGGGTTGTTTCTTTCCCTCTAAGTCTTTGTCCCCTTAGCACCTTCAACCACTGATGGGTGTTTTCCAGTGGTATCACTAGGTACTGATTGTGAAAGTTGGTGGACCCCCTTCCCATCAGGATTGTGCTGTCCTTTTGGGGATTTAGGGTCCTTTTCTCCCTGAGATCCTGAGGGTGATTGCTCAGGAACGTTAGCGGGATGTGAATGTTTGTGGGTCCCCTTCTCAGTAAGGTAGTGCTGCCTTACCGAGGATTTAGAACCCTTTCCTCCCTTGGGAACTGATTGTTTTTTGACAGTTCCTTCATCGGGATGTGAGGGGGTGTGGGTCCTCTTCCCAGTAGGGTGGTGCTGCCCTACCGAGGATTCAGGACCCTTTCCCCCTCACAACTGGTGAGACAGCGTCTTTACCCTGAATGACTGATTGCATGTATTCAGTCAGGGCAATATTTGTAACCTCACTGATGCTACTAGTGAAGTTTGACTTGTGCAGGACGTCAGGCTTCGTACCTTCTGCATCAGGCCTCACATAGTCAGAACCAAGTAGGTCCTGAAGCACACAGGAAACAAATCTAGGATAGGACATATGCCTTTGCCTATGTTTTCCTGAGAGCTTAGCAACAAGGTCTCGGAAGATTATTCCTCCGATGTCAATTTTTGTACCCTCAAGGAGACTGAACAACATCAATTGTTGTGATGAGTTTAATTGTTCCGTAGAGGATTTATTTCCACCCAGGACCTGAATGACAAATGTCATCAGTATCCTCCAGATAGGATGGAACCATGTTTTGACTACTGGAGCTTTCTCCAATAAGCCTCCAGCAGACGTTGTTGGACGTCTGGGGTCGTAGGGTGCTAAAAAGATCAGTTCATTATTTATGTCCTGATCAGTAGGGTTGGGTGCAAACGCTTCAGCAAAGTCAAGGCCTGTGGCTTTGATGAAGGTTGAGTAGTCAAAGGAGAGGGTTCTGCTCCCATTCATCACCGTGAAGGTGATGATTGACTCTTTGGTGTCTTTGGGGCTGGTAGCCACAGCCGTGCACCAGAATTCCCTCAAATAGTCATGGTAGATGACTGAGGGGGTGTGGGTGAAAGCCTTTGCAAGAAAACAATTACGAAGAAATTTCATAACGTTCTTGTAGGCTGGGTAATTTTGTGGATATTAGAAATTTCCTACCACATTGTTCTTTGTTAGGTCAACGTCCCCAGTGAGGAATTCCACATTGGGGGCGTATGTGATAGCTTTAGAAGAAGCCATTTGTGGGTAAGTCTGGGTTTGACTAAGGTTTCTGGGTTTCTAAAGCTTAAGAATACACACACAATTTGTTTTTGAGAATTAAAAATGGCAGAGTTTTGCTTAAGATTCTATAAAAACGTGTGTGTGTTTCTTTTGGTTGGGTTATTTATAGGGAAGAGGAGATGAGGGTGTTTTAGGAATTTGAGCGGTTTTAATTTATTCAAAAAGAATTATTAGAAACTGTTTTGAATAAAATGTTTTGGGATCCGCATTTAATGCCAACACTCCACTTTTCCCTATTGTGGCGCAACAGTCAAGGTGAACAGTTGAGCAGTTCTGCAAAAGTGTAATTTGCAGAGATGAGTCATCACATATCTGTAATGTGATTGGAGAGGCATTTAATGCCAAGTGGGAATGTGGTGGCCCAGAGGTGGAAGCCAGAAAGGCAAAAAGAACAAATATTCTTAAATTAAATATGAGTTCAGTTACCAACCTCGGACATTTACTAACTAGATACTTAGAGCATTTAAGTCAGTATTTAATGTCTCTTTTCAGGGCCCTGAATGAATTTTCATTCAGTGATGGTTTTTCAGGGACTTGGGATTAGTCACTGATGATTCAGGAATATGGAATGATTCCTGAGCAACAAGGATTCAGGAACTTGGGTTTTAGTTCCTGAAGCCTAAGATTTCAGGAACTTGGGTTTAGTTCCTGAGGTTTTTAGTGATAACTATCACTGAAGTACACATTGACTCAGGGACCTGAGTTCTCAATACCCAACATTCCTAGTTCAGCCTTCAGTCTGGTGAAAGTTGGTTCATCCAGAGGCTTAGTGAATATATCAGCTAGCTGATATTCAGTAGGAATGAAGTGTAATTCTATGTCACCATTCATGACATGGTCCCTGATGAAGTGATATCTGATATGGCAATTGCACTTGTGTTATCACAAAAGATGGGAACCATCTTGTACTGAATTCCATAGTCACTGAGTTGACTTTTCATCCAGAGTACATTTGCACAACAACTTGCTGCTGCAACATATTCAGCCTCAGCTGAGGACAAGGCAACTGATTGTTGCTTCTTAGCACTCCAACAGACTAGTTTTCCACCAAGAATTTGGCAAGAGCCTGAGGTGCTTTTTCTGTCCATGTTGCATCCAGCATAGTCAGAGTCTGAGTATCCTTTAAGATCAAGGCCTGAGCATTTTGGATAATATAATCCAAGGTTTGGAGTACCTTTCAGGTACCTGAATATCCTTTTCACAGCAGTGATGTGTGATTATCTTGGGTCAGATTGATATCTAGCACACAGACATACTGAGAATTGGATATCAGGCCTTGATGCAAGTAGATACATCAGTGATCCTATCATTCCTCTAAAGAGAGTTTGATTTACTGTTTTACCAGTGAGATCAGGACCAAGGTTGTTTGGGGGGACCATGGGAGTTTTGACTTAGGCACAGTCACTGAGATCATACTTCTTCAGTAGATTCTTTACATACTTCTCTTGACTGATAGTGGTTCCTCTATCAGTCTGCTTGATCTGTAGACCAAGAAAGTATGTTAGTTCTCCCATCATGCTCATTTCAAACTTCTTTACCATTAGTTTTTCAAATTGTTTGCAAAGTTTGAAACTTGTTGAGCCAAAAATGATGTCATCAACATACACTTGTACTAGTATGACATCATTATTTGTATTATAAATAAACAATGTGTTGTCTATCTTGCCTCTGACAAATTTATTTTGGATTAAGAAGGCTGAGAGAGTCTCATACCATGCCCTGGGAGCTTGCTTCAGTCCATAAAGGGCTTTGTTAAGCTTACAGACATGATCAGGAGACTCATGGCTTTCAAATCCAGGAGGTTGCTGAACATAAACTTCTTCTTTCAGTGAACCATTTAAGAATGCACTTTTAACATCCATTTGGTATACTCTGAAGTTCATGTATGTAGCAAAAGCAAGGAAGATCCTGATGGCTTCCATCCTTGCTACTGGTGCAAATGTTTCTTCATAGTCAATTCCTTCTTGTTGATTATAGCCTTTGGCTACAAGTCTGGCTTTGTTTTTAATGACTATGCCATTTTCATCAATTTTGTTCTTGAATACCCATTTCATGCCAATGACTGATACATTCTCAGGACATTTGACCAAGGTCATTACCTTGTTTCTGTCAAATTGTTCCAGTTCATCATGCATGGCCTGAACCCAACTTGGATGTGTAAGTGCTTCTTTAACACTTTTGGGTTCAATTGTGGAAATGAAGTCCACAAATAGGCATTCATTGGCTGAGGCTGCTCTTAGACTAGCAGCCATGCTCCTGGTGAGCATGCCTTCAGTAGGCTCTCCAATAATATTGACAAGTTCAATGTCCTGAGACCTAGTCCAACTTTTCTGAGGTCCTGGATACTGATTTGAACTTGTGGAGGCCTGATTGGGTAGAGGGGTTGGTTCTGGAGTAGACACATGATCATTGATTGGATCTTGAGTGTCTACCAGATCACTGAGATTGTTTGGTTCTTGAGCATTTTGAACAGACTGATTAATTTCATCAGTGTTTGCATGTGCCTCAACAAACTCATTGATGGTTGGGTTAGGTAGGTTGTGAGGGATTATGTAATAGGAGAGGTTAGCATCATCTTGATACTGAGTAGAAGGATTGTTTTCAGGAAGATATTCATCAGGAGGATATCTTGAAGAGTTATCAATTCCTATCTCTTCTACTAAGGCAGTTGAGAACCTGAATGCATCAGTGCTCTCATCAAAGGTAACATGAAATGTTTCCTCAGTCTGCTGTCTTCTTGTGTTGAACACTCTGAAGGCTTTTGAGACAAGTGAGTATCCCAGGAAGTATCCATCATCAGCTTTTGCATCAAATTTCCCTAAGTGATCCTTGTGATTATGAATAAACACAAGACACCCAAAGACATGAAAGTAGCTGATGTCAGGGATTCTTCCTTTGAATAACTCATATGGGGTTTCCCCATGTCTCTTGACAATGATGGATCTGTTTTGTGTATAAATGACAGTTTTGACTGCATCAGTCCAAAAATGGTTGGAAAGGACTGATCCACATAGCATTGTCCTAGCAGCTTCAATGAGTGTTCTATTTTTCCTTTCAGCAACACCATTTTGTTCAGGTGTGTATGGAGAGGAAAAGTTTTGGGAAATACCTTTCTCATCACAGAAACATTCAAGTTCATAATTTTTGAACTCAGTCCCATTGTCAGTTCTAATCTGTTTGACCTTAATGTCATTTTGATTTTCAATGTTCCTGACAAAGGACATGATTGTTTCAGCTGCCTGACTCTTTTTGATCAGGAAGAATACCCAGTGTATCTAGAGTATTCATCTACTATGACCAGAGTATACTTCTCATGGTTAATAGACCTTGGACTGATAGGTCCAAATAGATCCATATGGAGAAGATGTAGGCAGTTCCTGATGGAAAAGTTGGTTTTGGTTTTAAAGGATGCTCTGTGATGTTTACCTTTCTCACAAGCTGAGCATGGTTTATCCTTTGAAAACACAAGTGATGGTAAGCCAAGGACTTTGTTTTGTTTTACAAGATTGTTTATGTTTTTAAAGTTCAGGTGGGTGAGTCTCTTATGCCAAAGCCAGTTGAGTGTATCAGTGGCCTTAGCAAAGAGACAAGTTCCATCCTGAGTTAGACTGGACATGTCTAATACATAAACATCTTGTCTTCTTGGTGCAATGAGGACAATTTCCTTATTTACATTGAAGATGGTTCCTTGCTTATCATCAAACTGAACTATGTATTTAGCATCACATAGTTGACTGACACTGATCAGATTGTACTTAAGACCATTTACATAAGCTATCCTAGTAAAGACAATACCATTGCAGTTTACTGAACCATAACCCTCAGTGAGACATGATGAATTATCTGCAAATATCACTTTGGGTCCTGGTTCTTCCACATATTTGTGCAGACACTCCTTAACACCAGTCATGCTCCTTGAACATCCACTGTCTAGATGCCAAATAGGATCCCTGGCATGCTTCTGCACAAATAGTAAACTGGGTCAGTTCTTTCTAGGACTCCATTTCATGGAGGGTTTGGTTTTGTAGGTCTTTATGAAAGTATTAATTGATTCATGGTCAGTGGTTGAGTGGACTGAGCTACCACATGTTTTGCATTTAGTCGCAGGGGTAGCCTCAGTAGTCTGAGAGGATTGTTTATTCATTCCTCTTCTTGACTGAATGACCTTCTCTTTTCCTGAGGATTTCTGAGTGGAACTTCCACTAGATTCACAGTGTTTGTCAATTTGACAATCCTCAGGATGATGGTCATTGAATCCACACAATGGGCAAGGTGGAAAAGGCTTGGCCTTTTGCTTCTGTTTCTGCTTAGAATCAGAAGGGTAGTTCAGGCACTGAGCCTTAAGTCCTGAAAAGTTTGACATGACTGAGCATTGTTTATGATCAGAGGTCCTGTGATCTTCCTTTTTGCAAATCATGCAATAAAGGACTCTATAGCAATCATCAGTGAGATGATTTGTATAGTTGCATAGTTCACATCTTTTCAGGGATTTTGTGGGTTTGGGTTTGGTCTTTGAGGAAGCTGGTTTTTGTTCCTTCTTGGATTGAGAAGGTTTCTCAGAAGATGCAATCTTCTCTCCCAGCTTCCTGACCATTTCAGCCAACTGATCAAATTTTGAATCAGGGCTTTGGGTTGTTACTTCAGAAGGGACTGAAGTTGTTGAGTCATCAGTATTTACTGAGACATCAAGGGTTGGTCTCTTCAGGATGGTTGTTCCCTTTCCTGATCTCTCCTTTGGAGAGTGTGGTGAGAAGACCATTGGTGGGAGGCCTAAGTTAGGTGCAGCACCCTGAAGGGTATTCAGTGGAGGAAGTGGTGGGTATGATTCAGATTCAGACTCATTCACAGACTCAGTGATACTGAGTTGTTCAGTGAGTTCAAGCTTACTGAGTTGTTCAGTAAGTCCAAGCATATTTTTCAAGGCCTGACTTTCAGGAAGCAAGATCTTTCCAGTCTCAAAGTTTGGTAACTTACTGACTGGGTTGTCCCTGACAATCCAGTCATTAGACTTGGGAAGCATTTCTTGCTCAAAAGATATGCTCGCTGGAATGAAGTTTAGTTCATTGTGACACACATTTGGATCAACCATAAGAGGGTTAATTCCAATAGTTTTCTGAGAGATTAATCCCACAGTGTCAAAAACCTTGGGGTTCTTCTTGGTCCAGCTTTGGATGACAGCCTTTTCTTTGTTAAGTTCAGATTGAAGGGCTTGATTTTGTTTCAAAATCTCAGTGTTCTGAATTTGTAGAGTTATTGTTTCTAGTTTGGCTTGCTTTAGTACAAGCAGTTCATCTCTACATTTATTCAATTCTGACACAATATTGTTATATTTTGAAAACAGGTTAAGCCTTTGTTCCTCAACAAACTTTAGATCAACACAAATATAATTCATGTAAGACTGCCAATCAGAATCATCATCCATAGAAAGTAAAGTATTTACCTTCTTCATGGTGATGTTGACCCATTCTCCATTCCTAGCATGGCTTTTTCCCACAGCCACCTGATCCTCTTCAGAAAGTGCCATCAGTGCACTAACTCTTATTTCCTCATCTGAGGAAACCTCTTCTTCATCCCAATCATATGCTTCAGCTACTAATACCTTGTTCTTTGTCTGGATAGGTTTAGATGTTTGAGCAGCCTGAGGCAATATGTGGTTAGTTTCAAGAAGTGCAAGTTTAGCTTTGATTTTCCTATATTTTGTTTCAAAATCCTTTTGACCCTTTTTTTGAAATTGTTAGGTGGACTGAAACATTTTAGGTTGAAACTTGCTAGTTCCTGAGAATTTGTAAGAGGGTTCTGAGATAGTTTTAGAATAATAGTCCCTAGCAAAATGACCCTTTTTACCACATTTAAAGCATTCAGTGGTCTCATTTGCTTTTGGTTTTGTAAAGTTGGACTGATTTCTTTTGATGAAACGTCTTGAACTAGCAAGGAGTGCCCTTTCTTGGAATTCCAAGTTCAAGTCGTTCAGGTACTCCTCACCAGTCCTTTCATCAATTTCTTCTTCAGAATCCTCTTGAATATCCTGCACAACACCATTAGAATAAAAATCAGTTGATATGGGTGTGGAGGTTAAGGCCTTTTTGGACTCAAGAGCTTTTGAGTCAGGGTATCTCCTTGAGATCAGGTTGTCTTCATAGACAAACTTCCCATAAATTTTAGGGAGCTCAAAGGTCTGAATGTGGTTAGCATTCCTCAGGCCTTGTGAGAAGTTGAGCCACTTCTCAGGGAGACTGTTGACAAAGTCAACATTTGTCTCATGCTTAGACAGTACAACACCATCATTTGATAATTCATTTATCAAAGTCTTGTATCTGGTGTAGGTCTGTGAGAGACTTTCAGAGTCTTTTGCCCTGAAAGTATTATACTCAAGTTTAAGGTCCATGACCCTATTTTCCTTGGTATCTGAGGGACCCTCAAAGCTATTTACCAAGTCATCCCAAGTTTGCTTGGCTGTTAGACAGTTGATGACTGATTCCATTATATCGTCAGGAAGACATGATATAAGGATGCTTTTCAGACGTTGGTCTTGATTGACCACCCTCCTCTCATCAATGGTCCATTAGGCCTCAGGCTTGTTTAGCCCTGCGGCTGTCTTAGGGACAAATGGGCCATCCCTGATACAGGTGATGTAGTAGGGTTCCATACCGGTAAGATAGCAAATCATACGCTTCTTCCATTTGCTAAATTTCCCAGCTTCAAGTCTGGGTGCAACAGCGGAGTAGCTGCCACCCTTTTTGTCGACTAGCTGGGGTACATTGATATCAGCCATAGTAGGATCTTGGTTTTAAAAACCTAGAGCACTCTTGGTTAGTTTAAAAAGATTTTATAAACCAGAGGCTCTGATACCACATGTTGGTCCCTTCACACGCTTAGAGTTAACTAGAAAGTTAATCTATTTGTGTTTATGACTAATACAATGTTATGATTAATTCTAACAGTTATAAAACGTGAATATAAAAAACTCAAGGTAATTTTCAACGTTTAAATTCTTATTAGAAATGAATCAAAGAATCTATACCCAAGTGTTTTGCGGAACAAACACTTGGGATTGAATAGACAAGGTATGGTGGTGTCTCCTATCTAAACTCAAGTTTTGCTTGAGTGGTAACAATGCGACCTCACTGAGCTATCTCAGGGATACGTTACTCTTTGTAGGAGAGAAGTTGTTTTGCAAAAGTCTAAGCTTTAATTGTACAAAACACACACAACTTCTCTCCTTCTCGATCTATTTATACACAAGTAATCTGAGTAAAAGTAATTAAAATATTACAAGTTGTTGAGCAAGCGTGTCTGACAATTACAACAGTAATTGTCATTTCCAAGAACCAATAGAAATGGCCTATAAAGTCTTTAGGAGTGGTTGGTCTGACACTCTAAGACTTTAAGCCGTCTTAGGAAGGATTTCTTCCTGACGAGATAAGATTTGATCTTATCTTAAATCCTTCCTAGATATTTCTGCCTTTCTTCTCAGGCACTTGTTCTTTAGGACACGCTTCTTGGTCATCACTCTTAATTACTTCATTGTTATTGAGGAGACTAGGGTTCAGTGAGTTATTGTCAAACACTCACTGAACCATCATCTTCTTCTTTGGCTTAAGTGCTACATCAGGGAGTACCGCCTTCCTGAGTAGTGAATCCTTCTTCTTGAATTCGCCTTAAGCATCCTGAAGATGACTCACTGAGAGGCTGTTCTCTTAGTGACTTGAATTGTTCTCGGTTTAAGTTAACACTTAGTTAATTTGTGTCCAAATCACGTTTTAAGTATTCTTGGGTTTTTCCTGACC
Source organism: Artemisia tridentata subsp. tridentata (assembly GCA_021014915.2). Classification (NCBI taxonomy): domain Eukaryota; kingdom Viridiplantae; phylum Streptophyta; class Magnoliopsida; order Asterales; family Asteraceae; genus Artemisia; species Artemisia tridentata. The sequence continues at coordinate 346,798,980 of CP139502.1, read as the reverse complement.
CAACAAATATCATGTTATTTTCAGTAATTATACCCAAACCTACCATAACGTTACTTACGATTACTATAATTCCTTATACCTGCCATAACTAGGCTATAACCATAGAACCCTCTAAGATAAAATTCGGAAGAAAACTTGATGAACGAAGAGAAAGATGCTGAACTTCATCTTTTGTAGATGAATTAGTTTGTTCCTTAGCAGTTTCATACCAAGAGTTAATCATTTATTTATGATACTAACCAGACACATCGTAATAATTTGATTTTCACTGGGTCATGACCTCGTATTGAGACCACTCGTTAAGACTAAGCTTACTCGAATTATGTTAACATGATCATTACGTAAGTTCTAAATTCGTGATTTTTGTGATATTGATAGAAGAAAGCCAGCATGAAAAATACAAATACCCCACCGGCACTAACTACACCAATGACTCCTGAAGCTATCCAAAAGTTGGTAATCAACATCATTGCAACAATACTCGAAGTAACTACAGTAGCTCACCTGAGGAGCAATAATGTGGGAGAAAAGAGGACGGCTGTGTCTTGTAAGCATACCCTTGAAAGTTTCACGGGTTGTAGACTAGCTCACCATAAAGGCCCAGACAGAATGATTAAACCTACCATCACCCGTACCCAAGGAATTAAGAAAAGTGTTACATTTAAGAAAAATAACCAAAAGCGAAAACTCGATGAAAGAAAAACCATCATCTCTGCCTATTGCAATTACACCAATGACCAAGACTGCTACCGCAAGCATCTACAAGACCACATCAACTATCACCGCCAACTAGAGTTCAAACATGAAGCTAGTAGAAACCTCATCGCCACGCTTGCTAATGGAAATGGTTATCGTGGAAAGATACCTCCATGTCAAAGGTGCAAGTTGCATCACACTGGATGTTGTTTTGCTAAGTGTGGGAGATGCCAGGAAATAGGTCACCAAACAAGAGACTGCAAAGCCATGGGTAAAAAGGAACATCCATCGGCCGTAGTATGTCACAGATTTGGTGGAAAGGGACACTATAAGAATCAGTGCCCAAACTTCAATCCCAATTGGAAAGACAAGTCTAGTGCAAGAAAATGAGAACTCGTTAGGATCCCAACAACGTCAAAGGATGACACTGAAGAGAAAATTCCTGTTGTAGATAAATAAACTGTAGTTAAAACTTTATAAGTTGTATTTCCTATTGTGCTTTACCTTAGTTACGATGGATGTAACCTAAGTATAACAATTACCTTTCTACTATATGAACCTCTACCTTGTAATATTTCTATAATAATCACAATTTACGTCTAGTCTCAGTCTCTATTCCATTTACTCTGTTTATAGCCATTATGTAACAATACACTGCTATACCATTAGAAATTAGGTTAATATTATTTCTGACTGAACAATAGAGTATTACCACCCTGTAAGATTCTCAAATGAACCCTAAGATTCATTTCAAGGATGTCCTAGTACCACCCTAGAAATTCCTGACTCATCACTATAGTATGAACAAAAATTTTCTTATTCACGTGAAAATTAATTATATTGTTATTTTCCAAAAACAACATGTTGAACACCATCTAATACTTTTTTAAAAAGCATAAATACCTCAGTGACTGAGCCAAACATCACATCATTTGGTCCTCAATTATATATAGCCTGATCAACTATGTCTAATTTAGGAAGAATCATGTCATAATTGGAGCAGTTATCTTTTCAGATTTTCTAATAACAATCTTCATTCAAAAGCAAAATTTTGAGACAAAACAAACTGTTCATAACTATTTCTTTTGACCACCCTCAATAAATATCTACATCTATTACCAATTACATCTATGATAAGAAATCGACAAAAATACAAATAGGGAAACCCTAAGAATTCACAAGAAATTAAGGAAAACACTAGCGTAAATTAGAATCCACGAAAATTCATACATAGCGATATAATTAACATCGGAAGTACTAACGTTACAATAATAACAAGAAAAGGAATAGAATCGCTAATAGGTTGACCCGTCATGACAACGAAGATCATCACCAACACAACGATAGCAAGAGCCAAAGCGGGATGAATCACCTTGATTATCATGTGCGACAAATACAAACAAACCATTTAATACAATAGCAAGGCTTGATCTTAGACATAGAGACAAACAAGTTTTATTTCACTTTTATTAAGGATTACATAGAAACACAACACGAACTTATTAGAACAACCCTAGCGCAAGACTATTACCCCCATAACTTGTTCACGCCAATAGCTAGGATCAAGATTGGCATAAGAACCGCTTGAACGCAAACCAAGAATAAGTAATCTTCATCGGGGAAGTACGCTAGGTAGGAAGCCGCAAGAATAACATACACGATTGCGAGAATAGTGATAAGATGCGGCATTTTGAGATTTTAATGAGAGAATTTGGTAGTGGAAGAATGAGGATTAAAAATAAGGTATTTATAGGGGAAAAACTAGCCGTTATTTTACTATTCCTGACTGTTAGAATGTACTATTCATGACAGTTAGATTTCATTATTCATAGACGTTAGATTTTACTATTCCTGACCGTTAGAAATTACTATTCACAGTCATTGAATTTATTAGGTGGCGAGACATTCAAATTTATTTCATCTAGTAGGAATAAAACTAACGAAATTACGTTCTCTTGAGCACTGAATGGAAATTCCTAGACAACTCTTTTAGACTAAGAATATAACCAAAGACTGATAGCGGAACGATATTATTGGAATTAAATAACATAAAAACAAGATAATATTATATATAATATTATTTTTGAACTTAAGGCCTTTTAAGCATATCAAACTCACATCATCAATCAAATCGTTAAACGATTCCTATTCTCACACTCATTATCCGAATAAGTTAGAATCTCAGACTACTCTATTATCAGGTATTGAAATTGTATTTCCATCATTAAGGTTAGATAGAATCCTAGGAAAGAACCAGAATTTACCTAGAAACAAAAAAAAAATACGAGTAAGATACCTATACCTTTTTCTCTCACATCTCGGCCAACACAGACTGAATCTCGGGACGAGATTCCTTACAATGGGGAGATAATGTAACCACTGGTAAAATTTCACCTTGTAATAAACTATCTCATATTCTTAATAAGGAATACTTAACACTTTTCTACATATATATATTTTTTTATTATTATTATTTGAACATTGCTATAAACTAATGTGACGTAACTCACATCCTCGATAAACGTGCTCATACGCAAATCAACCTCAACGTACTTAATTTTTATTTCATATAAACATTTTCATATGTCAAGAATAAAACTTTGCGATATCTTATTTGCCACTTTACGTCAATTCGTTAACGTACGTTTAAACTAAATGTTTAATAAGAGTTTCTATGAAACCCTAAATATTTATAACAACAATTATGAATAACAAAACCCTAAAAATACTAAAGTAAAACTCATTCAAACTAAGGTATAAGCTTCAAAAGCATAGAAACCCTAAATCCACTTTAACTCCCGACACAAACCTTAAATTAATAAAACCATGATTTTATGTAATAAATTTACAAAACCCCAATTAATAAATATATAATTTTTACAAAATATAAATGTACAAGTCTTCCAAGGCAATGTACAAGTCGTTAAAGCATAAAAACATAATATTAATATAAATTCATTATAACCCTAATATATATTTATTTTAAAGCACATTATCCAACTCTTTTGTGCACCAATTATAAAAATAAATTTCTTAAACTTACTAAATATAAGTACAAGTCACTAAACCTAGTGTACAAGTGTTTAATGTACAAAAGCCTAAAATTACATTTTTATACTTTTAAACCTAATTAAAATTAACAAATAATTAAAGTAACTTAAGAAGACCTTAAAAATATATTTTCCATATTACACGAACTCTAGTACAATCCTACTAAGCTTATGGTACAACTATTTATAGCACAAAATCCATTTCCTTTAATTTTCTTAATAATTCGACATATATATAGACCAAATAAGCCTTAGATTTTATTTCTGTAGGGTATTCACAATACAAGAATCACTTGTTTGAGGCTTGTTTGGATCGATTAGATGAGAAGTTAGAGTGAGAAAGTGGGAGCCTTTTAGAGAGAGAAAGTAACTTGTAATCTATTAGCTTGAAAGGTCCAACCCTTCCCATGGGTGGGAAGGGAGTATTTATAGTACAATATATTATGCCCCTAGCGGGCTGTAGAGTGAGCTGACAGAGGGTAAAGACCCGGCCCACTCCACAATACTAATAATAATAACTAAGCTACTAATAATATTATTGATAATCCTACGAGCTATGATGTGCTAATAAGTACTCGGGGTGACCGAGTCTTCAGCTGAATATTCATATTCCTAACAATCTCCCCCTAAGGGAGGTCACCCCGGAAGTCACGTTCTGAATTCTAGCACTTCATCCTTGAATCTTGATTTTATAGCTCGTACTCATTGATTCTTCATTTTCCTTGATCATTGTGCAGCAGCGAATCTTAAGATGACTTTTTCTTTTGTCTTGGATGATCTTTGTTGATTCTTTGGAGTTATCATCCCACTTGAGTCTCCAAGTCATCTTTCAGTAGTAAATCTCCATGTGATGAAATATGCTTAGAGTCGACATGCTCACACGATATGGAGTCATGATCTTCAGCATCAGAGTTAGCAGAAGCTGTGTTGAAGGTCTTTTAGGGTGATCATGACTTCTTTGATGATGATGTGGTGTGAACATGCGGTGATGGATTGGCATCTTTTCTGCAACCAGCTACAACAGCAACCAGCTACAGCGTTCCACAGCAACAACCGCCAGATATTCCTGCATACGACAGTTAGCAATAATTCGACCGGTACTAACAAGTTTGGACTTCGAGATAGTCATCAGCATAGTGTGAAGACTCTCTCTAATCCTTACCAAGACCGTTCCTAATCGAAAACCCACAGAGGGCTTTTTAAGATTTTACCGTAGTAAATCAACGATTAGGTGAGTCGCTGGAGATCACTCCACGACTGTAGACCGGTTGAAACCGCCGCGACCACTAAGCGTAATCCTCGAGGAATTACCGAAGTGACCTGCTTTCAGGGCTGCTTGATGTTGACCCTGGCAGGAATTTCCATTCAATCATTGAGAATTACATAAGTAAATTCTCTCATAAATGTTCCGGCAGATTGCTAAGATCTGCGTAGGACTCATGAGTTTACAACTGGTGTCCTTAAAGATGAACAACCAGTGTAGAAATAATTCGTGTCCCTATGAGATCTTATTATGCATCTCGTGGCTCTAGACTCTATAGTGCGTTTTGATTTAGTGAGCGGAGGCTGGAGAGGACTGCCACCTTTTCAATATCATCTAACTCGGAGTGAGAGAGACGATAGGAATGTATTGAACTCCGTGACAATTGAAACAAGAATCCTTTGAGGGACCTTGAGTGGCTAGGGAGGGTTGTGCAGCGTATCACTGGGTCCATGATACTTTGTCTTCAATGCCAGCAATCAACTAAGTGATTCTGACAGCATATGTATTGACCCGGTTTCTGCCTAAGTTGTAAGGAGGGCTATTTCTTTTCACCCTTTATCTTTACAATTCTTTTTCATTCTTCAACCCCTTCAGTGCATACCGAGACTTCATAACTAGCACCTTGTTGGGTTTGTTCCAGTACTAGCTCCATCTCAGTCGGCACTTTTCCCTTATCCACTTTTCTCCTTTTTAATCATACCTAAGGACTTCTACACTAACTAGTGGATTATCCCTGGGTAGATCCCTCCGGCTCTGGCGGGATCATGGGAACTTGAACCTAACCTAACCATCCTTATAACTCCATGCGTTAATTAAAAATGGTCGGTCTTTGATATTCATCCATGATAGCCAAACCAAATCCTTGAAAAATCTCTCAAAGTGTTCATGATTTTGAAACACATTTTTGCAAACACTTGAGAGTTTTATATTTTTCAAATGCTCCCCCTCAACATGTGCTCGAGTGATAGTTTTATAAATTTGCACATGTTAGGTAGAGCTTGCACTTTTTGAATTGATCCACTTTCAGTGAACATGACCGATTCGAGACACGCTTACATCACTGGTTAGACCAGCTTGAAATTATTACCCGTCCTGGTCAAGTTCATAGAAAGTTTCTCGAAACAGTACACTCTACTCAGATACATCTTTTTCGAGACACGCTTACATCACTGGTTAGACCAGCTTGAAATTATTACCCGGCCAAGACGTATCCTTTCGATTGATGACAATTCAAGTTTCGTCAATTCTTTGGTGAAGTCTGAGCCTTGCTCACACAAGATGCCAAAATCCTTTGTTTTGTAAAAACCATTTGCTCCCCCTCAATATGTGCATCGATATACGAAAGATTTTAGCACATATGGAAGAGCTTGCTTATATGACCAAAACATTTTGCTCCCCCTCAATATGTGCCTTGATATGCAAAATGGTTTGGCACATATGGGAGAGCCTACATTAACTTCCAAATCATCACATTTTATCAGAATTTCCTATTTAAATCACATTCTCTCCCCCGATCAAAAATTTCAAACCATTTGAGATTTGTGATCCCAATTGATTTAAATACATTTAGAAAAATTTGGGAGAAAATTATGGTCAGGTTAAAATGTATTCTGATTTTGAAGCATACTATGCTTCCCTTGAAACACCAAGAGAGTGTCACTGCTGATGTTGCACAAATTTGGCAAGGTGTCGGAAATTTGAAAAATTTAAATCAATTAACCACCTTGTGTAACATCAAGACTCTCTTGAAGAATCAAACAAGATAAAGAGTCTGATGTAAAGAAGACTTCTCTTCTTATACACGAAATGACGCACTGAAACGTACATCAAGACGGGAGAACATGGATATCAAGTAATCCATGCCCAGGTGAACATCACCCGGTTGGAGGAACAGCTATCTTTTTGGCGACATGCTTTCCCCATTGTATAGTGCGGGTTGCAGTATGAAGTAACTGCAAGCCATTAAGACATGTTTTAACTGATTAGTATAACTTCTGCTCGAGCTTCATTTAAGAATCCGTGCCATTGTTGAATGACATTTCTAGATACGTAAATGTTATCGATAAACAGAAGACATGCCTAGGTAGAACTATTTTTGGTATTTTCTGATTTTTCGATTTTTATGGTTTTTATAGGTTTTATATTTTTGTATTTTTCTTTTTGATTTAAGATATATACAACTATGTACAAGGATATAAGAAGACAATCCTTTACTCCTCCTTTTCTTCCTGAAGACACTTGAGGGTTTCAGGAGTCATGCTTTTCATGCCGAGGCGTGGGAGAATAAAATGAAACCTTTCTCGTGGGAGGGCCTTGGTGAAGATGTCAGCTAACTGAAACTCTGTCCTCACGAAGTACAGTTCCACAATTCCTTTTTCCACTTGTTCCCTGATGAAGTGATGCCTGATGTCGATGTGTTTAGACCTGGAGTGCTGAACATTGTTACAACAAAGAGCAATGGCGCTTTTGTTGTCACAATATAGGGGAATTTTGTTGTATGAGAATCCATAGTCCGAAAGCTGTGATCGCATCCAAAGGATATGTGCACAGCAAGCAGACATAGCAATGTACTCAGCTTCAGTAGATGATATGGAAGTACTCATCTGCTTCTTAGAAGACCAACTAACCAACTTTTCCCCTAAAAACTGAGCTCCTCCTGAAGTACTTCGACGAGTGTCTTGACATCCCGCATGATCAGCATCTGCGTAAGCCGTTAACTCCATTGCAGTGTCCTTAGGATACCAGAGACCCATATGAACCGTGCCTTGAAGATATCGGAAGATCCTTTTCACTGCTTCAACATGCTTCTTGGTTGGTCTGGATTGATACCGAGCACACATACACACAGCAAACAGAAGATCTGGTCTGCTAGCCGTGATGTACATCAAAGATCCAATCATGCTTCGATACTTTGTGATATCTACTGGAATCCCTGAAGGATCTTCATCCAGCTTTGTTCTATCAACCATGGGAGTGTCAACAGGTTCACTTGAATAGAATCCAAACTTTTTCAAGATCTCGTTGGCGTATTTGGATTGATTAATGAATATGCCTCCGGGACTTTGAGAGACTTGTAATCCTAAGAAGAATGACATTTGTCCCATCATAGACATTTGGAACTTGGAATTCATCTCCTTTGAAAAACTATCACATTCACTAGGATCTGTTGAAGCAAAGATGATATCATCTACATATATCTGAACCAGCAGTAGATGGTTTCTTGACTTCCTGGTGAAGAGTGTGGGATCAACAACACCCTTGGAGAATCCGTTCACTAGGAGGAACTTGGACAATGTATCGTACCATGCCCTTGGCGCCTGTTTTAACCCATATAGTGCCTTCTTCAAGCGGTAAACATGAGTAGGATGTTCAGCATCCACGAATCCTTCTAGTTGACTCACATAGACTTCTTCCTTTAAATCACCATTCAAGAATGCCGTTTTGACATCCATCTGGTAGACTATCATATTTCGACTAGCAGCATTTGCAAGGAAGATTCTTATAGCTTCAATTCTAGCAACCGGAGCAAACGATTCTTCAAAATCAATGCCCTCTTCTTGTCTAAACCCTTTAGCAACTAGCCGTGCCTTGTTCTTTAACACATCACCATACTCATCAAGCTTCACTTTGAAGATCCACTTTAAAGCAATGATCATTGCACGCTCTGGAGGAGGCACTAGTTCCCATACTTCAAGTCGATCAAATTCATGGATTTCATCCTGCATAGCCTGGAACCAGCAATCTTTAGTCATTGCTTCTTTGGCATATTTTGGTTCGACTTTAGACAGTACGGAATTGAAGAAGCACCATAGTGCATCAGTGGCTAGCTGATTACGTGTGGATACTGGTCGTGAGGGATTGCCTATGATGTTGTCGATTGGATGATCACTGGTCCATTTCCTGAGATGGTCGTGAGGTTGATGGTTGTGAACAGAAGAAGCAGTGCTGTGATCTTCAAGTAAGGATGTGTCTGATGAATGTTCAGGAGCAAATATGTTTTCAAAAGGAACCTCTTCAACAGGAGCAAAAGGATTAACTTCCAAAGAATTATTATCTGAAGATTCTTGCATTACTGGAGAAGTTTGAGTGTTTGATGATGAAGGCGATTGACTGGCAGCAGGAGCATTGTGACTGACTGATACTGAAGCTGCAGGGCCTTCTGAACCTTGTGGGGCTTGAACCTCATCCATAGGAATTATAGCTGGTTCACTCGGGATGGTTCCATTCGTTGGCTCAAAGTATTCATCAAACATAGGATCGAATAATTTCTTCAACTCCTCACAAGTAGGTGGCACATAAGAATCTGCAGGCATGGAATTCTGTACAAGTCCTGAACTAATGGGTCTAGGAGACAAAAGGTTAAGATCGGGTCCAGAACTAATTTGTCCTGAAGCAGGTTGCTCACTCAGCTCATCGAACGTAACATGAATGGTTTCCATGATTTTACGGGTTCTCTTGTTGTAGATTCGATACCCTTTACTGTCTGGTGCGTATCCGACAAAAATACCTACATCTGCTTTAGCTCTTAACTTTCCCAAGTCTTGACTATCGTTGGTAGGGTAGCAAAGTGCACCAAACACACGGAGAAAGGAAAGATCTGGTTTCTTGTTATGAATTAACTCGAAGGGAGTCTTCTCATGAACTGGATGAATTAGGGATCGATTTTGAGTGTAACATGCTGTTGCAATAGCCTCTGCCCAGAGAAACATCGGTGTCTTTGAAAATATAAGCATAGTTCTTGCAGCCTCGACCAGAGTACGGTTCCTTCGTTCAACCACTCCGTTCTGTTGAGGAGTGCGAGGGATACTTTTCTGATGCGTGATGCCAATACTTTCATAGAAATTACGGAGTTGTTGGTTAACAAACTCCGTACCATTATCAGTGCGGATGATTCTGACAGTTTTATCGAGCCTTACTTGCAGCTGTTTTATCAGTTTAATGATAACCTCTAGAGTTTCGTCCTTGGTTCTAAAAAACTTCACCCATGTGAACCGAGAATAATCATCTACTATCACCAGAACGTACTTCTTTCCATTTATGGTTTGTATTCTCATTGGTCCACACAAATCCATGTGGAGGGTATGAAGAACTTCCAAGTTGGTGTTGATGGTTTTAGGCTTGTGGGTTTGTTTCTTGCTTTTGCCCAGTTGGCATGCAGAGCAGAGATGATCTTTCTCATATTTTAGTCTGGGCATTCCTCTAACAAGATCTTTACGGGAAAGATTATTTATGGTACCGAAGTTCAAGTGGTTCAAACGACGATGCCACAACCATGATTTTGTTTTAGAGGCTTTAGAAAGCAAGCAAATGGGAGAGGACTTCAACATTTCTTCAATCGATATGGTGTATAGATTGGTGCCCCGACTGCCCTTAAGGAGATCTATACCATCCAATTCTCTGACGAAACATGTATGCTTTCTGAAAGCCACTTCCAGATCTGAATCACAAAATTGACCCACAGAAAATAGATTATGCCCTAGTCCTTCCACATAATATACCCTTGAGATTACACTGTCACCAAACACATAATCTCCATAACCCATAATAGCACCAAAGTGGTCGTTCCCAAATCTAACCGTCCCTATAAACTTTTTCACGAAGTTCTTGAGCCGCGAGCGATCCCCAGTCATATGTTTTGAGCAGCCTGAGTCCAAATACCACAGGACGATTTGTACGACCTGCATTTGAAACCAGACAACAATGGATAACTGAAAAATGTGGATCCCCAAGTGCAATTGGGGTCCATTTGGTCAGCACACACATATTCAGGTACCACAGATTTCACAGATGCTACTGCCTTAGTTGAGGAGACAGAACTAGAGGTAGGACAAGACCTAGATGGAAGGCATTGTGACTCTAAAGACAGGATTCTACCAGTTGGTCTCCATTCCTTCTTCTTCACAATTTTATGCATATTCATTTTAGGTAATGGTCTCGGTTTTCCTAAATTGAGTTTCCTTCCAGTGGGTCTCCATTCCTTAACTTTCACAATTTTATGCTTATTCATTTTAGGTAACGTGTTCTGTTTTCCTAAATTGAATTTCCTTCCAGTGGGTCTCCATTGATATCCTACGCTAGCAAATGTTTTTCCTGTAGCTTTCCAGGCTTCTTTGTATGTTTCAGTTATTCTACCATTCTTAACATGGGGTGATGCAGAAGACAACAAGAATGACACAACACAATCATCATGATTAGCAGAAATTAAACAATTGTCGCATGTTTTACAGATAGCATTAGAATTCGAATTAATTACAGTACTTTTGATACTAGAATCAACACGATTCATCCTACTCATTGCAAACTTATTGTTCCTAGGTTGGGCTTCTACACTCTTCAAGTGATCATTCTTAGCTGGCGCAGTCCTATCTTTTCTTGCATTTTCTCTAGACCTTGACTCGCTAGCTTGGGTGTCACTTTTTACTCCTGTAGAAGCATCGAATGAAACATTAGTTCGTTTTTCTGTCACATGCCTTCCAGATAATGAAGTGTTGGGTTCTGATGTTTTTGGTGGTAGATCAAAGGCTACATGCTTGTTCACAACAGTAGATGATGATGCAACAAATCTTTCTCTATGTCTGCTAAACTTAGGAGTTGAGCCTATGGCATATTCTAAGTTTTCCTGAATCCTTTTCGTGAGTTTGCAGACATAGACAACTGCCTTATCAAGTGGCTTATCAATCCTATCCTCTTCAACCACCTCACGAAGTGTGTCAAGGCCCTCTCTAAGATGATCGAGATATGTTTGATGGGCAAGGTTGTTATTTCTAAGCTTAAACGGAATATGCCCAACATCACCATCATACTTTTTACTATTAGTAGCCTTTGGTGCATCACAATTACAAGTGGTACATGGCATTTTACCTTTCACCCGAACCTTCAAATTCTCAATTTCATTCGTTAAAGAGGTTATTTGATCATTGTGATTGCTTCTTGTGACTTTAATAGAATCATATAACTCTTTGAAATGTTGTTTAACCTTTGAATTTTCTTCTCGATAACACTCATTTTCATAATGTAACTTATTTATGGTGTTTTGATATTGAAAATTCTGAGAATCTGACGACGAAGGTTTATTGGTGCCATATACTTCACACTTGTTGGATTTCAATTGGGCAATTTGGGCCCTCAGCAGTCGAATCGTGTTCGTGTGAGCTTGAATTGTCTCATCTCGTTTGCTTAATTCAAAATAAGTATCAAATTCAGGAGCATCCAAGGATGTCTTGTCATTTGATATTTTCTGTTTTTCATTTAAATGTTGATATTTCAATTGCAAATTGAGAAATTCGACTTCCAATTTTGAAAAACGTTTAACCATATTATCATGGTCATCTTTTTGAATTTTTTCAAGCAATTTTAAATTCTCCCCCTCAAGCTCAACAACACGATTCTGGGTGACATTCAACGCAATAGCATACTCATTAAATTGACAAGCAGACAATGCAGAATCAGTGACAGTGTAAAATACATCTTGTGCAATACATTTAGCAAGCAAGTTGTCGTTAGTAATGAGTATGTTTTTTTCTTTCAATCTCTCGACTCTTAAGTTCTATTGCATATTCATTCACCTCACTTTCCATATCTTTAAACACTACTTCCATTTCCTTTATTTCGGTTTTAAGGGCAGTTTGCAACCCTTCAAAATGTTCTTTGAGTAGTTTAAAGAATGGCATGACCTCAGTTAAGTAACACCTTTTTGCATGTTCAAAAACCCTTTCCCCCTCAGTAATGCCAGTTGGTGTGATTCTCTTCTTACATGTTTTATCAAAATCAGCAAATAATTGCCAAAGCACATATAAGCTAATAAAGGTTTTGCATTCAGTGGGAAGAGACAAAGGCACCAGATTCCTAGGTGTATTGGGAGGATACACCGTTATGGACGCAACTTTTCTAATGAGAGGGGTGTTAGCCTTAAGTTTATCTACCTTAAGTTTTTCATTATCTTGTTTCCAAAATATCTGTTCAGGTGTTAACTTCTTTTGAGGAGCAAACACAGTCAAACGATTTTCCTCATAATAATCATGGGGTTTGATTATTATTCGTCTGGCTATGCACTCGGGATCCCTCATTTTCTCATTCATTCTTTCCTTTGTTCTCTCACTCATCTCCTCTTCCTCTTTATAGTGGATAAGCTCAGGCGGGTCATGATTAGGCATAAACATCACATTTGAATCATTTAATGCAGGTTGGGCTATCTTAGCAATCTCATGAATAGCTAATTTAGATCTTCCTACATTGTTTTCGCTATGCTTGTCACTTAGCTTTCTGTGCTTATACATCATTTGAGCAGTCTGCCTGGTTTGGTCTTGTGTGTACAACTTATCTTCAAGCTTATTTTTTAACGTCTTGAGTCTAGAGAAATCATTTAAAAGTGTTGATTCTTTTTGTTTGAATTCTAGCTTAAGTGTATCAACACACTTTTGTGCTTCCTGTTTCTGTTTGACAGACTGTTCTAGCTGACTTTTCAAAGAACTCAACTCTAATTTTAATGTTTCTTCTCTTACTCTAGACTCTTTAATAAGTGTACTCATTTGACCTTCTAATTTCTGCTCTCGTTCATTAAGCTCAAACTTAGCACGCTGTTCATACATAGCCACTTGTTCTTTATAGATGATTAGTTTCGTGATCAAGTTATCATCAGGGACAGGCAATCTGTTCTCATGGCACTCGCATGCATTATCTATATTATCCGCATTATCTAAGGCACATACATTTTTCCTAACACAGACATCATTATTGACAAAAGATTCACCATTTGGTACATCCGGCGAGTTGTTGTGATTCAAATACTGTTCATATGAAATAATATTGCTATTTTCCATGTCAACATTACTTATGTCAGAAACATTTGCCTGATGTACTTCTTCGGGATTCTTTTGTCCCTCGACAATATTATATGTGTCATAAATTTTTAGTACCTCAGATATCACGGATGCATTAGAAGGACCAGCTTGACGGGGAGATGAGACCATGGAAGACAAGTTAGCCATGAAGATTGTTTGAGCCGTAGGTTCATCATCTACATCAGAGTCATATGCATCACAGTCATCTGCCTTGAAGATGTTAGGATCATTAAGTGCTAGATCCTGAACAGGTTTCTCATCCACATCTTCATCAAAAGTATTTCCTCCATCTCCTGCCAAGAACAATAACTCTTCCTCATCCAATACCGCTCCATTCTCTTGAGCTTGCATTAACAGCATCTTGTCTTTGAAGTAATCTGAATTCTGAGGACGTTTAGGTTGATTGCAGTTTCTAGCAATGTGTCCAAGCCCCCCACAATTATAACACTTGATCTGTTTCCCTTGCCCCTGATTGGCATTCCCTGCTCTATTCTGCACATAACCTCGACCCATGTTTCTACCAGCTCTCCCTTGCACATTCTGAACCACAATTTTCCCATCCTCTACCATTGCTAGATTGCGTGGGTTGGATGAATTCCTTAACTGATTGTTGGTCTGAGGGAGTGATGCTTGAAACTGTTGAACCAGTAATGAAACTTGATTGGTGAGGTTGTCAATCATTTTGTTGGTCTGAGAGTACCCTGAGTCAAGTTGAGAGCTCATAGCAGGTACTTGTGAGTGAAGTTGATGATAGCTTGGGTTGGATGATGATTGAATTGTCGGTTGAACATTGGTCATGAACGCCAGTGGATCATTTGTAGTTGAAGGACTTAACTTTTCTCTCAGCACACGATCATAGACAGCATGCTTCTCATGTTGTTGCAGGTAGGCATACAGCTGTTCATAGTTGGTATCCCTTAAACCTTTGTTGAGTTTGACAGCTGTAACAAATCTGTCCCATTCAGGAGTCATGTTGTTCACAAACTTTGAGTTCAGTTGGATATTGGGCATAGTCATTCTGATCATCCTCATATCATTCACCAACTTATGAAATCTCACATAGTAGTCTGTGACATTCTCTCCTGGGTTCATCTTGAAATGCTCGAACTCATCATACAGCTGTGACTCACGATCTTCCTTTGTGAGTTCTGACCCTGCTAACAGCATCTTAACGTTGTCCCACACAGCTTTGGCTTCAGTGTTGAAATTGATGAGCTTGTATACATCCTTTGGAAGACCTTGAATAACTATGTTGGAGGCTCTAATATCGGCATCATACCTCTTCTTTTCTTCTTCATTAAGATCATTGTAGTTTCTAGGTCTGTCGATGCCCAAGTTACAGTTCCATCTTCACCAGTTGTAACAACGTCTCTGGTGGTACCCATCTGATAAGGTCCTTCGTCAATTGACTTAAGAATGTTAACACCATTATCTTTTCCCAAGCAGTAAAGTCTAATTCGTTGTGCCCAAGACTCATAATCCGTCCTATCTAGCATAGGTGGACGAGTGTCAGATCCTGCTGCTTGAATATCATCTGATGATGTACTTGATGTGGTAGCCATAGTAACTACGGGATTTTACTGATCTTGTGATTTAACCGAGAAATCGAATCTTTCGCGGGAATTTCTAAAATCACCAAGACACAAACCGCCTAGACAAACCGCGTAGACACAAACCGCGTATGTGCCTAAGAGACAAACCGAGTTCACACTAGAGATACAAACCGCGTTGACACAAACCGCGTATGTGCCTAAGAGACAAACCGAGTTCACACTAGAGATACAAACCGCGTTGACACAAACCGCGTATACGCCTTAGAGACAAACCGAGTTCACACTAAAGATACAAACCGCGTTGACACAAACCGCGTATGCGCCAAAGAGACAAACCGAGTTCACACTAGATATACAAACCGCGTAGA